>CM040750.1:15204693-15319693 GCA_022829145.1 Albula goreensis
CCAAAATGCCTTAAGCCGGACATGCATTTATTTCCTTTCAGTTTTGCCTGATAATTGTGTCTTGGCTGTTCGATTCACATTATCTATCAGTTTAAAAATGGAGATCCAGTTGAAAGTCGTCCTCAAAAGCAAATTCGGAAATAATTTAAAATCTGAATTGGGGTGAAATGTAAAACCTGGATGGGTGTGAAAAGCCTGTGATAAGTAACATTCTTTTACATAGCTTTTGTTTGCGTTCAGCATGTAATTAACACCCCTAAACAAGTTTATTCACCTGGCCTAATTGTCTGTTTATCCCCGATCTTATAATACTCTTCTCTTAACTATAACCAGCGGGAGACGCGCTACTCAATGCAGACAAACCATTAGGTCGATCTTTGTTTATTTACTCGTCTGTCCTAACAATATGGACAGAAGAGATCAGCAGCGTTACATTGCAACAAGAAGTATTAATTAACCTTGGTATTCTTGGTTATTATTGATTTATTTTATAATGAACGTGGCCGCGTAAATATCTCTTTCTCCGTTTTAAATGTCTATTTGTGCACATCTGTAAAGGAAAAAATAAACAAAAGTGTTGCGTCACCGAGAGAGAGAGAGCGAGCGAGAGAGCTAAAGAAAGACAGAGACCGAGGGGAAAGGTAAGGAAAGGGTATATTTTACTTTGCTTTCTATTGACCCTCAGTTTCCACAGTGATCATTCGATATACTTTTAATCTTAGTAAACTTTAGTTGCAGCATGCTGGGTCAATAATAATAGATCATTAAACGTCATGGTTATGCACTGTTTTAAGGGGAATAATTGTTTAGCAAATACCAGGGTATAGCGTTAAACTAATGTGGATTTTAAGAATTAGAAAAAGTGCTTAGCCTGGTTTGGGTTTTGTATTATTTGGGATGTTAATATTAGGTACTTTGGATACGTATTCACACGTGCTTCCAGATCATTGTTGATATTTAATCTTTGAGTTGGTTGAAACGGGTATAAATAGCCTATGTTTTTATAGATGGTTTGTCTTTGCTGATACAGCGAACCACTAAGCATATTCCTCAGCTTTTCAAGGAATCCATTCATATTGTCAAGACAAAAATATCTAATGTTTTGTACCATGTTTGTACCCGGAGAGCATGACTAACATGAAAGAAAATCAACCCTTCACGATCTGTTTCTTCTTCCTTCTGCAATGTTCTGTCGACAAATTAACGCCGCTGGACACCCCCAGTGTCTCGGTCGACGAACGGTCCGAAGAAAGATTTCTGCGTTACAGAAGTCCGTCGCCACGTCCAGAAGTGGAAATCCTTTCCGGATCCTGTAAGTTTATTATAGGCAAGCACTAAACTCGCCCCATGTTTCTTAGTGGGTACGGCAACTTTCCGGCGGTGTTTACATAGATAATTGGGGAAATAAAATATTTAGTATAAACACTGTCCTCTTAATTTAGGGTCTATGCATATTTAGCTGCATGTGTAAACATGTTTGCTCGAAATAAACATTGTATTTGTTGCGACGCAATTTAGTTGTTGAAGTCGTCCGTATGTTAACCAGTTATTGACACTTGAACAGTGTAAAAATATCGTTGGATTATTTAGTCTATCACTTAATAAAACAAGGCAGGTCAAGTTCGGTATAATAGTAAAATTACCGTCTCTGAATTCATTCTGAATTGAAAGGCATGTCTCGAATTCCACTCTGGTAATCCCAGTTTTCCGTGATGGGAATCGCTACCGCTGTCCCTTCTCTGTCTAGTTCCCGACTTGAATATTGCTGCTTGTAGCTTTGTGGTACTGTCGGGACGGGGCGCAAATGCTACTCTTTATGTTCTTAAAGCTTCGGCGTTTTGGGCTTTAGTGCAAACCCTTGTTGTCCCTACCTATGCTTTTCAGTTAAAATGTCCTCTTACGCTCAGTCGCAGTTAACTGCGAAGTAGTAGCCGTTATATTTTATACCGAGGATCCATGTGGTTTTTAAAAGTCTTACAGCGCAATAGATTTCAGTAAGGAAAATCTGCAATGATCTCTGGACATTTAAAGGGAATATAAGAAATTAGTAAGTAGCCCACGTTAAATGCACGGTTTAAATGCGTTAATTCGCCATTTATATATGTAAGTATGTGTATGTATGCATGTATCGATGGATGGATGGATTATTTTAATAATAACTATATCAGCAAGAACAACTAAAACAAAACAACAACAGCAGCAACAACAACGTTAATAATTATAATAATAATTGTAATAATATTCCAATAAAAATCGAGTATCAATGGGATACGAAATGCCGTTCTTACTGGCGTGAATGAAAACTATTGCTTAGCTTGCAAGGGAATACAAAGTCCTATTTTAAATTTGTTACTGTTCGCATAGAACGCTACTTATGCAAATAACATTAGGCTACGTTTTAAACGGTGGAGCAAACTAAACTAAGCCAACTTAAACTTCTTTTAAGTTTTTTTTTTTTTTTAATATTCTGAACTTTTTTCCCCATTTTTGTGTGGTCTCATTAAGTGGGCATCCTGCTATGTCCGCAGAGTTATACGAAAGCTGTCCAATCAGTGTATTTGCACGGCTTGTTAGCGACAGTTAATGAGGGCGCTCCACAGACAGAGAGAATGGCGCCTGGATGTTAGATTTACCTTGTGTCAACTCGTTACTTCTAATGAAGCCATTGGAAGCTTCTCCAATGAATGGAACCGGGCGACTGAAACTGCAGGCCCTCTTTCTTCCGGTATCTCGGAGGAGCACTGTGCTGGGCTGTAATGCGTAACTCTCCGATGCATGATTCGGCAAGGGTTAAGGGGGAGGAGGAGGAGAAGGAGGAGGCGGAGGTGGCGCAGGGGGCTTGGGGCTCTGCGTCATTTTGATTCAGTGAAAGAACTGAAGAGGAGAGAAGAATGTGTGTGTGTGTGTGTGTGTGTGTGTGTGTGTGTGTGTGTGTGTGTGTGTGTGTGTGTGTGTGTGTGTGTGTGTGTGTGTGTGTGTGGTGGGTTGAGGGGTGGAGGAGGTTAGTGAAAGACATTTCACACAATATAATATCATAGGGTGCTATCGTGTATTACTTGGTCAGTTGGGCTTGACATCTCTGTCCGTTTCACTGAAAAGTTCACTTACCTGCTTCCGTATAAGCGCTCCCCAGAGTTGCTCTCCATCCGGGCCCTGTGAGATTTCAGTAGCATAAATGCACTGTTGATAATCAATACAGGTGAAGCAGTGCAGTGTCTTTGATATTACCACAAGCGCTCACGCCCTCCCATCTTCCCACCGGCCGACCACTTAAAAATCAATTAGCCATAGCTATTTTTCAAGTAAATACAACGAAGTAAATGTATAGAACTCCCTGAGGCTTGCGTGCTTATTAATTTATTTATTTATTTATTTATTTATTTATTTATTTATTTGAATCCATGGTTCCTTAGCTCACCTCATTTACCCTTCAAGCAGCAACGCATGCAATAAGATCATCAGTCTTTTAAATTTGAGGGTTTTCCCGATTAAAGACTGTAGGTTCATTTGCATTGGTTTGTCATAGCTGCCCCTGGTATAGCTCAGGTTTTTTAAACACGCGAAAATTGCACCACCTACCCAGCAGTTCGTTTGTGTTGGTACTGGTGGTTTCAAGAGAGGGAGGTGGCAGCTGCAATCCTATCATTTGTTCTGCAGAATTCGTGTGACCATAAGGTTCCCTATATGTGCTAGTGGCCTTTCTGTAGTCCTATACATTGATTTCCATGGCCCTGACGAGGATTCACTCAAGCGAAAGGTTTTAGCCTCATGGATTAGCACTCAGAGTAAATAGCAATCTTACTAATACGGACTAGTAAAATAGCACACCGTTATGCTAATGAACTTGACTCATTTTGCTTGTCTGTTGAAATTTTGTTTCGAGGTTCAGCTTTTAACCCTTTTTTCCTAGGTTGTCACCCTTCCACGCTGCACAGGGTGACTGCCTCTCACCTCCGTGAGCGCCCCAAACTGACATCAGTACCTAATTCATACTCAAATGCAAATTTGAGGCCCAGACTGAAGGCTAAACATAGTCCGTATAGAATATTGCGTTTTAAAGGTATCTTGGGTAGGCTGTTGTATTAATATTAATAGTCTGAATGAATCCATTAGAATCCTAGTGCATACAATAATATATCCATGATATGGTTTATTTTAAAATAAGATAAATTCGAATTACGAACATAAATAATAAAAATATTGACAGATCTACCATATGATGATATCCCCAGCAGCTGATAAAATGTTTAACTTCGATTATTTGCTGGTTTATTTAATGAGGAGTTCATGTTTGGTTAAATTAAAGTTTGATGAAGGTCTAAATACATTATACGTTTTGGAACGAATGTTGGCCTAACAGGAATGCACATGCGTGTTTAAATTTTAAAGATGTGGTGGTGTTATGGCTTTTCTAGAATGAAAGCAGATAAAGCACCATAAGTATCACTGTGATGCATTAAAAAAATTGCAGTGATGCAGAGAAATCAAATTTTAAAGTAGAAGGGATACATAAATATGAAACCAAAGGGTTACAATTTTCCATTAATATTCTATATTTTTTGTCAAGTGTTACTTTTTCCCATACTTAGAAATATCATTAGTTTCGCGTTAGCAGGGTTAAACTAATACTTGTGTGAATTATGAAAAAGGCCTAATCTAGAACTGAGACAGACATTTCGTTTTTTGCATTTTTTCGCATAATGATAGACTTTCGGAAACAAGGTTTTTGTGCGGAAATTACACTCAAATGGTGCCTAACTCATGACTGGATTCGGCCCTAAGCACCTATTTAATTCGCTGGACACAGCAGTAGCGAAGCCGCTGGATTGAATAGTTCCCTAATTTATCCCAGAAAATCAACATTATAGTGTTGCCCTGATTTTACATGTAGGCTGTACAAATGTATAACCTTTATCTAGATATTTAAAACTTTTACATAAAACTTTTGTCTTCAACTTTCAATCATGTAGGTGTGAAATGTGTAGTATTAGTGAATAAAATCACACAGAACATAGTTAAGCAGAATTAAAAATGTTTGCAATATATATAATGCAGCAGAAAATAACTATCACAATATTATTGTTATTATTATTATTAGTTGTTGTTGTGTTGGTAGTCGTTTTAGTAGTAGCTATAACAGTAGCTATTCGTAGGAACGACAGTAGTAGTAATTGGTAATTATCTCAACAATGCTCTTGTCACTATATTTTCAACCGGTACACATTATATCACACTTTTACGGTGAATGATTAGCGTCTCTACACTGGCAGTCACTAGGAGCTGCAGGTGTAAGAAGAGAGGTGTAATGTTCTAATTGGAGACTATAGTAATGGTGTAACTTAAGCCCCCAGCAATATAAATGAGAAATGTTTCCTTTTAAGATATTAAACCATGTATGTCATGCAGTGTCATGTCTTACAAGAAGTGTCATCTCATTTCTGTTGTTGGGGGGCCTTAGCTTCACTATTTGATTTTTACCCTGGTTTCAGAGTGTTCCCATCGTCAGGATACATGGACGTCATCAAATCATAACTTTTTTTCTGTTTTTTTTTTCACCTTTTCAAGTGACACTCAATATTTGCGTGTGTGTCTATTAGATTCAGATCAGATATGCGTACCCCTTTTCCTGTTCTCCAGCAAGCAGGATGCCATGTGAGAGTAAAGAATGTGAACCCATTAAATCCCCAGTCTTGCACGTGCTGCTGAACCCCGGCTTACCATCACTTGACAAGAAGCTGAGACGATTATCACTCTTCCAGGTGTTTGGGTATAACGCTTTATGCAGAATTAATATAATGGATGCATTGCTTACGCCCTGAAGCTTAACATATGATGTTCTATAAACGAGCACTTAGTTATTCCCTAGGCTAAATACGCCTTATTCTATTTAAATCCCTCCCCGTGACTGTAATTTGCATATGAAGGGAAGTATCTAATATTTCAAAAATAAATATCCCCCAAAAAAAAAAAAAAAAAAACCCAGAAGAGGACTGGCATCCATATTATTCATGTCAATGTGGTCAACTATTTTCACTGCCGAGGTTTTCACAATGACAAAGAAAATACATGACATGGTAACATTATCACGCTAGCTTGCTTATGAACAGCAAAGTAAATTTTATAACATAATAGGTATGTGTGTGTATGTATGTATGTATGTATGTATCTATTATTATTATTATTATTATTATTATTATTCGTGGTAGTAGTCGTAGTCATAGTAGTAGTAGTATTGCTGTTATGGTTGTTGTTGTTGTTGCTGTTGTTGTTGGTAACACCGTCTGTTTATCATTGACATTATATTGACGGCTCCGTTTTTATGGTTATATTGGTAGCACTCCGCTGTTTCTCTGTCAAGCTTGATTACGAGAGCTTTACTTGCAATCGGGGTAGATTTGAGGTGATGTAATAATTACCCAGGACAAATTCAGAATCCGCAAGGCCAGCTATGCTAAGAACAGCTAATCTTGGACTGGGAATTATCACCTCACCAGGCCAGACTTGTGCAGTCATGATATCACAAGGATCCTATATAAACAAGCAGAGAGCTGTGCTGCTGATCACGCGAAACCAGACGGTAATGTATGTATTTAGTCGTGCTCTTCAATTAGCAATATGCCTCGCTTACGCTGCCAGAACTGACTAAACACCAGTAATCATTTATTAACTAATCTATTTGTTCTTTCATTTGCGTATTCATTCATTCGTTTATGCTTCAGTTTATTCGTGTGCCACACATTTGTTTTGTTGGCAATAAAAATACAAACATTATATGTACATGATAACCTTGCTATCAAAAAAGTTGTATTTTCATGTATTTCTTTTTCATTATTCTGACACATTTGGGCTGCTAAATGTGCACGTGCTTTACATTCCGTATTAGCATACCTGTTAAAATGTGCATTTGATAGGCCAAGACTTAATTAGGGAGTTATGACTTTCCCTGGAAATATGAAATCAATATAAGTGTATTGCAACGTGTGAACCCAAATTTAGGATTCAATTAAGCCTTAACTTGCCGTTTACACGCGCTCACATTTTTGTCATGCGCAATTGAACTTTAATCTCCGAGCTTTCACTGAACTCGGTTCACGAGTGTCCCAGCAGTGATTGTGGAAATCTCACACTGATACACCGACGCTTACAACTTCTCTCGGAAAACTCATTCACCTGAAGTTTTGTCTTACTTTTGTACAGCACGCAGAGAGATAAGGATGGCTTCCCCCATGAGACCAGCTAGTGGTATCATACCCCAAAGTGCCAAATTCATTAAGTCACCATGTTGTTCATATGGGACCCTTGGTGACTACAGTTCCACAGCAACTAACCAACAAGTTAAAAATCGCTGACATTGTTTCAACATATGAAAAGGAGGTGCAAAAAAACAATGTTTCAACGTTTTGTGTTTTTTTTTGTTAATAAAACAACTTTCTTTGCGTTCTTACTTTTTACGGTTTGTAGCAGGTCTTCCAGTGAAACGCCAGAAGATTTGTTACACTGTTGTTGGCTCTAGTATTTGTTTCTTTGTTTGTGTTTCATGTTATATTGCTAGATGCAAAAAATGATTCTGTTAGAATCATGCTAGTTCTTAGAGTCTTATTAAGCGCGAGTCGTTAAGTGCACTAAAAATTAGATCGAAGAAACCGACAACTGATAATGTAAACCGATTTTTCTTATTGTACAATTAGTTTTGTCATCCTCAGATATATATTTTGTATATTTTTCATTTTTATGGGTACCCAGTAAAGACACGACTCAATGTAAATTGCTCTGAACTTCCCATGTGGATTTGCAGTACAGAAAATGTAACTGGAAGCTTGAATCTCCAGTAGTACTGTAGCTTCTGTGTATGAAAAGCTTAGAATTATGCATTCGCTGAGATAGTGGTCTGTTGTGTAGACCACTTGGGGGAAACAGCACGTATGTCGTTTCAACGTCGCACTATGGCTTACTTGTTACAATTTCAGCACCACCAGAGAAGTGGAAAAGAGAACTCCCTTTCAATGGAAAGTCCGGTGTGTCGCGACCTCTGGGAGTCGATAAAGACGTACCTGAAAGGTTGTCTATAAATATCGAAGCTGCTGTACCTTTTTTCACTGGCAGCACATTAACACAAAGCAGTGATGCCGGCTCCCTTGTGCAGTGGTGTCTTGCCCGTAGAAACTGTCTTTAGAAGTTTCCATACATCCACAAGCATAGATATAAATCTTAAATGATGAAATTTTTGTATGTGCACAATATGAGTTACAAATCAGCAATGATTTTTTTTTTTTTTCATTCACACGACAAACCATTGAGTAAATACAGGGTTGTAAACACATCTATTTGTTGATGGTATTTTGCTTTTGCGCCGCTTTTCACAATACGCCAGTTAAATGTTTTAAAGTCCCTGTACTTTACACAGTTCTGCCCTCTTCGTCACCCTTTCTCTTCTCTTTATGCAGTTAACAATTACGACTGAAGGTCGGCGGAATGGGTCATGGTTATCCATCGCTCATAAGTAGATTTTGATATTTAGACAGCTATTGTTACTCGATATTAACTTACAGGATAATGACGAAGGATACTGCGTCCAATGAACTTGTTATTCACGAATGAGCGGCATCTGTCGAATATAATTTTCGTCTCTGGCCCGGTTTGCCCGGCGAGATCAATAGAGGACGTCTGGAACGCGCCGGGAAACGCAGCGAATTGCATTGCAGTGACAGGTACAAGCCCAGCGTGCCGCTCTGTGTCGCTCAGGGAGAGAGGACGCTTCCACGCGGCTGCCAGATCAACAGGTACCACGCAGCACAGCAAAGCTAAAAAATTAAAAAAATAAAAACACAGCAGAAATTTGTTTGATAATGTTTAAATGTTTAACTTTTGTTATTTTGCTAAAGTCATGAAGAGGTTAACTAGAATGGACATGGAATATTAGCTGTAATGAGAAAAAATGTTTCAACATTTTTAAGGATACAACCTTTTTATGAATGTGTTACTCATTTTAACCAATTTTATTAGTGTTTTCCAACATTATTATTATTATTATTTGTAGTTGTAGTAATGCTGTTGTTGTAGTCGTCAACATTTTTGTGATTAACTGTTGCTCATTTTATGATTAATTGTTTTGTGTTAAATAAACGTGGTCAATATAACTTGGTGTGCTTGTGTGCGAGCGAGTCTGTCTGTAACATATATGGTACAACAAAGTTTACGTTTAATGTTGTTTGTTGTTGTTTAATCACACCTGAAATAAAAAAAAGTAGACTAATACACAAAAAAGAATGAAATGTATGTTTCACGAGCACCTGTTCTCTCGAACTTCAATGCCATTTGTGCTTCTCACACTTTTGAATTATTTTTTCACAGGCCTACGGGATAACGGTAATTAAATCAACTTAACTCTTGTGGCATTTGAAACTCCCTTAAGTGTGGATGTGTGTAATTGACAAATCTCTGAAGGTACTGCTAATTTTGCTTAGATTGGGGAACATGTCTTGTCCGTCTCTGAATGTTCTTTTTAAAGATGGGGATTACCGCCAGGAAGTAAACTAACAAAAGAACGAGGCTCTCCAAAGTTTGGGTCTCAAGCTCACGAAAGCCGGAAGGTTTTTGACTTTTTTGACGTATTTTCAACTATTTGGACAATCTTGACCCGTCTTTGAAGGGGAGGGAGGGAGGAAGGGGAGGGGAGGAAAGGGGAGTAAAGTGTAGCCAGTGCAGGAGCTGTGAGTTCACCGGTTGTTCATATTCTTCCAGTTGATGGTATTGTTTGTTTACAGTTTTAGATTAGTGATTAAAATGATCAGCCCATTGAAATTTTTATCAAGACCTTACTGCAACAAATACGAGTCAGTGCATTGTTCTTTTAAAACGTTGGTTAACATACGCACATTTCCTAATAAAGTATTTTAGAAACATGTCATTGTGTGTTTTTTATATTTTACTGCTAATGAATGAGTAATGTACATGGAAGCTATCCGATGAAATAGTTGAAACACATCAGAGAAGTTTGGTTGTGATTCTGTTTTGAATTGACCATAATTATTTAAGAGGATTTGCTGGTTATATTCATTTTTGTTATTAATTCTGTAACTAGGATTAAATGTATATCAGTCTTGATCGGATCTATAAATGTAAATTCGTTAACATTATAATAATACCATATTTAAATAAATAATATAAATCAGTTGATATACTATTGTGAAACGATTACAGCTTCAATAATGTAAAGTTTTGTCTAGTCAATAAATAGTTGTAATACCATCCCTTGTCCTTGGTACTTCCTCAGTTGAAGAAAAATATTTTTCATCCGTCTCAGTTTTTAAAAAATGTGCCTCAACTCAGTTACATTTTGCGTTTTGAGAATTTATTCGGCCATATTTAACTTTATTATCCTTCGACTCTAATTTTGGATTCTTGCCGTTGTCTTATTGTGTGACCATTGTGATTTATCCGTCAGGACGAGGAGCGTTATTTTGACATCACTAACAGCTAGTAATATTTATGACGGGCTGATAATCCATATGAGTAATGACACTATGTTTGTTTGTAGCAACATCTTTGCATTTTGTTAAAAAAATATATATATATGTGCATGCTATTTGATCATTAAACCTGTGCAACCTCCTAGAAACTTATGAAGTTATTCGTTGGGAGAGTTTGCGCATGCTTGGCGATTTTCACCAAATAGCCCTGAAGGTACATATACTTGTGTACTAAAAACATTGTAGCAGCCGTTCACGGATCCATCTGTGTTTTTTTTTTCTAATCAGTTACCTGAGAAACTAATATTAGGCAACTTAAATGTCGGTCGCATATTTCTTGGAAATTTCGTAGTCAAGAAATCAATCATTGGCACTCTTCCATAGAAGAGGTCGTGGTCCGAAATTTTCATAAAAGATGTTTTTAATATATTTGAATATGTGTCACAAAATCCCCTAGATCATGAACAGTACATTTAGGGGTTGGGTTACATAGGCTATAACGTGGTCACAAAGTTTCCCAGAGTGTGGGGGAGGCGGGAGGAGAAAGTGGTGAACAACGAGGAATAAAAAGCAGCTTACCGTAGCATTTTGTTTAGTAAGAATAAGACAGGCAATGTTTCACCGAAGAATCTTTAAAAAGCGTATGCATATTTTATCAGTGCGGTTACTAAATTAATAGGAGACACTCAAGCAGATGTCAGAACGTCTCAAAAATGTTTATGTGTGAATGACTGAGCGGGATGTGGGACGCATTATCTGATTGCGAAATGAAAGATTCATGAAGGACAGCTGTTAGCAGCCCCCATCTCCCAGCGTTTCATTAGCCAGCAGTGCTAATTTAAACATCTATTTCTGAGAAACCTGCATTATTTTCTCTTGCGTCTATTTTTCATCATTACTATTTTATTACATGTGATGTGTAAGCTGGACTTAGCTCAGGAGATCTTCATAATATACTTTGTTTAGAAAATAATTTTTGGGAAGGTATTTTGCATATTTAGCCCTATTTATTGCAGTCTTTGTGTTTTCATACAATAACCGAGATATCTTGATGATGTACACCAAAGAGAACAGCCGAATCTTGTATTATTTCCAAACCTATAGTTAAATGCATTGGCCTACAGAAACATTTCCCTTACACTTATCTATTCCTTGTAAACTAATGCACAAAAATAAAAAAAAGCTTGTGTAATATTGGCTTTATAATTATTATCTTTCATTTTATGCCTTAAAATGAACATATTTTCATATGCTGCGTTCGTAACCCTTTCTCAAAGGGTTCCTATGCTGCCTGTTATGGTACAGGTCTTCACTTTTTAACAGGTTTTCCGTTTCTCCTGAACTGGTTCTCTTGGGACCTAGTCAATGATTGCCCGCTTTGACCACTGGTTTAGTGGCAAGGTGCAGATCTGGGGTAAATGTCGTGTAGAGGTAATGGGAAGTTATTGGGAGGTAGTCCGACAAGGGTGTCCAGAGGGTTGCCAGGTTCACAGTGGGGTTAAAGCGACTGTTGATATCTTTTGTTTGCTTTCTCCAGAAAATCCCCTTCCTTCCTAGAAGAGGATGTGTCCTGCCTGTCGGAGGAGCTTTCACCCTGCTTTGCCACCAGCCTTAACTCAGTTTGTTTTTCTAGGTTTATTAAATCTTCCCAAACAGGAAAACAAATAATATCACTACGTCACTGACCGCGAGGTTTGTTCTCGTCTTTGTGCGTGCCACTACCGGGCCTGCGCTCAAGCTCTGAGAACTCTTTTGTGTTTGAGTTCCAAAGATGGCTTTGCTATTTTTATCCAGTTACCAAAACTTACAAATTCTTGAAACGATTTTTTAAGCTAAACATTTATTATCAATTTCAAAACATCATGCTATTGTAATATTAATAATAATAATAGTTATTATTATTATTATCAGTAGCAGTTGTAGTAGTTAGTAGTAGTTAAAAATAGTCATTTTAAAATGTGTACTAAAATTTAATTCACAGATCTCTCATGGCAGACACTTCAACTGCTATGATAATTCATTACTGTGGGGTGTTGAGGCTGATTGCTCTAGATATATGTTGGATTTGTTGACCATTTTGAATGTCAGGAATTACTGAGGCCATTTCTATTTTGGTTAGTTTTACAGCTATTGTTTTCTTAGTACAGAACAAATATTCAGACTAAACTTTACAAGAGTTGGTAATCCAATGAAAGGTCAAATTAATCCTGTGAATCTTTATTTTGTAAAACTGAAAGCAAAACTTTTTCAAGCAAAATAATTATTACTTTGATTTTTCGTACTAACAAAAAAATAGATTATCAGTCATAAATATTGTTTTTCTTAATTGAAGCCTGGAATTTACAAAATTACATGCACTGCCTTCTCGATGGAAAAAAACATGTGTTGATTGAAATATCTCTTTACTTTCATATCTAGTGTGGAATGTATAACAGATGTTCTTCTGCTGTTGTTTTTTTTTCTCGACTGAACTCTTTTCTGATCCATCTCTCTGAACTCTCCTTCACTCCACCCCACATTTGAGTTTTAACTGATCCACTTGAGATCCTATGTCTAAATCTCACACAGTATGCCCTGAAAACATGTGTAAAAATACTGTTGATTGTCCACACAGACTAATTTAGAGTTATTCAGTGCTATGTGTGTGTGTCCCTTGCAGGTGACACTGTGACAGAATGGTACGCAATATTGGCAGTGCTGGCATGCCACTTTCAGGTGTATTTTTTAAGGGGGACGTGAGTAATCCCTTTCCTTTCCTCATACGTAGGACACTGACCTATCTTGCCTAAGAAAACAAAACACCTTCCATCAGAACAGTTGTAGCTCTTACACTGACCTGCGGCCAGAGCACAGAGAGAGAGAAATGGTGTGATTTTGTAAGGCCTGTGCTGGTGGGGTGGCTGTCGGCAGCTTCACCTTGGACGCTGGGTCTCTCCACATCCGTCACATCTGCAGACTCCAGTATTTCCATCTGCAAATGAGCGAGAGAGACGGAGGCAGCGTCTGCTTCTCGTGTTGCTTATCTGCTCAAAACAATTCTTTCCAGGGGAGGGTTTTGCTGCACCAGGGAGGAGATGCAGAGGGGTCTTGCAGGAGTGTTGATTCCTGGCAGAGTGAAAACTGGCAATGTGATACCCCAAAAAGCCCCCTGCCTCCCCGCTGCCTAGGCAGTCGCTCCTCTCCCCTTTACATGTTTAAACCCGGCAGAGACAACAGGGCAGGAAGAGGTGCGGCTCCACACACGACCCATTATCTGTCCCAATCTAAAGCCAGAGTGGACCAGCACTCTTTTCTTAAATGAACCATATCAAATGCACCACACATGCAGACATATGCCTTCACGCCATGACACTGCCAAGGTGCTGGTTGTCTCACTCCATTGTAAATGGGAGTACATCGTATTAGTTTCTTGTTTAATGCCTTAATATGTAAACACTCTTCCTTTAATGGTGTGCAAAAGCTAAGCTGGCGTTTCAGCCACCCTGGAATCCTCATGATCTCTGTCTCCCGGTGTGTAGTGTACCTGGAAGTTGATTCTTTAATCGTGTGACTGAGTTGGTTGTGAGCAGAACAGGCTTAGGTTCTGAATTCCCCCTGTTTGAGGACTCGTCCCCCTGCTGCCCACTACTGAAGCCATCCATCTGGCTGGATATTACCTCTATTAGCCTCATTACATCTGTTCAGCTTTGGAGAATCGCAAACAAACAAGCGTGAGACTCGGGCCCTGCCCACCCCACCATCGCCATACTGCCTGGCAGCAGACTGGACTGCTGTCCTGGTTTGGTATGGCCCCTCTGCTTCTCTCAGAAACCCCCCTTCAGCTCAACCCACAGCATACTTTTGCTTTGCAGCCAATGCTTTTAAACCTCCCTCCCTTTTGTTTGCTAGTTTGATAACAGCACAGAATTAGCTTATGCACTCACTTTCGTTGTAGTGACGCCTCCTGGTCCTGACTCATGTCCCACCCCTTCCAGTGCCAAATGTGGCTGGTGTGTAATTGTCCTTAGTATTGTCCATGAGGAAGAGCTCCAGCTGTCAAGGTTCATTCCCCATCACATGAGAGAGACTCCTCTGGTTGAGTATATGGAGGGACGGGCCTCAAAATACTCAGCCAGACTTTTCCTGATCATGAGGAAGAATTTCTCAGTTGGAAAATAAAGACAACATGAACCGCATTTAGACCGGAAAAAGTCGTAGCATAATGATACATTTCCTCATTAGGGGGTCACTGCCTTTTGCATCTATATTAAAAAGAAAAAAAAAATGTCAAAAATCCAAAAAGCTATACATCTCGACAGTATTATATTTTGTGATTATGAAGACTATAGTGTAGTCCCCCCTCTTTCAGTGCCTTCGCCGTGAGGCTGGAGGAGGAGGTGAGTCTCTCGTCACTGGAGCCTCCTCTGCCGAGACCTCGATGATATCTGCAGCCACGCTGACCCCACCAGTTACCGGGAGAAGAATGGAGCGTCTGCATGTCATTGTTCCCAGCATCACCCCGTTTTGTTTTGTCATGTTTTGGCTGCCATTGCCCACCCACCCCCATTGACTCCCTATCCACCGCCACTGGCCCCCCCAACACCCCCCTCTCCCCTCTAACCCTCCTCTGTGTGAAAGGGTCAGATTCTGAACATTGCAAACACAATCAGGCCTATTTCTGCCTGTTTGAATCGCGCATTACAATGCGTCGTTCATAAAGGAAAAGACTTCCTCTGCCCCTTTTGTGACTGTCACAGAGTGCGGCCCAGTAAAGCCGGCAGTGTGTATAATCAATTGTTTACGTTATGAGAACAAATTTGTTTACAACGGCCACCTGGAAAGACAACCTGCGCGATTGTCCATGCTTCCCCCCGACAGCTGCATGAAATCATCACATAGTGCGTTCGTCACAAAATAATTGACAGAGGGGAAAAAGAGGTGGCTTGTAAACTGGTTCCACAGGTTTCTGTCCCACAAACATGTCTAAAAACAAATGTAGGGGTTTTTTTATAATCCTATATCTGGCACAATAACCCTAAATGAAATATAAATTCCATAGAAGGATTAGCTGAGTGTCATAGAAGAAATGGCAATGAGCGCTAAAGGTAATTTGTAACCTTAGCAACTACTGGAAGTGGGGATTATCAGAGTGATGTTGGGTGTGTTTGTGAGCTTTGTATGCTGAAGACACAAGAAGGAAAACCCAAAACTCAGCACATGGTGCCAACAGGTCTGCAAATGCTGTCATCTGTCTAACAAACACAACAAGTTTAGCTTTCATTTATCTACCTTTATGTGTACTAAAACTAGCCAGGTGCTCGCTTTCATCCCTGAATGGCATCTCCTCTTGGGTTGTCATGGATTACCCCTGGATTCAATCCAAAGCACCTCGTGATTTTAAGGCAAAGAAGTATTTGATAAAAAATGAAGCCATCTCAGTTTCATTTTCAGCATATTTAAACAGAATAATTTTTTCTTCCTCATAAAATAGCCAAGAAGTTTTGATTTCAGGGATCACACAAATATGTTACATGATTGAACTTGGAGGGCTTCTTTGTTTTGGATTAACTGGCACTTTTTTTATAAGAGAACTTCAGACAAACGCAATATGTAAGAGGAGCAACTTGTAGTTTTGCTTGGAACATGGCAAGGCTGGCGAGGACTATGGAGTTTCCTGGGTACTTGGTATCACACGGATCTGAGAGTCACCCAGACTTGAAGGGTGAAATTAACTGATGCTCGTATACACCCTGCTCCTCCACATTGGGTTTTACATGTATCGCCTGGCTATATTAACAAACTGCATCCAAAACGTACTGCAGATATCAGATTCAGTGTTTCTGTCTGTATATCTGTGTATCTGTAAAATGCATGCATCCTGGTTAATGGATGTCACAGAGCAGGATCATGTTTTTTTTTTCAGCTGAGGAATGTTGCTCATTCAGCAGCGCAAAGTGGTGCTGCCAGTTTGGGTCGTTGGTAAACTAATGGACAGGAAGGTCAACTAACCCTGACTTTTGATATAACCTACATTGTAACAATATGTATATTTTTTTAGCTGAAGAGGGAGAATCAGTAGACAGGGGGATGTTAAATTTTCTCCCTAGACGGTAAGCCTGTTTGACAGGAGTAGAAAGTATACACCACAATACAATTCCCCATGATTACAATACCTGTTCAGCACTCGCATGAAAATGAAATGAAAAAAGGACAGTGTGTCACCCAGCTGCTCCCATGGTAGGGGGAGGCAGGTAGGGGTGTTAAAGCGCAGAACATAAGGCCTTATCCGCAAGGTAACTATCCCAGCTGGAGCAGAGACTAAATTGATATTGAATCTGAACGCCTATGAGATTGGGGGGGGGGGGATTCCATTAGACTGATGATCACTTTCTGAATAACCATAGTGTTTAAATGATCGTCTTACTGTGTGAAAGGGGTGAGGATCATGGGAACACTGCAGCCCGGACACTCCAGGACAGAATTATTATAGAGATAAACCACATATAGAAGCATAAGCTTATTTTGGCTGATCGGGGATTTTCCGGCACGCTGAATCGTAAACCTATGTTTTACATTATTATTATTGCAACAAGCTGCTTAATGGCGCGATACTGTTTGCGTTTTAGATTGTGCAGCAGAGGATGGCCTGGAAGTTTGTTTAATAATGATAATGGCCCCATAATTAGAGAGAGGAGGGGGCGATCGGCATTCGAATGTGGCAGCCTTTCCCTCTCTCTAAATAGCTGTGAACTTTTTTTTTTGTTTTACCCTCAAGGTGATCGTGTTGCTGAAGAAGGTGTACACAGCTTCATCCATCTAGTTTAACCACTTTCTGGCTGTAGTTCCTCACTTGGCTTATTGCCTATTCATGTGGAAGTGACTATAGCCCAACCCCATACTCTTCTCTCTCTCTCCCTCTCTCTCTCCTTTTCTCTCTCTCTCTCTTTCTCTCTCATTCTCTTCCTATTTTCATTTCTCTTTGTAAGTTTGGGAAGCTATTAAAGCAACAGCAAATGGCTTCTCAAGTGACATTTGCTGACATTCAAGGAAGTGCATTTATCAGTGTAGTACAGTTCACCTCAGTGAATGAAATCCATTTGTGTTGGTGTCTGGCTGGTGGCCCCTCTCTCTCTAAATTGATGCCCAGCGAATAGGAAATGGCAAGGTGGCGCTCTGCTCCGAAATGTCACGGTGAAAAATCTTTAATGGGCTAAGTGTAGCCTTTCGGGCTCCAACTTGTCAGGTAATAAGAAATCTCTCTGACTGTCTCTGTCCCTCACCTTCCAATTCCACACACTGGATGACCGCAGTCCGCCACTAATTACTAGTTACACCAATGAGTGCACTGGGACTATGAAACAGTTAGACTGCTTTTAGGTAAAGATATTCCTCCAGCGATCCATGTTGTGGTCTTTTTTGCTTGGCTTTAGTTGTCTATATATTTATATATCAATGTATTCATATAAATATTTAAATATAAATAGTTTTCATAAATATAGAAATGTAAATGCATCATTCATTGAAATAATGGACACTGTAAAGTCAGTGTTTAGCGGGGAGCCTGTTTATGGCAATGTTCCCCCCCCCCCCATAGTTTTTTATAAGGTCCCCTCTGAGTCTGCTCAATTTGGCTCAGCCTCTGTGTATTAAAATGATTCAAATACATTTGAATAAAATGTCCCTTAATTTTGTTTTTGCAGCACCTTGCCTCATGGTTTGTCATTCGGCGTTTTTGATTGCGTCGGGGTCCCATTTGGCCTGCAGCGTTTTCACAACGTTGCGCTAATGTTGCAGCGAAGCCAAGAGACTGAGGCATGCTGGCTGGGATTTAGAGGCCAAACTGTAGGTGATTAAAATGCAAATTCGGGAGGAGGCGCTGCTCTTCAGAGCTCTTTGTGCTACACAATGGACAGGTCACGGCAGGGGAAAAGACACAAGGAATTATTGTTGAAGAGGTTGAATAAGTGGCAACTGTAGTGGCCTTTAATTTATTGCTTCATTCAAAATGAGTTAATAATGTTATTATATGAAGAAAATGTACAGCTGTTAAATAATGCATTGATGTCAGCATACAGTAAAGAAGGGCAGGCGAGGGCAGAGGTCTGCTGTTCTGGGCACAGATGGGCTATAGGAATTGACAATCAGAAAATAAAGCCGGTACTATCCGGAAAGTTCCAGAATGTTGCGCTGGAAGTTTCCTGAATACGCTTCCTTTGCGGCCATGCGTGTGTTTTTATGTATGAATCGGAGTATTTTTTTAAATTTGTGATCAAATTCAAAGTCACTGAAACTTGTGGGATGCTACCTTGTGACATTCCAGTGTTTTGGAGTGTGTTCGGCATCCCTACCGACTGTATGGGTTAAGCCTAATTTAACAGACTGACAGGATGCTGCAGTTGGAAGAATGTGAAGTTCAGTGGAATGGCCGTCCACAGTGCACCTCCACATAAAATCATCAAAGATGTGCAAATGCTGTTTTCGAGTTCTGCAGCAGGCAAGATACGACATCGCATATGATGTCCGCGTAAGTATAATTAAACCTAATGGCCTCTGACTATGGTTTATTAGCAAAATTATCGTGAAAACATCATAAATTGCAGACCATCCCTGTTTCAGCTACCCAGTCAAAGGAGATAGGGAACCATAAGGCCAGAGGGTTTCTGTTTAAATTTACATTGTTTTGTGGGTTGACCTGAGAATGTAAGGGCAGTCGCTTCTTCTTTAAAATTCTTTCGACAGACAACAGGGCTGAATTTGGTCAATGCATGTGGCCTGTTTTAAAGATGACAGTTTTATACGTTTGTGTGTGAGATATTTATATATTATATTTCATGCCTATTTTGTGTATCCCAAATAACACCAAGATCCATTAATATCAGAAATTTCTCAGCTGAAATCTAAGGAACAGAGAATGTGTTTGTATGCTTGGCAGCACACCCGAGTCAATTACACTTTCATGTAGTCTATATTAAGGTTTGGTTTGGCTTTCTCCCTCACACAGGTTAAATGTAGAATTAACATTTCCACTCTGTCCTTTTCTGCTGTTTACCAAGAAACACAACATATTTTATTTAGTGATGATGAGATTCAGTTTAGCCTTTTCTGAGTGGTGGTTGGTTTTGATTTTTCCATACCCTTGCCATGCATGTAAATGGTAAACATGGAAAGATGTTCACACATACACACACACACATACACTTGCCCATAAAAACCTACAAATCCACACTTAAACAACAGGATGGAATGCCTGGAGTTTTTAAAAGGCCTTGATATTATTGACTTCTCTGGCTGTGCAGGGCCAGGCGCTGGACTTCCGAGGGTCTCTTTGTTGTAATGTCTGCCGTGGCACGTTCCATTGCATTCTGAATCCATCCTCTCAGTAATCTCGACTGTAGACTCCCATGCAGGTACTTTAATGACCTCACTAGGGCAATTCTTGTGGGTTATTAGCGATGTCAATGTGATTTCCTTATTTTAAATTTCAATTTTGTGTGTTTTTTTGCTAATCCAGTGTTATTGAGGTGCGTGCGAATGCGTTAGCGGGCATGTGGGCCCCTGACTCGCACTGCGGAACGCATAGCTCTCACACAGAAGTTTCAGACATTATTCCGCTTCCTGCTGTCATTCCCCGGTTGGAGGGTGGCCGAAAACAGGCGGGACTCGGGACACGAGCGGGGGTACCCTCATTAAGTCTCTCATTTTCCGCACACCGTGAGCTTTAAACAGCGATTTTTTTAGACGGTTCTCATTAAGTCCTGCCGCAGAAATTAAATTGAAACAGCTACCACGTGGCAGCTTTCAATTTAAGCGCGCAGGGCAGCTTCGTCGGAGCTAGTGGCCCGCATGCCTTTCCAAGCTCCGCTTCCTGCCTCCAACCTCTCTCCCGCATTATCAAGGTTTTTTCATTATCTGTCCCCGTTCTACAGAGGAAGATGAATACTGCCTTCCTCAAAATTCAAGATGAGAAATTAATTATGCAGTTCTTGATCTAAAACAATTATTATTGCATTTTTTCTTGTTCAAAGGAAGTCGCCCTTTATTACTTTGAAGTGTGTTAGTAGCCGATGACACCATTAGGAAGAACTGTTTTTTTTTAAAGATATCCATCAAAGTGCCTTTCCGCCTTGTTCAGTGGACTAAGCCTTTTTGTGTACTAATTCTGAAGTAATTATTTTCAATAAAAAAATTCATGCAGATAATGTTTTCTCATTATATGGGACTCTTGTAATCATTCTGAGTAGCCTGTGTAATGATAACAATTGTGTTCACAGAAATGGAGTGTGGCAAAGCAAAGGGCAGGCTTCAGTAGCCTGACTCTGTTTCAGAATGTGCAAGCGACTGAGAGGACGGGACAGCCAGGATGACTCTGTAGCATGATATCATACCCCGGCAGATTTCCAGACATGCTCACTTGCCTCTCTGTTAGTTTAGCGGCACGGGCCGCGATGAGAGTGCACGGCGGACAGGCGGGGGGCTGGCTCACGCTTTTTACAAGGAAATGCACTTTTCAGACGAGCTGTTTTCAGAGAGGTGTGGACAAGTGCTGTCGAAAATTCTTGGGGTGAACCCACGTTCCAGGAGCTGGGATATTCTAATAGGCCTACCGCACCCCACCCGGCCCCACCCCGGAGCCTCATGAAATCGTGATGTGTACGCCATGTCCCAGGCTGTCTCCAGACTATTCCTGCCGGAGTGACCTGGAGCAGGAGAGTACGCAAATGACTGTACTAATGGGAAGTGAGCCCGTGTCAGTTCCCTGCCCAGACGGCCTTGCACAGTGGATGCTTTTCACAACAAGGCCCTTTTTTATAGCTCAGTATCAACCTAAAAAATTGAAGTATTGTCCTGTGAATTGTGACTTAAGGGGTCGGTTTCAAGCAAGTTATCCCTTTTCGTAGTTCGCAGTGTGTCTTTGCAGTGATTGTGTATGCGTAGGCGAATTCATTTCACGCTGTGTGTGTGTGTGTGTGGGGGGTAGTAGAACACCTGAGACTCATTTCAAGGAGGAATGTTTTGAAGGTTCCATGGTCACGTGCCTTGGGCGGTTGGAGGCGGAGAATGAAATCTCTGCCCATCAGAGGACATGATGATTGGCTGGTGACTCCATGCACAGAGCATTTTCTATGATAAAGGACCACAGGCGGAAAATATGTGAGTCTGCATGTTACTGAATAGATCACTGAGGTCAATGTAACCATTCCTGTTTCACTACGGACCCTCACTACAGCTCTGAGACAGACTATATGAAAGATTATCATGTGGGATACACAGCGCTGTCCGTGACACGAGAGTAGGGAGGAGGGCCTCAGTAACATCTGATTCAGTAATTACACCCCAGATCATTATTTAATGATTCTGAGGCATTAATCTGTCAGGAATTATTTAAAAACATTCCCTGAAAATGGCACAGAGCAGCAAGCTGATTAAAAGTTATGAAATATGTATTTTCTTCTGCAACGTGTGGCGTGGAGGCTCATGACTAATGACTGGGTGGGAATGCTGCCGCTGCCCCTCCCTGTGTATGGTACGCTCACGCACGTACAGATGGACGCCATCCATTGCCGCCGAACGTTATTTATGACATCAGTGAAATCAGGGTGATGCTCAGAGAGCAGGTGAGGCTGGTGATGAGTTAAAGTGTGGCACTCCTGATTATTTAAATATGGGGTGTTGTACTCCTCACAACTGATGCACAACCCCCCCCACCCACCCACTCTTTTTTAGGACTCCAACAAACTGTTTGTACAATATGGTGCTTGGTTTGATTTATATTACCCTATCCCCTTGTTATTTTTTTAAAGGAACAAAGGAAGTGAGATAAGCTCAAATCATCAAACCGCATACTTGAAATGACAAACACGATGGTTGATGGCAAACGAGTGCTTACCACGAGCATCACCGCTGACAACAGAAATTCTACATCAAGTACGAGCTTTGTGATTTGATTAGCTGGTGTGGGGGAGGGGTGGGGGGTGTCGATGTAATTAGTGCAGGTGCTGTTGACCTACAGGCCATCCTGTGATGTGATCGTTTGCATCATGTGACCTGAGGAGGATTGGTTTGGGAGGGGACAGGCTGAGAGTTTGGGGGCACTGTTTTCCCTGGACAGAGCTTGAGGGCCTGTGACGAGGACTTCATCTTTAGATTCTAACATACGTTTCATCTCTTGTCAGCTTAAAAAAAACTAAATGCTGAACAAATCATTATGTAAATAAGCCACATGGCCTTCGACAGAAACCTGAAAATCAATCACGGCTCTCCCCTCCCCATCTCTCCGGGTGCCTTTGTTCCAACCCCGCTATTATGGGTCACAACTCGCTGTTCATTTTCGTTAGTCACACTCAAATTGATTCAGATCTGCCTCGAAAAAAGAAAAGCCAATTTCTGTATGGAGAAAGTTAAGGGGAGTGCGCAGAGAAGGAGATGATGTGGGACTGCAGATTAAAAGGAGACAGTTTCATAATGAATGGGTCGGTCACATTTCCTGACAGAGTGGATTCACAGAGCGCTGTCCTTAATCTGAAACGGAATGTGAGGCGTGAGAGCTGATTACACACTCCACACCATACAGCCCCGCGCATTTCTCAAGTGCATGTAATTAACCAAACAGTTTCCTAAAAGGATTGTCAGTTTAAATCACAAACAAACTCCCGAGCTCTTTGTTTGAGCAGTTTTGGGCAGGGACATGGCGAGGGGGTAGGGGGTCCGGGGAGGGCGGTGGGTGGAGGGGTGGGTTGTTTGAAGGGGAGGGGGATGGAGGAGGGGTGGGGTGGGTGTGTGAAAATCTGAAACTAGTTGCCCCAATCCCATTACCCTCTTACCCCTACCCCTCAATCCCCCCCACCCCCTCTTTTTCAGAGAAATCTGTTGCAAAATGTTCAGTTACATGTCTGAGCAGAGCTCAGCCTACTTTTTTTTTCTCAGCACCTATTCTTGCATAATGACGGGGGATTTCGCCTGCTTGTGCAAAGATTAATGATCAAGCACAAAACCAGGAACAGGCTTACCTCAAAGTCCTAAGCAAACGAAGGGAGCTCTCACTGCTCTGGAGAAGATGTGCAGGACACAGCTCAATGGCTCAGGCCTCAGGGCTCTGAGAAGCCTGAGTGTGTAAATCCAGAGTCAATCTGTGGTTGCAGGTGTGTGTATTTGTGTGTGTGTGTGTGCGTGTGTGTGTGTGTGTGTGTGTGTGTGTGTGTGTGTGTGCGCGTGTGTGTGTGCGTGTGTGTGTGTGTGTGCGTGTGTGTGTGTGTGTGTGTGTGCGCGTGTGTGTGTGTATGTGTGTGTGTGTGCGTGTGTGTGTGTGTGTGTGTGTGTGCGCGCGTGTGTGTGTGCGTGTGTGTGTGTGCGTGTGTATGTTTGCTTTTTT
This sequence comes from Albula goreensis, assembly GCA_022829145.1. NCBI lineage: Eukaryota > Metazoa > Chordata > Actinopteri > Albuliformes > Albulidae > Albula > Albula goreensis. Next base: position 15,228,511 of record CM040750.1, read on the forward strand.
GTAGTTTGTGTTTTGGGGGATGGGTCGGTGGGAATTTACAACACAGATGACAGCTGCTGAAGATCGCAACTGGGCCTGTCATGTTTTAATTAGATTTTCTCTAATTACCGCATACAAAGTAGTATACAAAATACAAGTTAAATGGCAAACAGATAGTTTATTTAATTGGTGCAAAAAGGGTTCAGGTCTCACAGGAGGATAATTCCCCGCTTGAATATGAATTGATTCTAAAATGTAAGAATGGAACAACAGCTGCCAAATTAAAGTGAAAAAAGTCGTCACATGAAGACGGTCAAGTCAGATGCTGCAAGGTAAATGTCTTCCAAATCTTTCCAAATTTTTACATTTTGTCATTCTCCGTGAGCTCTGTAAACTTCTGTTCTTTTATTAAGTTCACAGGAAAAAAAAATAAAACTCCTCTGGGATGGAAACAACTTAAAATTTCACCCCTGCCAACTATTCTACAGCACTTCAACTTCACCTGAATAACTGCATCTGATTAAAGAACAGGAAAAATGGGGAGGGGGTAACCTCTCCCATCCTTGTCCCCTGAGACACGTTTAGGATTTAGCGTTGTCCACTAGCATATGGCTATGTGCAGAGTTCTGACATGTGACATCTCTCTCTCCCTCTTTCACCCCCTTTCTCTCTTTCTTTCTCTCTCTCTCTCTCTCTCTCTCTACCCCCGTCTACAGTGTTAGATAGCCATTTTGTGAGCATATGCATTGATGGCTGCTTGGTCTGGGAGGCTTTTTATATAAATTAAACAGGAAGTTGCAGGAAATTACATTGCCAATTCAAATTCAGTCACTAATGCATCTCATTCACGGCGGTGTTATTCCCTGGGGTTATCTGTGTCAGCCAGCCCAGCCTTGCATGCTATGTCAACTGTCTATTGAAAAGGAGCGAGAAGTTTAGCTAGCAACACTGCCCTGAGCTAGGGGAGACATGCAAAAGGAAAGGGGGTGGTGGTGGCGGCGGGAGGGGGGCGGACATGAAAAATTCATCATTCTTGCATTGCAAGTCACCGGGATATTTTAATTCGCGAAGGAAAGAGCCTGTGTCGAACGCAGGCGCTGTTATAATTAAACTGATACGGCTCTCAGAATTGGCTTGGACCCTGCTGTAGTTGTCATCCGCTTCCCTCCCTCATCTTCAAACTATTTGAAAATCAATTATCTCAACAAACCAGCTGTAAGGACTGTGTGCCAGGCACTTAGTCCTGAAGTGAATAACTTATTTGAAATTCATTACTGCATTGAGCAGCCCTCCAAGATTTTAAAGCACTGGCTGGTCTGTTTTTCCTCCTTTAACAGTGCCGATTGTCATGCAATTTTAACCAGCTCCGTGCCCATCTCCCCCAGCGAAGACTCTGCTTCTGGGCCCTGATTGGCTTTTTTTCATTTATTTATCACATGCAAATCATCGGACTCCCAGAGATACTTCCCTTTGTGCATGAATATTGATTGTGTGTGTGTGTGTGTGTGTGTGGAGGGGTGTGGCATGCGTATTTAAATTGGTCATGGGGAGTGTATGTGTGTGTGTGCCTGCTAATGTGTTTGTGCTTGTACGTGGTCCTGTTTGTGTGTGTGTGAGTCCATGGGGGGTGGGCAGGGGGTGGATTGTTGTAAACATTATCCTAGCACTGTCAAAGTGGCCGAGAATTAATGGTGCTTCCGCATTTAACGGCGATTCTGCTGCTGCTTTGCTGGGCCAGTGACGGGCTGTGGGAGGGGTTTTTTTTTAAAGAGAGGGTGGGGGGGGGGGTGTCTTTAGGGTGGGGTGGGGTGGAGTGGGGGGGGAGAGCAGTGCTGTTTGTGTGTCAAGGACGTTAGCAGCATGGACGGGTGATAGACACTGGTGCGGAGGGGATGTGAAATGGAGTTGATGCCGTGTCGCTCCCGCTCTGGTCTGAACCTGGGTGAGCTCTCCCCGAGCTTTCACGGAGGATAAGTCAGCGCGCGGAGAGAGCGCTTTATCAGCCCGTCCACCTGACACGCCTGTCATCCTCGCCCCGCCGCGGCCACCACGCCGACACGAGGTGTCACAGCCCCGCATCGCCGCCTTTTGTGCCACCACCTGCAATTCTGAGCCCGCTTTCCACAAACATGATTGGAGAGGAGGGGAGGGGGGGCGGGGGCACAGGATGGGGTGGGGTGGAAGGGAGGTGGGGGTGGGGGGCGCTTGAGGGGCTGGTAGCTGACGGTGGTGGAGGATTTTCATTGTTGCTGAGAATTGGACGAGTTGTACAGTTTAAGTGTTTTCTCTCTGTGGAGGGACCTGGTGTCTGTGTTTTGGGGTGGGGTGGGGTGGTGGAGGGGGTGGGGGTGGGGGTTGTCCTGGGGGAGCTGGGAAGCTCAAACGGTGCTCTTGACTCTTATTGCCCACATCGTCTCCCACATTCTTTTACACACAGTCATCTTACAGGAAGAAATGAAAGGAAAAGGTACAGAAAAAAAGAGAGAAAAGGCTCTGCGATTAGAGGTGAACAATTGTTATGTTATCATCCTCTGAATTTTACCATAAAATGATTACTTTTTGTTATTACTTGTTGTAATGAATGAGTAGGATTTCCTATTTAAACCAATCAAACCTGTTATAGGCAATTTAATGATTATCATTCCAGGTATTGTTTCCTTTTTATGGATAATAACATGTTCCTGCCCTTAAATTCTAATGAGAGTACCTTATCACTACACTAGTAAAACCACCCTGTACTTCACAGGTAAAACCAGCTTAAGCTTGATAACCAAGTCCAGCTGCATCCCCATATCTCATGAATGTATCAGTGTGAATCCGTGGCATCCTTCTGGGACTGGGACACTGTGATTGGCCTGTAAGGTCTGCCGTGCTGAAGGACCATGTTCCCTGGCTGAATCTGTGACAGCCAGGTCGTGAAGTCTCGGTTATCAGCAGCCAGTCCTGAGTACCGAGCGAGCCGTCATCAAATCTGCTGCCAGGATCTGTTTTTAATGAACAATCTATTGTCGGCCCACGTCTCTGATTTCCTGGCTCCTTGACTACAAACTGTAAAGCGCCGTGTTCGACGGCCGCGGGCAACATGGGACAGACAGATACAGAGCCTTTTGAGGAAAAGAAATAAATAAAAAATCAAATGCTGGAGCCTCAGGAAAATGGGGTCAAATTGCCTTTCACTTGGCGTAATCTTCAAATCGTTTCAAAATTACTGCAGTAGTGAGTGCCCGCAATTTGTTCTGTTCTGTTCTGTTCTGAGGAGTCAGGTGAGGAGGGTTACGTGAATGACTTAAATTTGGAATTTAATGAACACACAAACACGCCACACTCTATTTGGGTGCCCGGTTTGCACTTCTCCAATGAAAATGAGTTGTTTACATGTGTGAGGGAAACAGGAAAACGAATCAATGAAAAGGCCATTACTGGACATGCTTAAATATAGCAGAAGCATTTTAGCAATTTGATTGTGTCCGAATGCTGCAGAAGGAATTATTTGATCAATATCTTCACGGCTTAATAGAGAAGAGTAAATTATATGATCAATGTTTTCGCCCATGTGGATGGACTCCTACAACTGTGTTGAGATTCTCATGATTGTGTGTGTATTTGTCTCTTTTGTGTGCGCACCTGTGAGTGTGTGTGTCTCTCTCCCAGCGTGAGTGTGTGCAGCATGTGTGTACACATGTGGTAAAGCATAGTGTATGGTATTGAAGAGATCTTATAAAAAATGTTCCTGTAAATGTTGATATGCCTGATTGGAGAAAATACTCACTTTTTGCCCTTGTGTGCGTTACAAATGACGAACTGGATTTTCACCAAATTCCTTCTGTTTGAATTGTAAATTTGAAGTCTTCCATTGTGTCAAATTCTCTGGTGTCTTTAGATGACAATGCTGGTGAAGGAAAGAGCTTTTTGCTTTCGGTGTCTGAATACTGTGAAAGACAAACACAGAAATAGTTATTTCATTATTGATTTTTATTAACATATTATTTATAAAGTCTCCTGGCTGCGTGAATTTTGGAGGTGACAACTGCTAGTGTGTCCCCACCTGAATTACCTGAGTCACCTGAAGTACCAAAGAGCACTGCAGCAAATGTGATTACCTATTTTAAATTAGGGGATACAAAGTTTGTGACAATATCTGAAACAGTTACTTTATCATGTCACCATCAAGTTACTTTATATTGTCACCACTTTGAAGTTTTTATATATATGTCAACCAGTAAAAAAAAAGCTTAATTTTAATGGAAAATTTTCCAATTGGTTATTTCTTGTTATCATGAGATATCTCTCATGCAGCACTACCAATATGTGTTTAAATCTGTATTATTAATTTTTGTGCTTTTTCTTTGTGATCATTACAGTGCAATTTGGCTAAAAGTAGCATTGTAAAAACATTGTAAACCATTGCCATGGCATTACTGACCACAATCCCGCTGTAAAATGAACAATAATATTTTTGTTAGACTTTTTTTTTATTATAAGTCAAACCAGGCCATCACTCATCAATCCATCTGAGAGGGCCCAAACATCTGTTCCTCACTGAACTTGAGCGCCAGGCGGACGCTTATGTAAAACTCGGTAATCTGTCTCGAGTTCTGTGTTGCAACATGTAGCCATAATGAGGCCATCATTTCCTTATGGTCTGGTATGAAATCTTGACCAGGCCAGCGCTAACCATGCGCTCAGCTGTAGAGGGAGGTACACAGTTTGCCCATAGCTCCACCAACAAAGGGATGGTGACTATCAGCAGGGATTATTCTCGTCTGATCGTGTCAAAACCAGCTCTTCTCATTGACTGGGCACCTGCAGTCTTTCTGAGCTGGCTGTTCATGAACTGTACTTCATATGGAATTGGCTTCATTTTGCCTTTTTTGGGGGGACTGTGAAAATGGTACATTAACAATTCTTTCACACATGGTTGAAGGACAAAACTGGTTCTGTTGCTAGCCTTCAAAAAGGAGCAAAATGTGAGTATTGAATGGTAGGGAGAATCACATAGCCCAGATTGTGTGAGTTGTCCTTGCCTGGCGACGGCATGGCATGAGGCAACTGCATGAGAAATGAAATTGCGCAGCTCTTAAATTTCACAGTGAAAACGTACTCATAATCTGAGCTGTCCCACCACAAGCATTCAATCTCTCCTCTGTAAAGGATAGCAAATGTGTTAAGTTGCCAGAATGAATTTGTTATATCCTCCACAATTCTGTTCCTTGGTGACATCCTGGCAGACTTTTTTTTTCTCACCCTACAAAACTGCCGCACTCTCTCTTGACATACAGCACGTTACTGCCATTGTGGGCATATCACAGCGGCAAGATTCACTTGCCATTTTCTTTGTAGTCACTCGAGGAATCTGTCATTGTCTCAAATCGATTCACCGGGCCTTTTCTTAACCATCCCTATCTTCAGTATGCACTCTTTCAGCAAAACCCACAAGCCAGGTATTATGGCACCCTGAATGCCTCTTTAGACTGCTGTATGATTTGTGTCAGGACTGCTAATTGTTAATACAGCCACAAACCTCTTCCTACAGGAAACAAAGACCCATATGTAGAGCCCATGCTAGTGCTCGGCACACGACATGTAATTGCCTTCATACTCTGCAAGGTTAAACTTCAGTGCTGTTTTATTAGTGTTTATTGTGTGTGCTAACTATTGTCAATTCACATGTCTCTGCTTCTCCGCCAGTGACAAGGACAATGACAGCAGATGTAAAAGAATGGTAAAAACTAGCCCGTCTTCACGCGGCTTCATTAAGAATGCCAGATTCCAGGGGAATATGCATTTTCAGTTGAGGTTGAGTATAGCGGGTGATATGAAGTGTGCTGTGCAGTTTCAGTGGCGATGACCTGATTTGCATCATGTGCATGGCAAGACGTGAGGCAGACCAATGATCTCAGGGCTTAATCCTGACTGGAAGTCCACTTTAAAACTAAACGGGCCCTGGCAGCCCTCCCCATCTCGCCCCCTTGCTGAGCAGACAGGATTCACTGAGCGATGTGAGGTGACATGTCACCAAGCCGGGGGTTTGATGATCCAGCAGCAGGGACAGCCTGACTCTAACTGTAATGAAGCGATGCAATGCACCCACTGAAACGCTCACACCATTTAACACCAACCCGCAACTTTTAACCGATAACGCCTCACGCCCACACAGCCAAAAAAAACTGATGCGCCTTCACATTGGCTGGCTATGCGGATCAATACCCGCCCCCTTTTCACGCTACGGCGCGCTCGTACCATATTACATCATCCTGTATCTGAGTATCATCTCATCCCCCCGTTCTTTTATGTATTTGAAGAGTTATATATATGTATGTCATTCATGCACTACTGCAGGCCGACACCTGGGGTAGTGTAAGCACACACACACACACACACACACACACACACACACACACACACACACACACACACACACACACACACACACACAGACTTAACGCCAGCTTCCAGCGGCGCGCGCACCGTAGCGGTAATGAACCATTGAGACGGCTGGTTTTGATTTGTTTTTGTTTTGGCGTGTGTTCATTTCTCTCGTCCCCTCTCTCGCACAATAAAGTTCAGCGGCTGAAAATGCTAAGTAGGCAAGATGAGGAGAGGAGGAGAGGAGGGGAATGTGACACAAAGAGAACCTGTCACAGTCATTTAGAGATGAAATACTGCAGCATGCAGCCAGGTTATAATTTCCCCTGAAAGCTGAGGGGAGGCATGAAGGTATCACGGCTGCCTCGCTCTTCCTGGGAGACGTGTATTACTTTTAATACGATGATTTTAATTACAGGCACTGGCTGAGGCTTTCATGTTACCCCCCACCCCCACCCCTGTCCACTTTCAATAACGTGAATAATTTACTAATAATCATGTACCTTTCCAGAAAAAAGGAACAGCTATATGTCTTTGTCGTCTACCTTCCCTCAGCTGTATTGTATTATTAACTCAGATATAAAAGGATGAAAACACGTTCTTAATTAGCAAATTTTACAACCCTAATAAAAACATAAAAGATGAATCTGGGCTGTAATTGTCCCTTGACTGTGACTCCCTGGGGGAGGTGGGGGGGTGGGATCTTTGACTATGATCTTGAGATTGCTTTCCGGAGCCAGTCTAACTCTCCTGACTCCCACAATGCCCTGGGACATTATCTGCTTATAGGAGCTAAGCAAAGACTGTGAGTGCCCAGGTGAGCTCTTTGCCTCTGCCAGTCACAGCTATCAGGGTACGTGTGAGCGTGTCTTCTGGCCATTGGGCCATTCCGTGCCCCCAGACACTGATCTGTGGTACCGCACACTCTGTTTCCATGTCCATATTTATGCTATTCTGATTCAGCACACAACGTTGTAGCAGCTCACGACATTACAGTCATGTTGTGGTGAATAACAATATTCTAGTAAAATTTTTCATTTTAACATTTCCTACCATCCCCAAACCACAACTTTCCAGCGACGTTGTAAAAGTGGCCAGATCATAGTTACACTGTTTTCAAAACATATTTTAAAGATGTGTTTGTGACTCTACAAAATCACAAGAACACAACTGTTTGAAACCAATTAAAATTTTATAAAATGTTATTTGGCCAGCTTGGGTTCAGTTATGTGTTTCTGTCTCATATTTATATAGGGCTGCACAAGTCACGTTGAGACATTCTGTAAAGAGGTGAGTCTGACCACACATCCTGCCATAATTTTATGACTACAGCCCTGTTCACCTCGCACATACAGACACACAGACACACTCACGCATGCTCACGTTTAATAAACCTATGTGCCTGACTGTTTGTTTGTGAGGGAGAGGGAGCCCTCTCTCAGACTGTCGCGGGCATCGTGATCCGCGCGGGATGATGAGACAGGACACTAGCGAAGGAGCCCGCTGCTGACTCCGGCTCCGTGCGGCCGCGGCGTCGTCTCGTTTTCACATCACACAGGATGGAGACTCGTCATAGACGGCTCATCTCACTGTTTTTGTTCCCGGGATCATCCAGTCCTTTCTCATCCACTCATCCTGGTAGTCTGGTCAGAGATGTGCAGAGGTGGATCCACTCCCCAACCCCCACCCACCCACCAAACCCCGAGCTTTGTACCTGAGTCATTTGCATCATTTTGCACAGAACAGTTCTGGATTAGGTTTGGCATTAGTTTAGATGATCTGGGAACAGTGCTATGCAGAAATGCAGAAACTCTGACTACTAAAAATGAAGCAAAGTGCACCACACCTTAGTGAAGGTCAAGTTAGAATTCCAGTTTTACCATTTGATAAATTGCTGAATAAACCATCATATAAGAGAAATAGGCAGGCAATGTAAACTTGTATGCAGGTATACATTTTATGGGATAAATTTGATTTATGAACAAAAGCGTTGTGTGAGTGGCCTACCCAATGTTGATAAATATGAAGATGCTAAGACATTTCTGCTGCATTCCCAATAGTTAGGTAGATCCAACATGGCATGTGTCACATGTTGAATTCATGGTGAACATGCTGCAAGTTATGTAAGCCTTCATTTCAGTTATTTCAGGCCTTCAAACTGTGGTCCTGAACATAAGGACAGGTGAATCATGAAATCTAAAAGAGGATCCATAAAATGTGTAAGATGGCCAGTGATCTCATTTGTGTCAGTCAACCGAAAATTTAGTTGTAACGGAAAAAAGGAGAGATTACCAAAGTTCTAAAAAGGCAATACCATTTTTGAATACCAAGTTATCTTCATCACTGGCATGAAGATACAGTTGAACAGGCTGATATTGCTCTGATTGGCTGGGACAGCACTTGATCTGGCCAATAGCTGGACACTGAGGTGGCCATGTGATTAACATAATCTGCTAGAATTCACATCCTGATTTGAAAGACACAATAAAAAGAAATTCTGTTATTTTAACAAAAAAAAAACTGTTTTCATAAATGTTTCTTGGATATGGTCATATCCCATTAGCAGGAAATAAACAACAATAGCATAAGAGAGCATTTGTATGATATGGCTCTGTGTTGAACTGCAATATTGCATTAAATCATCTTGTCATTAATTAGGCTATAATGAACTTTACCATAGACTAATGAGGGTTTGCTAAGATACAGCTTGTCCTATTATGGTCGTCCTCCAGCTGAAACGGCAGGGGAGCTGCACTTCCATTTCAGGTCTTATCCAGTTCAATGAGCACTGAGCGGGGATGAGTAATGTCTGGGATTGACAGGTCAGCCTGACTCATCCAGGACACAGAGACGAACACAGATTACTCACCAGGAAGGGGGTTTACCCTGGACCGTTGGATCCATCTGGAGCCGGACTGTGGGGAAGGGACAGCAGGAGGGTGCTGTCTCCTCTTGGCAGGACTCCTAACACTCTGGCATCTGCCCACTGCAAATTGCCAGAGCCCCCTTAAATTTAGGGGTGCACCCTTCTTGTGGACAGGACCTTTGGTTTCCTTGGCAGGAGAGCTTGTCCTGTGTGTCTCGGCAGGAAGTCAGGTTTTCTTGAAAGGGTGGTTGTGTGTGTGTGGGGTTACCGCCGCCTCGTATCTCACCCAACCAGGCGGAACAGTACACACACAGCCACTCCCCGCCCCGCGATCCGCTGTCCCAAGAGCCTTTGCAGGCCTATGTACTGACATCCCAGATCCTACTCACACCATATTCCGAGAAAGTACATCTCTCTCTCTCTCTGTCCCCCCTCCCATGCTGACATATCAGTATGCAGAGACACAATCTGCACTGAGCATGTCTACAGAAAAGGAAAAGATTATTGCAGACTCTCCACCTGGGATCAGATGCTGTGTCGCTGGCTGTAGTTAGGTATAGATGGCTGTTCCTGTTGCTGCCGTGAATTTGTGGAAGTAACTTCAGCAGTTTGCACAACAAAATATTACTTGCTGCCCTGTGTGTCTGCAGGTACCTTAACAGCACAATTTCTTTCATAGTTCTGCCTCTCTGAATTGTGCAAAATGGATCATTTGTTGCTAGACAAGATCATCTCCCACTAATCTTGTTTTGAAGTAGATTTTTGAAAATAATCTCTCTGCTGTAAACAGCGTTCTTAGACACATCACTTTCTGAGGGAAGGGAGGGGAGAGAAAAGCCTTTCTTACAAGGGCACTGTTTTCATAAATGTGTTTGTGAGCATGGACATGTATCTGTGTGTGTGTGTACATGTGTCTGTGAACGTGCAAACGTATAAGTGTGCATGTTGTATGTATGTGGAAGCATGTATGTATGTAAATATGTATGTGCAGGTGCACACGTGTGTTTTTGTGTGCATTCTATGTGTACGTGCATCAGGGTGGCGGGTGGGGGGGGCATACAGCCCCCCTGCACCTTCCCTCGACAGGAAATAACACAGATAAACAAATGGAGGTAAAGAGGTCTGTGGCACAGCTTATAAGCACAACTGATTAGATCAACTTCATTTCTAATTTAGCGGCGCCCCGCAGGTTATCCTGCGCTATCGGTGGCGTGACTGAGGATGAGAATGATGATGTTCACCTCAGAGAGGTAGCGATGGAGCTGCTGAGAGAGGACGGGGCGATGGGGGGAGAGAGGGGGGGGAGGACTGCAAGGACATTTCACACGACGTTTGCCTGACGACATAAGATTGCATCTTTCATTTCTATTGTGCGTATAATTCTGTTTGTTTAATGTTGTTTTATTATAAAGTGAATACCCTCACATGTTCACTGTTTCAGCAGCCCAAACTTATATTCTTCACTTTTATATATGCTGCAGGTATGTTATGCTTTTGTTTTTCAGTCAGGTGAATAAATTAATTACATAATCAAAGCAGTTAATTGAGTGGTTATATACATATGTTTTGCGTGTCAAGTGAATAGTGCTTATAACTGCCTTATAAGCCAATGAACTTTGATCATAACAGTAAATAACTGTGATGCTGTATATATAACATCCTGACACAATTTATAACTGTAGATATCATGACATTATGTAGATATTATGACAAGTCAGTGTGTTCTACACAGGCAATATATTTCGCAACATTATCAAATTAGATCCCTAGCATAAAAATTACAGGTATTTAGCTTATTAAAAATGAATACATTAATTAGCAGATTAATCAGTCCACTTTTCAAAGCTATACAAACGTATAATCATAAATCATTTCTGCACAGACAGAGATAGATACACTATCATATATATTTGCAGTACATCGTCACAAAAAGGGACAGTTTTTGCACTGCACCATAAACGCTTGATGCAAGGAGAAGCGGAGTGAGAGAGAGGTCTGAGCAGATTTTTGGCGGGGGGATGATGTGTGTAAATGAGTGATGTTATCAGGCCCAATCTGGCAGGCCTCATTTTTTTCCTTCTTCTTCCTTTTTTTTGCTGTGGTGGAGAAATATCAGTATTGTTTACGCAGAAGATTAGGGTGGAATTGGGGAGAAGCCGGTTGTTCTGCGAAGATGGAGATAAGATAAAGGATTTTGCGTTCCAAGCAGGCGGGCGGGCGGGCGGGCACGTGCCATGCTCCGCCCCCCAACCCCCCACCTCTCCCCCTCCCTGCCCCTTATCTTGGACACCGGCAGACAAACCATATGAAGTTGTTCATTGTAATTACCCCTGGCAGGAGTAGATTTCATAAGGAGATTTACAAACCATGTGCTTGGACGTTAATGCAGGGAAGACACAGCCCCCAACCCCCCACACCCTCACTCATCCTCCCTCTGTGGTCATCGCTTCATTCCTCATCCCACTCTTCAACAAGAACATGTCAGATGCTTGTATTTTCATTACATTTTTTATATTTGCCCTGCTTTCAGTTTTCAAGGACTTGTTCTTCATCCCGGTGTCCACCCTCCCCCTCGTTATTTTCTGTCCTTTCTTTTTACTTATTGTTTATTGAATGTTTTATATGATTATATATCCATGTACAGTGTATTCACAAAAAACGATATCCTCTGAGTTCAGGGCCTTGTGCTGTTATAATGTAAGGAAGGTGAATAAAGGAGGTTTGAAAGGCATTTGCATGGGTGAAGTGTTTTGTGTTGTGATCTCCTGCGGTTTCTTGTCTCCTGATATTGACTATTCTGCACAACTTGACACTTTACACTGGGACTAAGTGAAACATAAAATTTATATTCATAAATTTCATATTCCAATGTTTTGTCTATATAGATTCATCACATTAAAATGTGAAACCATGAGGATAAAGTAATTATCCTCTTATACAGCATTAACAAAAGCATCATATGTGTACTTTTGATTGCGGTTGTCAGTATTGGGCTGACAGCTCCACTATGTAAAACTGTCTATGGCGTAACAAGAGAGACATCTTCTTTTGTCCTTTTACAACAAGTGCACAAACAAGTCACACTGCTACATCAAACATTCAAGGTTAGTCCCTTGGATAAAAGTCAGAGGAGTTCGGCTAAATCTCCAAAAGGACATCTCATGGCATTTTTCCCCCTGCTTAATTAAAAACCTGGGAGAGATCTACAAGCCTAACTAAGAGCTTTTCACACCTAATCAATGCATCTCATTAGCTGAATGGAGTAAAAACGTGTGGTATCATTTTGAGGATTTCTGCCTGATATGGACACTGCATGGACACCCCCTCCCCATTCTCTGTCTGGCCCAGTCCTAATCGGCAGCATGTAATGGTGCTTATCTACAAACCATAAACATATCAGCACTTAGTGTCTTACAGTAAGAGCCCATGGGCCCCAGAATCAATTAGCGCTTCATTAGCCCTCTTCAGTGATGTAAATGCTGTACCAACTGACCACTCTGTTATCTGCAAACATCTGCGCTGCTAAGCTCTGTGTGCTGGTCTGCAGCTGTTTAGAGGCCCTGAGGGTTTGGGATATTCTTACCAGGTGAGGTACTTACCTGGGTGACATACCCCCCACGGTCCCCTTCCACCCCTCCCCTCCGCACCCTGCAGCTCTGACGAGATTTTTGAGGAGGAGCAGAATGTCCCACGCGTACACACACACACACACACAAACACACACGTACACAAACACAAACACGTCACCTCTGTTGACAGCCGCACCCTTTCAGTCTTATTATGCCTTAATCTGTTTATATGCAATATATTACCATTTGATAGTATGGACTACCTCCTCTGAAGCATCCCAACCCTTCCAACAGTGTGTCCCACCAAGCAGGACCTGCTCTCTGTGAGGATGGGGTTGTTAGTTTGGGTGTTGGGAATTGGGATGTACTCTGGGGCCTTGCGTAACCTGGAGCTGAAAACCAGACTTTCTGGGCAGTCGTTAAGTACATACCATCAGGCCAGCATGTAAATCTTCCATCCTCCTCCACAACTCATCCACAGGAAGCAGGTGAGTTACTCACGGTAACAAGAGCAAACAACGGTGAGAACAGAGCATTTAGCCAGCCTAAGCTCCCACAGTCTACAGAGTATCCATTACTGCATCAGGCCTGGCCTTGAACACTATCAAGGTCTCTGCCTCTATCGCATGGCAAGATATTCGAAAGAATTGACAACTCCCTATGTGAAATAATGCATGCTGATATGGTAATCAGAATTCCTGGAAGTGGATTACTCCTTTCTGCAGAGAGAGGAAGTGAATCTCACCATGGCAGCTCCTAATTGGCTGACACAGAACTAGGTGGAAGGGGGTGACCAGGAACTTGGCTGGGGGAAACTCCAGCCTAATGCTTATTGATGTCATGGAGATTAAGGCACAAACCAATCTGCAGAGTAGTTCCAGCATCCTTTGTATTTACTGTGTCCTCTTACATGTTCAGTTGTCTTTGAGAACTTTGTAAACTGAAGGGAACGGTGAAAGTTTGAGAATGCCATCCCACAATGCCTTGGGCCTACACCAAATCCAACATCCAGATGAAGCTTCCAGAGGCTCCTGTCTGTTTTTGAGGTTTCTAACTACAATGGGGCTCCAAACTGACGTCTCTGCATGGCACAGCCCCATTATGGAATATTTATATAAAAAACATAAAACCATCACTCACAAAAAAGCACACATTTATCTATGTATCAGAATTCTTTTTTTTCTTAAGCAAGACATTGTCGAGCAGTCAGCCCGACAGTGTTCTCTTTTATAAGTTTCGAGTTTATTTTTTGCTAGTAATATAATGGGTGAGGTGTGCGCACAAATTCAAGGATAAAGAGTATTTTGGTGAGAGTGGAAAAAGGCTTCAGGAGTAAAATGCATTCCCGCCTCTGTTATTGTTATAGTCTGTGAGCCTGTGAATCATGGAGTGAACTGTGGGAGGGAGCGCATTGTCTGTCAGAGGAAAATTTCAAGGTAAATCATTTGTGGAGACATATATTTCCATCTCGAAAGCCCTTCTCAGTTTCCCTCCTTTTTTTAAATAGCCAGGAGCAGAAGATGCACAAATCCACAAACGTTTACTGTAAACAGAGTGGGTAAGTCGGGCCAGAGATTAGCTGTGATTTGTTAAACGGCAAAATTTGCCATTGCCATCAGCGTCTGGTCACCTGAAGAGGATCCATCCAATAAGTCCCACAGGGTTGTTTGTGAACATATCATTGTTTCATAGCTTCTTCACTGAAATCTAATGGAAGCTTATGTATCACCTTACTTTATATATAGTATTGACGTGTGATATATAATCACTGAGTATATAAAATTGATGGCACTGATTAATCTCTAAAATTTGCTGCCAACCCGCTATGATTGTATGAAGATTATATCAGGATTTATCATTGTTTTTATAAATGAAATATTTGTAGACCTCACAAATTCCCCACTCTGTAGCTGAATGTAGCTGTAAACTGATAACGTTTTGGCACTTTCATCCCAGAACTTGTGAATATGGAAACATAAATGTGATAATCTAAAACATGAAGATATTTTTCATTACTTCGTCATAAACACCCAGAGTTGAGCAGTCAAGGAAGCGTTTATCTGAGTCAAACAGTGAATTAGTTTTTAACACAGACACGCATAAACTCTCATACCTGACCTAAATAAGGGCAGAAAGAGTGTTTGAGTGCGATGCGGAGGGTGAGTGATTAATGTATGTATAAACACTGGTTGCCGAGAGCGCGGTGACGCTGACGGGGATGACGGTGATGTGACACTGCACGCGGTTCACTCATCCCTGGCAAGGTCGCATGCTCTCTTCCATTTCTTTTTCGTTTCACCATGCTGGGTTGAAGTGCTTCCCTCATGTATCATTCAGGGCAAAATTCATGATCTCCGTAAGCAGACCCATCTCTCACTCGCTCTTTCTCTCACTCGCTCTTTCTCCCGCTTGCTTCTGTGACACTCTTTCTGACTTTCTCTTGCTCTTCCTCTCTCTCTCCTCTCTCTCATTTTTATCTTTGTCTCTCACCTTCTCAATTTTCAATTTAAATACAGTTAATGTATACTGTATACATCAAAATAACAGAAAAGTTTATATAATAATAATAATAATAATAACCAAAAATAATCATAACCACACACCAACCAACACTTTCATCTCCTTCATCTTCTTTACAAGAATAAGAAGAATAATTTTAAAATGAACAGGAAACATTTCTCCCTCATTTCTCCCTCTTTCTCCTACGCAGTTTTTCTCTTTCCTCCTCTCTGCTTCACCATCTCTCTCCGCGCTTGGTCATGGGTATATTTGGAACATGACTGAAGTGCAAAGGGTGACATCACCTCACTGAGGTTGTTGATGGTAAGAGCTTACGCATCATCCCATTCAGGAAGCAGCGCCTCATAGAGTGAAGGTCACCGGCCGCCGCATCTCTGGGGATGAGGGTTATGTGTCACATACAGATCGCATGGGGTTACATACTGTCACTGCATCATGGAGAGGTTCGCCAGAGCACTTTAGCCAAGTCCAAGGGTCCAAAGTACTCCTTTTAGAAGAATATAGATGTTGTAAGTCACTGAACCAGCTCTCATAGTACCATGTCCACTGCTATCGCGTTTAGTCACAAACCATTCCTCTATAGAGATTAAATATGACCAAGGTTCCTATCTCAGTCCAAGCTTTGAGATTTCTGCACCAATCACCAACACTCCTGCTAATGCCAACCCTCCCACTATTGGCTCTGCCCTCTCAACTCTTCTTTTGTGCCCTCCACCACATGCTGAGTGGGCAGGGGTCAGCATCAACTGGGTACCACCCCCAGGTACCTTGCTCTGTGTGCTTGTCAGTTGTGCCCAAAGTCCCATTTAAAGCTGAAGGGAACTGACATCACCCGCGAAATAAATAAATAAATTCCCAATTTAAGACATTGACAACAACAAGCAGCATCTCCAGATTTTCACTGTGACAGCTGCCAGTCGGGCTGATTACAGCACCAGAGGAATGTTATGATATTAAATTACAGTCCCCGCTCAAAATCAGAGGTATCAGCGAAAGCGTAGCTGCAGGTAGCACAGCGGTCCAGACTCTGAGACTCCTGGGGGGCAGAGGGTGAATCAAACAGTGCAGTGATTGAGTTCCCAGCTGGTGCAGTGATATTTCACTCAGACGTTTGTCACTGGCAGCGCCGCGATCGCTAATTACACCGGAATGTTTGGGCTCATTTTCGCTAATCTTCTTAAACGCCTGTCCAAAGTTAACGGACCGCCAACGGGAAGAAAAAAACATACCATGGAATTAAAGACTCGGTGCTTTCCCTGGTGTCATGTCATGTGACTGATATGTGAACTGTGTAAGTAAAATCTCCAATTATTAGGAATGCAATGTCAAAATTTCACCACAGCATTGGCAAACACCCATTTTCAAGAGGTGCACAGAGTCAGAAAGGAAAACAGTTTGTTCTCACTTTTTTTGTATTTATAGTATTTGGTGCCATTTAGGGGAATATACATTTGTATTGTATTAGCTTATATTGTCATATTGCAGCGATGTACTGGAATCATGTTCTTCTGAGTTTGTTGATTTGCTTTCCATTCTGAAGAATATCAACCTAATTAATACATAAAAATATAAGTCAATATACTGCAATTATATATATATATATACATTTTACATATGAATGCATACACATATCTTCAAGCTATACAACAATCAAACCAATGTTCATGCCAGAATTTCAAATTTCAGACTAATACATCTGTATATCCTACCAACACAACTGGAACGCAAGTCAATATGTATGCCTGCAAATGTGTATTGTTACACAACGCTCTAAACATAAATGATTGCCCTACCAATATATTTGCCAATAAACCAATAAGCATTTTGAGAAATATCAGATATCAAACCTAATCCATAGGAACATAATAGAATTTATATACTCTACAAAAAATCCTATGAGCCAAACAAAATAATAGATCTATTTTTCTGCAATAGTCCAGGTGAGCACTGGGAAGGGTTGAGCTGTGTTTTGCTGATTTTTCTTGTACTAGAACAGCCATTAAGGTTTTATGTTTATTTTAATTGTGCAGTCAGCCTCCCACTTACGTAGCTGTTTTTGTTTTCTAGGGCAGTTGAGGTGAAGTAGAAGCACATCTGGTGTCTTTCTATACGAGAGCTGAGCCCAAGGCTCTGGGGTCAAAGGTCAAGTGCCCTCAGTTCTCCTTAACATGTTGCCACTAATATGGCTGGATTGATTGAAGCTCAGTGCACAGGGTGCAGAGTGAGAGAAATGGAGGGAAAGCAAGTGAGAGTGAGCAAAAGAAAAAGGTTGTGATAGATGGACAGAGAGGAGTAATGGAGGGGCAGGACTCTGTCACTGTCACTGTCGATAGCAGTAAGCAGGCCTCACCTGTTCTGGGGGGAATCTGAGCTGAGAATTATGGGTAGAGGTCCATTTTCACATTTGGTTTCCATCCTCACGTGATTCTTTATTTTAAATACAGTATATCACTCATTACACTCTTATCCATTCATATGCACACAGCACTTTTTCACCAGTGTAAACAGTGAAAGCATGGTAAATAGTGTGAGACATTTTTGTAGAGCAGAGAGTCAGTCCCATCGAAGACCAGCACTCATTCTGCATATTTATAATGTCACCATTCCACAGCTGTGAGTGTAGATGAACTGATATGAAATCTGTTGACTATCTGGAAAATCGTCCTATTTTAGAGGTCACCACGTCAGAATTTCAGAGGGACACTGAGGCTGGGCAGCCTTTTATATGAGTGAGAATATAGCTACCGGCTAGAAGGAACGCAGACTTTCACGGTTTATCTTATTCCATTACAGGGTACATTGATTGGCTGGCTAAATTGATTTGATTTTCCACTACAGTCCACTGAAGTCTTTTAATCAGTGCCTTCAGTATTTTTTCAGTCGCATTTATTCTAAAGAGGCTACAGGAACAGCAAGTGATCTCCCTGATACTTTCCACTGCCTGAGGTCTAATGGAAGTTTCATGTTTGAAAAGACATCAATCATATAAACTATGGAGGAAGGGGGGTAGGCACAGATGAAGGATCAGAATGACAGGCAGAAAGCAAGAGTGCCCTCGGTTTTCTCAGCGTTCGACTGGGAGAGATTTGGGTCAAACAGGTGGTGCTGAAGTGATTATGTTATCCAGGAAGTGATCCTGCTCCAGTGATCCGCCAGAGGACTAGTCTGGGTAACCCCCACCCCACATCGTCCTCCATCCCCTGCTCTCAAACACACTCGCACTCAAAGTGAAGGAGTATTCTACACCTGGCTAAGATCCTCACATATCTTCTCTGATTTCACAATATTTCCTGCCGGCATTTCTTCAAGGCAATGCAGCTACCAGGGAACATTGTATGACATGGTGATTGTAGTCCATGGTACTACAAAGCAAGAATTATGTGGCTATGTCAGTGTAATGATGTTACATAATTGGGTTGGGGTGGGGTGGGGTGGGGTGGGGGTGAATGATGCATAATTATGTGGATCTGATCCTCTGACAGTTCAAAGTGAAGAAACACCACCTGAAGACACATCACACCTCTGCCAGGCATTTGGGAGATTAGACCGGGGCTTTTCCACCACTGGGTTGGATCAGGTCGATTTCTCTTAATGAGAGCTCCATCAGTGTAGACATGTGGCATACGCTCGCTGTGTTTTGACACCTACCTGATTGCGTGTGGTTATTCTGGAGCCTTTCAGTCTCCTGGAACGCTTGCTGTTCTCCGCATGTCAACACATATCTTGTTGGGGTTTCTTATTGTCATTTACCAGTATGTGGTTGTCCTGAATTTTTCTCAAGGGCGTAGTTTTTCTCATTTCTGCTATTATGTTGGCACTCAAAATGTAAATGAACACTTCCTGTTTTGTTTCATTTCAGCCATTTCATTAATATTCCTGCGTCTAACCTTATGGTTTATTTTTAACCTGTTGAAGAGCTATTTTAGCTAACATAAGCAAATGCTATTTTATCTTCTATTTAAAGGCATGGTAGCTTGACTGTCACATACATTAGTGAAAAATAAGTGACATCCTCTAGATGCTAACATTTTTTTAGCTCTTTGCTGCAATATTCAATAAATGTTTTTGTGTTTAAGTTGGCAAAGGTGGAGACACTATAGTCAAACTTTTCACAGATATTCTTCAGCTCAGATGTCCTTCCATTTTACTGGGCGTTTGTGTTTGGTGAGGTCACTGCAAGTATGATATAATGAAGAGTCACACTGAGCCTAGACTTTTAATATCCTTTGAAAAAAAAAGTACCCACAATAATGACGCACAAACACACATGCACACACACGCGCGAATACGGTCTTGAAGGGACATTCACAATACACAAAGCCTCGGTAAGATCACATGAACAATGACCAGTGCCCTTCTCTTTCACCCGCCAAGTCAATTCCTGGACACAGAAAAATCTTATTTTTGTTCCAATCTTTTTATTCAATTGTGTGATCTGCCTAACAATTTACTCTATTTTTACTTTTCAGATTAGCTTTACCACAGTTGACAAATGTAGTTCTGCATCCATTATCACAGAGCAAACTTTACAGCACTGAATTATACACTTCTTAGACCAAAGCAGTCAAACACATTGAGTGCAGTTTTTGGATAGCAACATTTCCAGATAACATCCTCTAGATGTTAACATTTGTTTAGCTTTTTGCCACGATGTTGATAATTTTTTTAAGGTGGCAAAGGTGTAGAGACTGTAGTCAAACTTTTCACAGATATTGTTCAGTTCAGATGTTCTTCCGTTTTTTAGGGTGTTTGTGTTTGGTAAGGTCACTGCAAGTATGATGTAATGGACAGTCTCACTGAGACTTGACTTTTAATATCCATTGAAAAAAAAGTACCCACAATAATAATGACGCACACACACACACACACACACACACACACACACACACACACACACACACACACACACACAACTAATGTGCAACCACATACACACACACACACACACACTAATGTGCAACCACACACACATACACACACACACACACACACACACACACTAGACATTTATGGACTGCACAATTAGCATTCTACAAACAGGTATGCACAGCTCATATACATGCACATTCTAACATAAAATCTCACTCACAGACCAGCCTGACACACACAACAGTGCTGAATTTCAGGCTGGGGGGGTTGGTTGTGGAGGGTTGTGTGGGCAGGATGGCGGGGGTGGCGGGGGTGGTGGGGGGTGTTGTGCAATGTGCTCCTTGGCAGCAGCTGAATGACATGCATCCCCCCACCCCCACCCCACCCCCACCCCTCCATAGCCCTGTTTGTGTGCCTCATTCAGCAGGGCCTGCCTGTCTTTATCTCACATGGCTGCGCCCAGTGAAAGGTCTACCGAGGGATGGGCTGGTGGAACAGGGTCAGGTCCGCCGGAGGGGGTGGTGGGGTGTTGGGGGGGGGGGGGCATTGAAGTAAACGGCGGAAGCCGCACGTCTCCATCTTGGGAGAGCTGGACGAGGGGCAACAGTGACCCCGGTTTACCCGGGGACCGGAGTGGGGACCCCACCTCCACCCGCACAGCCCCTCCCGTCCTGCTGCAGGGTTAATGGCTGTGTCACGTGGGGTCAGCGCAGGCACCTGGGCCTCAGATAATACGCCGGCGGTGATTACCGCGCGTAATTGAGTGACCTTCCCTCATTCTCCCTCTCGCTGCCTGACAGGGTGCGCCACTGTCCCCTGACACTGCTGCTGCCACCGCCATTGTGCCGCACTGCTCCATGGGAAAATGGTTAGCTGACAATGAATGAGCATCTTCCTCTCTCTGTCTGTCTTTTTCTCTCTCTCTCTATCTCTCTCTCTCTCTCTGTCCTGTCCACTACAGATAAATAGTGGGAAAGAGGTGAGAGGAGATCAGGGACAAAGAAATGTAAGAATGTATTTCAACAAACCATAATGCACATGAACTCTTCGGTTTAAGGAACAGAATAGAATAGGAAACAATAGAATGACTTTATTTTTCACTAGGGATATTCTTATACGTTGTTACTCTCCCATGATACAATTGTGAAGAAAGCAATACATTTTGAAGTTGAAGAATAAATAAAATTGTTCCATGGTTTAAGAGGGACAGTTCTAAATATGGAGGACCTGTGGGATTCCTCTCACTCATCTCTGAAACTAAAGCTCACAGACAGGGCCTATTGAGCCCCATTCAGATAATTACATTCCAGCGTCTCTCTGTGAGGGAGTGTGATTGTTATCCCGCTTTTGACCACAAAAATGTCCTCTGAGCAGAAAGGTGATCATCAAGGTGACAGGTCACCAGGGGCTTTCTGCAGTCACGAATGCACTCAACCACACACACACACACACACACACACACACACACACACACACACACACACACACACACACACACACACACACACACACACACACACACACACACACACACACACACTCACTATTCATGAAGGCAAGCATTCATTCCCTTACACATACTGGCACACACACACACACACACACATATATAAATGCACACATGTACATGCACATACACATACCCACACACTCGGGCCCTTCCCATTTTCACACCACCTGGGGCGATGGTCGTGTCCTCACCTCTCCCATGGGGTGTCAGAGGTAGGGTCACACAGAGGTCAGCCCTGAGAGAGACTGCTGGCCCTTGTTCGGTGCATTCTGGTAAACACACCAGACATATAGTTCCTCCCCTCCTGTCCCATACTTACTCACCCACATTGGGAATTCTAACTTCCTGTCACATCATGACTCTTACCCATAATTCCATGCTTCCTGCCATCCCCTAACAGACAGCCTGAAAGGGAAATAAGAGATATAACTGGTAATTGTCAATGAAACTGAAAATAAGAATTACACACACTTTCTTGAAGTATATTGCACAGATAAAAGTCATGATTTGGGTCAAACAAACAAATCAAACGTCGGCATTATGTCCAAGAGAGTTACAGTGCAGAACAGACCCAGCCTGAGTTAGCTGTTCTGTTCCACACCTCCATAGGTGATGCAAGTGAGTGAAAGAGAAGACTCATCAGGAGAGAATCTGTATCGTACTGGCTACTAGAACCAATAAAATAAAGGGTCCATTGGGTCCTGCTTGTGTCAGTACATCTGGACATAATGCGGCTCTCTCAGTCAATCTGTAAAATAAATGTCAGCCTGTAGGAAACACACAGTGTCAGTATAACACACTGCATCTGAAAGACAGCCGTACGTGTGTCAGTGCATCTGTAAACCTATCATCAGAATATCTACGTCCATGTGTCTACAGTCATGGGAACGCCCGTGCACATGAGGCTGCCATGGGGCTCGTCAGTAAACCTACAACGCGGTTTCCGCAAAGGGACGAAACGCCGCGTTCAGCA
The DNA here is from genome assembly GCA_022829145.1 of Albula goreensis. Taxonomy (NCBI): domain Eukaryota; kingdom Metazoa; phylum Chordata; class Actinopteri; order Albuliformes; family Albulidae; genus Albula; species Albula goreensis. The sequence continues at coordinate 15,251,163 of CM040750.1, forward strand.
GGGCTCCGGTGATTTCTCCTCTCTCCACTTTTTTTTCCATTTCCACGATAACAGGTTAAAGACAAAAATATCTGAGCTTTAAATGAAAAACAGTCGAAGAGCTAAACAAAAATTGTAGGACTCTTTTAAGTATTCACAGTGTAGCATAGAGAGCGGGAAAAGTACACAGGTGCAGAACACCATTTCTGAGGCGTACAGGGCTGTCCGCCTCAGGACGTTGTATAAATATGCCACTTATTATTGTGTCGTTAGCATTCTCCCAGCTCACCGGAACCCTGAAACTAGAAGCCTGATCCATCTAAAATAAGACATACGCAACCCCCACTTAATTTACCCATTGGCACTATATTATTTTGTTTAAATGCAATGGCACAAATGCATGCAATTGCACACATGCTCAGACACACACACACACACACACACACACACAAACACACACACATCCATACAGTGGAAAAAAAACAATTATGGTTTCTCATTAAAATACCCTTAATCCGTTTACATGAAACGTAGTTACACGAGTGCGTACAATGAGTGAAAAAAGATGAACATGTGTAGAATAATTACATGTATCATGGAGCCATTTCATTTATTGGGGTGTCACTTGTGATGTCACAGTCTGCTTTCATTCATTTGAATTCAGACCTTTATCTCCAGCCCACAGCAGATTGAGTGACAGCCTACCAAACACTCGCGCCTCTGTCCTATTGATTTCTCTAAATCCCCAACAATAGTATTTGCATGCTTGTTTCTGTAATAATACAGATATGCCATTCGGAATTAAAGAGGCACACAGACTAGAGGTAACTAATTGTGCAATGTGTAATGAGTGCAGTTTCAATTTGATATAACCCACAGCTTTTCTTCCGGCCCCTCGCTAAGTACTTTCAAGTCTTTGTGGGGAAATAATTGATTTTTTGTGCTTTGGGCGCAAGGAAACTATTATGATCTTTTGAATAATGGCAGAGGAAGGCCTGCGAATGATTTAAATTGGTATTAGAGGCAGGAGCTTCGGTGGAAGATAGTGGCTTGACTGACAGTTTGCAAATCACAGGTCTTGATTACTCATTTTCTTAAGGTGGAAGGGAGGCTTAATTTGTGGAGTAATGGTGGAGAACCTTATTGACTCTCGCCGTGCTCTCCTGCTTTTGAGGACAGGTTTCAAGGGCCCGGCGTAACCGAGCGCAGGTGTATTTACCGATAGCTGGGCCTAGGCTGGCCTGGTTCTGGCCAGGCTGCAGGTTCTCAGGGGGTGTGGGGGGAAGGGGGGCTGGCAGAGAGGGGTGTGCATAATATAAACCCCCCAATTTCAGCCTGTTCCGCCTCCTCCTCCCTCCCACTTGTCTCTGGACGGTCTTAAACCAGCCGATGCCAGCGCCAGCCAGCAGGATTTGGGGGAAATGTGATTATTCTGGGTATCAGTGTATTGGCGGATTCTCTCTCATTGCTGAAAATTCATTTCTCTCTTGCTTTGTTTCCTTTGTGACAAAAGCCTCCCATTTAACACAGCATGTTAAAATTTCACACTCCTAATTGTTTGTGCAGATAAACGTGTTTTAAATGCGGCGGGACTCAGTTAGCAAACGTCCACAAGGAGTTGACATCCAAGTCCCGCAATGCTCATTTAGAAGTATTTAGTCTTTGAAAAGAGTTTTTGTACAAATACAAGGGTGTTGTGTCCAATTTGGTAATTCATTTTTACAGTAGTTGGACTGAAGATTTTAATTTTTGGGAAAAAAACAATAACTGACTTTGGATTTTGAGGAGAAATAAAAACAACAGAAATATTTTAGTGCTTCTGTGCACATTTCTGACACAATAGCACATGCGTGAGTGACTCTGCTGCTCCGGGCCTTCAGCCTGTGAAGCACCTCGATAAACCGTGTGTTTGGGTTTAAGTAAATGAGAGTGTGTGTGTGTGTGTGAGAGAGAGAGAGAGAGAGAGAGAGAGAGAGAAGAGAGAAAGATTGCCCTTTGGCAGCACAACTGCAGTCATATGCAGGTTTTGTAAATCGCCCCATCGCATCACTTGTCAATTCTTCACAGATGTGATGGCTTAATATTGTTAGTGCTGGCGGAGAGGTATAAACGCTGGGAGAAGTCATGCAAAAAGAATTGTGCCGGGCTGCTGGCCTCTCTACCCCCCAGCCACCACACTGTTATCTCAAAGTGTGGAGGAGTCCGTGTTCTCCGTATTGTCCGTATCACATTATTTGCCGTGACCTTCTGTCAAGAACAATGAACTGGGATCTGCGGGTAAACAGAAGCTCTTTAAGCTCCGACTGGGGCGAAATTCATCGTCTTCACCCTCACTACTGCTCAGCGCTCCAAAACAGAAAATCATGCTAAGTCCTCTCCTTGTTGATTGATTTAAGAAGGATTTTTTTTGTTTATTTTTCTAAGCCCTTGGATTTTCTAACAAAGAGATATCTCACATTTTTCAATGGCCAAAAAAACAGTATCACCAGTGTAAAGTTAGGCCTAAATGCATCAATTTATTTTTCCACTCCAGAACAGCAATTCCACACTATAACAGAATATTAAAATGTTTTAAAATAAAATTTTAATATAATTGTTGTCTACGTGAATATTAATTATATGCAGTGAATGCCACTGATTGCTTTTTATTATTGTTTTATTTTATAAAATGCTCTCAGGGCATTTTTGTACATTTTTAAAATGACAAATTATGTCGCACAACACTGAATAGCGAGGGAGAAAATGAAAATATGAACATCTGTTTTTTAAACATTAAAATTATTTTTATGATTGACTGAGGCCATAAATCACAAGGAAAAATGTTATCGCCCTTTATACCCCATCATAACCTCAAAGAATGGCATAGTACCAAACCATAACTTCATGTGTGAGAAATATTATCATAATAGTCATTTTCTTTATCGATAAAACAATGCTGCCATTTAGACATACTTTGTAATATTTTTGTGAAGTGGTCTAATATGATGACATTTAAAAATAATTGAATGAGTGATTTTTTTCTGTTGTGTGTGTGTGTGTGTGTGTGTGTGTGTGTGTGAGAGAGAGAGAGAGAGTCTATATAAAATTATATTTTTGACAGTGATAATGAATTTGTTTGAGTCTCTATACACTTGCATGTGTATATCTGTATGTTTTATTTTTGGTCTATAAGTGCAGGTGAGTGTGTGTGCGTTTGTTGCACATTAGTCCATATTTGATCGTAAAGGAATCTGCATGTATGTTGTGTGTTATGTGTGTTTGTATGAGGTGATATCTGACTGTGAGCATAAATGCGTGTGGGAATACCTGCAGGTGAATCTGCATCAGCCTACATTGTGTAATTTGTTAGTGTCTATGTCTTAATCAGTATGCCATCATAAGTATGTGCACATGTATGTAGTTTGTGTGTGAGTGTATGTGTCACATGCATAGGGGTGCCTGTATGTGGTTCATGTGTATCAGTGGATTTGTTTATTATTCAGCATGTTATAATTTGTAATGTATGTGCATGACGGTCTGAATGTGGTGTGTGTGTGTGTGTGTGCGCGCGTGTGTGTGTGTGTGTGTGTGTGTGTGTGTGGATTTAGTCCATGTCGGAGGAAGGTAGAGAGTGGGGCTCCAGATTGCCTCATCTGTCAAGCGGCGATTGCCACTTTAAAGAGCACACCTTTCAGGACTCCTCCTCCTGAGCTGAGAGCTGTTCATTTAGTTGGTCATAACTAATAGTTTCTAATCTGAGTGCGGGAGTCTGCTGAGAATATTGGACAGTGTAAAGGTTAATCACCACTGCCTGGTTAGCCAAGGAAGACGGGCTAATTCCTCCAAAGGCAAATGGCATGCAGTTTTATCTCAGCGCAGATAAGGAGTGTTAATATACCGAGCAGAATGGATGCTCAAGGGCCCGGTTTCCCTTATCAGCAAACTTTACAACAGGAACTCGGCAACAGCGCAACCCCTGCGCCAGACTCCATAAGCACCTCATTCCACCTCTCAAGCAGAACTATCGCTGAGCACCCCCCTTCCCCCAACCTCCACCCCAACCCTCCCAATCCCCCCCAGCCATGGCAACCCCCCCCCCGTCATGTCCCCCCACATGCCCCCCTTTCCCCCAGCCACCGCCACCATAAATCTGGGTATTATGTGCAACAGCTAATTGGAAGATCACTCTAATACATTAAAAGATAAAATACTTTGGCTGCCGGCCTAAAGTGTGGATCAGAACAGCATTGGAAGCTATCTAGCCTTGTCACACACTCAGAGATTTCCATACAAACACAGCAAGACCAATTACCCAAACACATCTTTGTTTGTACAACACATTCCCTGCCAGTGCAGCAGCTTGCAGAAATTAGGGGTTGTGTGTGTGTGTGTGTTTGTATGTGCGCGCGTGCGCGCGTGTGTGTGTGTGTATGTGTGTGTGTGGTTGTGTGTGTATGTGTAAGAGGAAGGAGGGCTGTTGGCTTGGAGACTGGGTGATTATGTGTAAGTGTGAGAGTAGTGTTGGTGTGTGGGGAGAGAGGAAAACACAAAGACAATGATATTAAGGTTGCAAGTAATCATTACTAATGGGAGGCAAAGCATGTGTTTGCACGGTTGCTGTTTTCTTTTTCCTGATGCAAATGAATGTTTGTTTATTATTGGTTCACAGAAGGGGTCTTAATTTCCACTAATTTCTCCTCCCTCCCCCCTGCATTTTTCCTTTGAAATAACAGTACTAGTCAGACACTCGATTGCAAAACTAAGACACTTACGATTAAAACCCAGGATTTGGTTTCACTCTGAAACACTCTGCCATTTCTGCATTCATTCCCCAGAAGTGAAACGCACGGCTCTGCGGCTCTGACATCACCAATAAGACCGAGCTTTAATGTACATGATATTGGCCATGTTAAGAGGCCAGGCGGGAGTTTTACAATAGCATATTGAACTTCCCATTTCCTATTAATTCACAGATCTCCTTTTCAAAATCAAGGATAATTTACCGAACAGGCATATTTTGACTGCTGTCCAAATGTCTGTGTTCTGCTTTTCACCAACACACGTAAATGAAAGGTATGTGTATAATTATGTGATGAATTGAAGTCCGCTTGATTGTTGACCACCTGTACAAGGGAACCCACCTGCACATGAAATACGGAGGAATGTGGGAGTTTTTAAAGGCCTTTTTCATCTGCAGGTGTTGTACGATGAGCTTTTTTGCAGTGAGCGCTGACCCCCCTGCTTGCAGCATTGTCACTGTGTACCCCTTGGCGCCCTTCAGTTTTGCTGATTTTACTTGGAAATTCCAATGTTTTTGTGGCAATTCATCAAGAATGAAAGTAACAAATTCAAAACAGTTTCTTTCTTATTACTGTGGCTCTTTGTGATTAACATCAGGGAGCAGCTTGGTGCTGTTTAGGAAGGGAGGGGAGCTGGGCACTAGAGGAGGACAGGCAGCAGACATCTCTCCTCTGTCGGATGGAATGCAATGACTTTGGCGCATGAGGGTTTAAACCACAGCTTGTACCTGCGCACACGGGTATTTCTGTGTGTAGGAGAGGGCTTTTCTTTCTGTGACCTCAAGCGGCACCTTATCCATTTTTGATTGATCTCACCTTTATTTTTGTGCAACAGAACAAATTGTAGCGTCTCATGCAGGGAGATGAGTGAATCTGAGCCCCAGCTTGCTCTTTGAGCATGAGGATATGTACATGAGACAAAAAAGGAGAGGAAAGCCCACAGAGGGTGGTCTAAAAATAATTTTGTAAAAGCATGGACAAACTCAAACATTCAAGAAATTTCTTGTTAGAATCAAGGAGGAGAAATACATATATTGGATCAAAATGTGGTTATTAGATTTGTCTGATTAGAGCATATTCGACTGTGAAATCTACATCATGGTATGTTTTTTTTTTCCAAGCATTCAAATTACACATTAAAAACTGTATGTGTTAATGACATGGAAATAAATGGAATGTGTTTAAACCTGTATCATGGTGCAAACATGTTTGATAGTAAAGGCCCCAAAACCAAGACCTGCCATTGAAGATTGACAGATGGATGTGAATACCTGCTGCAGCTGAAGGGAGGACATGGCCATGGTGATGTGGGTCAGACATTTGAACCTCTGGTCCAGCATCTATGGGGCCTCTTTAACTCTGAACGCCCTGCCTGTGTTTGGTTGTTGAGCTCTACAAGGACGCTTTCTGCAGTCTGTCTCCGAAAACAGCACACATTCAACCAGTCTTTCCCTCATTGTAACAGCAGAGGAGATGTGGTGGCATCCCTTCCTGCATATTCGCGCCGCTGGCATCCAGACTGCCCCCGGCTCCTTTAACCGGATAAGGGACCATGCGTGTCAAGAGGAAGTTCTGATCACAAGGTCGATTTCACCGTCACGGCACGTTCAACGTCTCATCCTATCTTTGTGTTTAGCAGAGAGAGGGGGACTCCGCATCTTAACTCATTGTGTCCTGATGCAGCGTAAAATCCGATTTTCTGCTGTATGTTAATATCTGTCAGCCTACTACATAAGCCTGGTTTTACACGTTCTGGCCTTTCTTTAGACGCTACGGTGCCACCGCGGAGGTTAACATTGCCCAGAGACATATTCCTCTCATGTAGATAAGAGTAATTGTAGACCAGAGGTGCCAAACTCACTTCCTGAAAGCTTTAGTTATTTCTACTCCTACCCTTATTCTTAATTTCTTAATTTCCTTAATTATACACTCATTCATACATTTTTGATAAAATAACCAGTTACAGCAATGGATTATTTTTTGAAAATACATGATTAAGTGAGTCTGTATAGGTAATAAACTAATTGGGCTAGCCAAGCCTAGGTTTAGTGTGTACAAAACCTTCTGTGCACATTGTCCGTGAGACCATTTTGCTTGACAACCAGGTATTGATTATGAGCAAATGAGGAGCCTGGCTTGTCTGAACATCCTGTTCTCATGGTTATAATATAACAATGGCACTTTATTCATTTCCTCTTTTCCCGAGTCACATCATCCATAAAGCACTCACCTCCTCAATCAGAGGTGCTTTATCCATTGCTCGAGTCTTAAGAATCGAGTCCGAAGGCATGAGAAGAATGCCATTTTTTCCACACCATTCACGTCAATCCTCTCCAATGTAGGGAGAATTTTTAATCGCCCTCACTCTATGGTTATCCTAGTAATGACAGCACCCCCTGTAGGCCATTGATGTATCATTCAAAACAGACTGATTAAAAAAATGAAAATAATACTGTATTACACTCCATGGTGGCATTGACAGCAGGTCAAGGGAGGAGCAAAAGAAAGTGCTGAGACAAGGTGAACAAATCCAGTTTCACAGAGCTCGCGCTCTAAATGAGTAACGTAAATGTCCATCGTACAAATCCCGTATTACTACGTTCATGTTGGTCTGTCAGTGAAAAATCATGTAGACCTACAAGACAGAAACAGCAAAAAAAAGATCGCTCTCAGGGCACCCAGGTCGAAATAGTCCGGCTACATCTGTATTGGATTTAGACGCTGGTAAATGAATACAGGAGTCGAATGAGAAAGGGATGATGGGAAGTGATAGCAATGAGTGGGGATTTCAAAGTGTAGCGATGCCCTGTTAAACCTCAAACGGCCCATTTTTCACCGGAGCCCTCCACTCAGATCGATAGAGGCAATTCCTCCGTTACAAGATCCAGAATCGGTGACCAAGGAGCGTGTCCTCTTCCCCACGCAAGGTGTCTCAATGTCAGAATGTCTGTCCGCCATTCTCGACTTTTCCATTGTTTTGATCTAAGAATTGGCAGGTATAACATTTAACTGAAGGCTGCATCTCCGAGGGGCTGTCCAGTCTCCTGCTAACGCATTTAAGATGGGTATATTACAATCTGCTGAGGAGCGTACTGTAATAAATAAATAAATAAATAAATAAACAGATTCCGGATACTTCTTCAAAAAGGTCAAATGCTTTTAATGACTGTGTTTTTCCACAACGCCGCGGTTGAATGGGATTGACAATAATAAACTTGCAGATTAATATCGTGAGCGGTGGTTTAATAGAGTCGCACTGCCGACATAATAAACTGCGATAGTTCATGGTGACTGTGTCACCGTGTGATTTCTCAATTCGAGACGGCCTCTTTGTTTGCCCCTGTCTCAAGTCAATTTTAAGAGAGCAAATAAAGAAATCTGTTAAATGTTGCCTTTCGCACACAATGTGGTTCTAGACCACTGATTAACAGAGAGAATGGGTTTGACGGAGGAATCAGCCGGTTCTGTAACAGACGGTTCCCTGCATTCTGATACCCTCTGGTTGTAAAAAGGATGGAAAAGGAACAGAAAAAGAGAAATTAGTCAAAAAGGAAGACGGAAGGCAGATAACATTGGGTGTAATTCAAAGAAAAGGGAAACATACTTTATGGATCCATCATATCTCATCTGTGTTCGCAGGGAAATTTTATGAACGGATCCATTTTGTGAAAAAAATAAAGAGTTGTTTTACATTGGGAATTGACACACAGGTGTCTTTCCCACCTGTCTGCCAGGTGTCCCTCCTTTGTCCCACAGCTGTACAGAAAACTGAGTAATTCATATAATTTAGATTAGTTCAGCGTGCCATGAAAACGGTTGTCACGGGCTCAGAGTACCCCAATGATAATTGGACACACCAGCAAACCCATTTCTCAATACTTTGCCCGAACTAAAGGCTCACGAAGGTTGATTTTGTACTTAAGATTACCTTATGTAGCCTATACAAAACGTGGAAAAAAGCCACTGATCAACAGATAGTCACAGAGAGTTAATCAAACTCGACCAAATAACATGAAGCCACATATTGTAGACTATGGTGTAACATTATTCATTTATTTATCTATTTGTCTAAATTCACAGTAATTGAGTCAAATTGAAATGTAACCCAACTGTTTTGAACGGGACACCCTTTACTTTAAGATAAATTATATTCACAGGGAGAAAAAAGAAAAACTTATGTCCGATTATGTCACAGTCACAATGACTTAAAGTGGCCGCACATTCTCAATGTAGCCTGATAATTAAATACTGACTCTGCGTAATAAAAGCATGGGTAAATGAGTGTTGAAGGGTTAATGTCACATATCGCTTTCCTGCTGCAAACGGATTCTGCACGAGGCATACATATTAGTATGAATTTATGCACAGAAATGGAGCTCATTTCGCCTTGCTCTCTCTCTCCCTGGCTGTTTTGATCCGGCTCTATTGGTTAATTGTATTGAGCTCCCGTTTCCTTGGACCTGGCCAATGACATTACAAACAAGAAGTTCTCATTTAAAATGACACTGCAAATACATTTACATACAAATTACATTCCATTGCTTACACATTTGCATTGTTGTTTAAAAAGTCCATTTATGACTGTAAACAAAACCAAATATTTGGCACAGCAGCGTGTGTATCTTATTTCTGTTCCTCTCTTCTGAGTCCTCAAAAGATTTTCTCCCTTGTCCCCCTTATTCTTTTTAAATAGTCCAGCCTCTCTGGTAATTGCATTGTGCATCGCAAGTTTTTTTTTTCCTAGCCTTTCCGTCCAATAAACTGTAGGCCAAGATACACACAGTCAATCGTTGACCTAAATTACCTTATTGGCACCAACAATACAAAATGTAGTGGACTGCCAGAGTCCATATGCAATACACATGTACATAAATCGCATTGGGTAACGTTTATAGAGTATTACATTTGTTATGGTCCAAATGGTCTCACTTTATAAATTATTATCACAATAAATGAAAATTAAATTGTCACAAATGGGGATGTTTTTGGATGTCACCACTGCAAAGCAGCTGATTATTTTATTTTAAAAAAATGAAAAAGATCAACTTTTCTGTCCTTTTCATTAGAAAGCATTTTTTTGCAGCCTAATGCGAATCAAGTAACACAAACAGTGGGTAACAAACCGAGTATAGCCATCCATTTTTATGAAAGACACATTGAATGTAGCACAAAATACCGAAATATCTGCTGGCCGTATAGTTTTCTGTAATTCAAATAAAACTATTAACAGTAATTATGAATAGACTAATAATAATAATAATAATAATAATAATAATAATAATAATAATAATAATAATAATAATGTGCTGGTTGTTTTATTATAATTGCAATATTCTAAAGTCTTACTGCATAATGCTAAGTAGTGCCGGTGACAATGTGTGTTAGATGCGCGTTCATGGTGACTACAGAGGGTGCGTTGTGCGCGTCCTCGTCGGGCCGCAGCATCCTATTTTTTAATCACGTCCTGCAATCACTGAGATGTATTCGAACTCATAATGCCGCAGAATCTGCCGCTAATCTACTTACAAAGAAAGGCAGACATGTCCAATCCAGTCATTGTGCACTGAGGCAGAATAATCAAACTAGCTTTTCACTAAATAAAGACTATAGCACGTTTAAAACTAGGCCTACTATGTGTTTGTTTACTCGTTTATTCGCATATACATATGTGTGTGTTATATTTATACATTGAGTTGGAAAATAGCAACGTTTTCTCATTATTTAAAATGCAATCCTTATAATGCTTTCATAAACGTTTCGTTTAGTATTCAGTCACCTATGCCGTTCCAATGTAGAGCCTAATGAATTAATTTCGTTATTTCATATCCATAAAAACGAGGGAGGGTCATAATCCTTCAGTTTACTGAAAATAAGTCATTTTGTTACTGCGATCATTTAAACCCTAATATGATTGTTTATTTCTTGATGGCTGAATTGATTAAAAGGCGACTTGGAGTCGCCAGTGGTTTCAGAAACATCGGCGCTCGCTTAGCCTGCATGCGCCGAGCTCTTCATATCCTGCGTCTGCACGACGTTGTTAAAATTCAGTCAGGGAGAAAATTCAACCGTCTGCCCGAATGCAGGACCTGTCAGCGACTCGCGGTAATATATAAAGAGCTTTCAACAAATCACATTACCCGTCCCCACTTAAATGAGCCAAATGTTTTTTTTTCTTTCATTTTTTTTTTTTTTTTTTTTGGATCAAGCAGGAAAAAGTAACGGGCCAAAGAAAATACGTACATTTGACGGGCGTAATATTGCAACTTTGTCCTATATCCATAAATGTGGTAGGTTGTATATGGGGACATGAGCTATGTCAATATTATTGATTATAGGTTCAAATGTAATATATTTTTAAGTGCGCTGGTGTCTATTGCACACATTTTGTTGTAATATCTTAATTTTAAATGTCAGTTTTTAATTATCTGGATTTAAAATTGATCTTAACCTTGACTTCAAGACCAATATCTCCAAACACTGCCAGAACTGTGCAAATATCTTTAATTAGAAGTTCTGTGTAGTCAGAACCATTAATATTCTATTGTTCATATCATGAGCTCCTTTGTTACACCGAGCATGCATTTTTCATTACGATAATCCTTAATTATTTTTACGCAGCCTTAATCTTTCATATAGTTTCAATGTTTTACTTAAATATTTAATGTCTAATGTTGCTAGGCTTTCAGGGCCTGCCTCGATTTGAGACAGTGAGTCAGAGAGAAAAGATGACAGAAGGAATTTCACTGTCTGAACTCTATTCCATTGCCTCCTTTGCAGTAATATGAGAGGAATCAACAATAACGTGCTATAATAAAACTTAAGTTTTATTGATGACAGAAATTTTACTCTATCACAGAGACTTATGGTCATTTTGAACCGGTTCGTTGCATGTAAACATGAGGCCTTCTTGTTTTAAAAAAAGTGGACGAATAATTGTCATAATGAGCAAAACCATTTTTTTCTCTTACTGCTACTGCTACTATTATTACTACTACATCCACTAGTAATAATAATAATAGTAGTAGTAATACTAATACTACCACTACTATTACTACTACTACTAATACTACTACTAATAATAACAACAACAACAATATGTTCATAGCCATAACCATAATTTAATTTTGGCCCTGGAAAGTCTTTTGTCTTCGTATACTATACTGTAAATACAATAACATTTTTTAAAAAAATGTGAATTAGTGTAACATAAATAATATTAAAGCTAAAATATGCCATTCTTTTTGTAAGCACAATAAACATTCGAATCACATTTAATGTGAATAATTGTGCAGCTTATAATAATAATAATAATAATAATAATAATAATAATAATAATAATAATAATAATAATAATAATAATAATAATAATAATAACAGCAGTAATACTTAGCAGAAGTTGTAACAATAGTAGCCGTAACAACAGTGGCAGCAGTTTGACATTTTGCAAAAATCATCTTCAAACTTCACCTTTACCCTCACTCCGTTAGCTTGTCCAGTGACGCCGCGACCGAATCTTTATAACACACAGATGAGTTATTTTAAAGACCACACAACGGAAGAGAGCACAAGTGCGTTGTGCTGTTTCCCTAAAGCCTGTCTGACTACATTCTTTAAGTGTGTGGAAATCCTCATGCAGTTATCCTCACCAAAATACACTCAGCCCACACGGAGCTGAGGCAGAGGCACCCGAAGCACTTAAATGGATAAATTGTGGGCGAAAACCTATTTTCCCATAGCGCCAAAGCGTTTTTTTTACAGAGAAACATCAACGGGGTTTTAATGTCCATGCCCTTGCATTTCTAAGATTGAGTGGTTGTAGTGAATTCATATCTCGTGTAAACATGTGTGTGTGTGTGTGTGTGTGTGTGTGTGTGTGTGTGTGTGTGTGTGTGTGTGTGTGTGTGTGTGTGTGTGTGTGTGTGTGTGTGTGTGTGTGTGTGTGTGTGTGTGAATACAGCAATAATGACTTAAATTAAGCTGTATGTCTTTCTTCTTGTGTCTTTTCTCACTTCATATTGACCTTGGAGTTTAAATGAGTGAAAAAATACAGTGGCCTTGCCACACGCTCTTAAGTGCAATAAAAATACAACTTACAAATGAAGAAGAGGCATTGGTCCCGTACCGCTGATTTACCCAGCACACAGTGCGAGGCTAATTGCAGTGTGTAGTGACACACATTTCAGCTCACAAGTGATCCAAAAATAACGTCGTTTGACCAAGGTTGAGAAAAGCATTGAAAAAATCATAGTCAGTTTTTTTTTTTTTGCCTTTGAAAGGCAGCGTTACTCATGTCACAGTTTTCTCATAACAGTAGAACAAATAAGGAATCTAATCCTATACCACAACCAAGGCACTTGTTTTGCGCCTTAAGATATCTAATTATAGGAGGAAAATAAGTAAATAGTGACACTCAGAATCACATCAATAACTTGCGCAGTAGCAAATAGACATCCAATTTGCAATTCTGGGGAATGTTTAAATCAAAGCTGACTACACCAAATGTCTGCATCTAGCTCAGCTATGTACCACCTAGACATAGAGGAAGCTTCAATCTACCTCCACAACCCTCGATTTTTTCTAATTTAATCCCATCTAGCGCTTTCCTTCGGTGAGAGAAAATAACAAAGAACATATAAATCTGCCTAACCCCATTAAGGTGCGATGTATTTAATTCCTGCTCCTCTATGAAAGACAAGCACCGACTCTCATCGTGTCTGTAATCTTGCTCGGGATTTTAACGGTAACAGGGATTCTCACGATGTCATAACACCATCAATGGCACGACCACCACCATCTTTTAAACTTTCATCTTGCATCTTTTATGTTGTTTTATGTTTATTTTAATCAATGTAATAAAAATAAAACTGTTCATATATATGACATTAAAGCATTACTTGTAAAGCAGGGTATTAGGTGTATATAGGGTATATACAAGTCTTCTATACATTGAAGCATAGATAGCGCTATGATTGTCATTTTTGTCTAAATCAAACCAGTGGTATTGCTATTAGTTTTATCTGCATCACCTCATTATCTCTCATGACCTATAGAGCTGTAGACCATCTTTCAGGACTTTTGTTTTTTGTGAAAACTATTATGATAAAAAAATACCCTTGACACTTAGCAGTCGAATAGTGGTGATGCATGCAGGTCTACGGTGTGAACTGTCCAGCTTGAGTTAAGGAAACAGGCCTGCATCCTCCTGTTGACAAATCCAGTCTCCAACATCTGTACCTACCGCAGATGCCACCTTTCTCCCATAATTCGTTTAGTCTTTAATATTGAAGCCCGGGCCCTGTCACAAAGGGGACGTAACTCCCTCAGCCGCCCGTTTTGTGGGGCCTCTCTCCCACAGCTGGATGGAACTTCAGCCGTCCCCCTGAAGGATTTCGGGTCCTTGTGGGACTGTCAAAGGCAATAAATATTTTTCTTTTTGTCCATCATTAGACTCTCCCAAGGATGTACCCCTCTTTTGTGGGTAGTTGTTCTCCCAGCCACCTTTTGAGCAGGAATGGGGGGGAGAGGGAGAATTCTCAAGAGCGAACAATGGCGGCAGGACCAGGGCCAGTTAGGCCTTAAGGGGCGCAACAGTTCGGAATGTGAAGGCCCAACATGGATGGCATCACCCAAAAGAGCACTTCTGTGTGTTTCAGGGGAGGACCACAGAGAGGGCGAAGAGGATGGGGGAGGGAGAGATGCGGGAGCGCGGTAAATAGATGCACTCAGGAGCAAGGAGAGCGTCTTCGTTCTTAATTAGGGAAGTAACTCTGGAAATGCTGAGTGTCAGTCACGAGACGGGCAGCATTGTGAAGCCTGTACGCGTCTTCACAATGTGAGGTAATTGGAGTTGTACCTTTTAGAAAGCTGCTAATTTCACATAGGAAGTGCTAACAAGACCTTTGTGTGCCATGTTTTCCTTCTCCTTTTCTCAGGGAGTTACAGACCTCGAGTACTAGGAATGGCTGAGGCCGGAACATGGAGAGGGAAGCCTCAGTAATGAACCACTTCACATGGTGGTTTATCAAAAAAAGAGAGAGAAAGAAAGAAAAAAAGAAGCCTAATTTTAAGGTCTGAGAATAGCGGCCTGCACAAAGGGTACTGTTTAAGCACATTATTCAGGGTATTCTCCAGTGGTACACGGCCTTTACTGCAATGGGCCACTTATCACAAGTGTACCAATCTCACACCCAATGGAAACAAACCAGCTTCATCCGTCAATGTTTACCATTATGAATTTCATTTTAAAATCCCATATGCAAGGACTCGAAAGGTTTGGACTTTTGTCTTTATTGTGTCCGCTGCCCGACCAAGTGGATACACAACATCTTTAGACTCGAAAAACAAACAAAACACTCAAAGAAAAGTCAGACGACTGAGAAAGCAAACACCATTATGCAGCAGTAGCCAAATGTATATCTAAAAAAAGGAGTAGAAAGTGAATGGTGATCATTCTACTGATGGTTATGGGGTTTTCTTTATCAAAGAAGTATGTCATGCTTTTTATGTATTTTTTTTTTTTTTTTTGGGGGTACACTTAGAAAAAAGTCATTTTTTCATTGGTCCTGCTGGGGGAACTCTTAAAGGTTTATCTTAGATGCAGAACTCTTTCATGGGGTTCTTTATATAACCCTCAGAATGAGGTACTACAGAGAACCTGTGAGTGAAATCCATATCAAAGAAGAACATTTAAGGGTTCCCCCAGCAGGACAAGCAAAGAACCCTTTAGAAACCTTTTTTTCTAAGAGTGTGCATATGTATGATTTACAATCACACATTTTAACTCAATTTCATAAACACTTTGTATATAGCCACGGCTTCCTAAAAATCTGGAATCTCATTGGAGGGATAGATCATGTAAGTAATCGTTTGAATGACTTATTTTTGGGTAGATATTTTTAGGAATAGTATGGGTAGATATGAGAGTGGGGTATGGGGTTGACAGGGAGAGGTCCCAAACCTGGATTTGATATGAACAGAATGTATCTGTCTGGGAGTGTGATTTACATAAAGGGCAAGGGTTTGGCGTATGATAGGATATTTTTAGATGGACTCTTGAGGCCAATTGACACTCTCCATCTTGCCAGTGAACGTTTTCCAGTTCTGATTGAGGCTCCCAAGCCGCTCTCCCCTCGATATGAAGCGCCCATGTTTTACTACATGGTCTCAGGATGCAGGATGTCGCTTGATGACAGCGCCCATGCCACTTACTGTCCGTGGCCAGACCTCCCCACGCTCTGCGATGAACAGGCCGTCGAGCTGGTGACCTTCCACTCGATCCTTCGGATCGCGGTCAACAATCTGACCAAGCGGCGGAAACAAAGCAGCCTAAATGGGAGAGGATGGGGAGGGCTGTAATGACTCTCGTTCTGTTGAATAAACACGTCTAAGCCGCAGGCCAGCATTTGTGTCTCTCATTGAGCATGCCCTCTTGTCCCCAGGCATTCCAAGTACTTAAGGTAGGGTCTTAAGTAACTAACTGAATCCACAATTAACAGGAGTAGGGGGACAAATACCCCTGCTCCTTTTTGTTGTCCCGAGAGACACAAGAGAGCACAACAGACTCCCACCCCCAACCCCACCCCCATCCCCCAAAAAAGAAAGTTCCGTTCCCCTCTCCAACCCCAAATACTCCCCACCCCCCACCTCCCCTCCACAACTTCTTTCCCCTCTGAACAATGGCATCCTGCTCACAATTAGTGCCCCGATGCCCCCATGTAAGGCCGTCGGTATTGAGGGAGAACTGTGAGCTCCCCAAAAGTTACCCCCAATTTCCGTTGTGCTTTTGTGCACTGGTGGCCCTCCTCTGAAAGGCTCTGTTAGGTATTGTTGCAGAGAAGGGGAGAGAGGAGGAGATGTCCGCAGTGGCCGCAGCGGCCCGGGGTCTCCCTGCGGCATTGTGCTCCTGTTCTCCTTTCAGTACTGCCAGAATGCAGGTTCTGATTAAGGGCACAGCATGGGCCTGCACGTCCGGAACTGAGCCCAGGACCCGGCCCACTCTCAGCCTGGAGCCGCCAGCTCCTCCACCACCGGCCCTGTTGATCATTGATGATGCCGATGGCAATAGACGCTGATAAAGATCATTTAAAATCATGAATAATCCCCTGGACGTGTAGGGGGAAGAGGAAGTAACAAGGACAGTGGGTGTGGCATTGTGGAGTGGAATATTATTCAGGAGTGACCGGGCAGAGATGATGAAGGTAACTGTGTTGAGATGACATGGGTCTGTGTTGAGTTGTATCAGGTTAATGAGATGTGGCTCAGGTTGGGACTACAATGTTCCATTAATGACAGCCTTACAGAAAAGGAGTTGGTGCTAAATGGCGCAATGTGGCAGTCTGAAGGCTGTTGCTGGGTCTCCGAGGCCATTCAGAATGGAGAAATGGTATCAGATAATGTGGTGTTTGGTGACATTAGGGTAATTTAGAGATGTGGGGTGGGGCTACACGGTGCTGTGATGGAAAATGTCACAGTGACAGGGTGCTGGACAGTTGATTGACAGGCTGGGACAGGTGATACCGGGATCATGAGGTTTTCCTGATTGGCGCAGTGAAATTTGTCATGTCACAAAGGGTGTTTTAGGCAATTTGGTGTCGCCGGTGGCTTATGTGATGTCGTCGCGGTAACAGGGCAATGCTGAATTTGGGGCTGACGGGGTCTCGTGGCACTCTGATGGCCGATATCGAGGGAAACGGGTGATGTCATAAAGGGCTGTAGATCGGGGCTGTATAGGTGCCATTGTCAGTGGATGTTGCACTACAGCAGAAGCTGTCACCGCGGCGACGGCAAAATGACAAACGCTGGAGTCAGGACACGGAGGACGGCTTTGAAAGCGTGTCATCTTTTCTCCCCTCCCTCCGATGTCTTGTAAGATAAAAGAGCGGGGAATGAACAAAAGGAACCGAAGAGAAAAGGACAATGTGCAGAGACTGAGGGTGAGAGGCGCCGTTTTGACATCTGAATTACATTTTAGGCTGGGGTAGGAAGAAAAGAAAAATAACTATGGCTTCATTCTTTCTTCTATTAACTCAAACTGTATTTGGTTTATATTGCTCCGTTTATTACGTATTACTCACAAAAAGTATACAAATTCAACCATTTTTCATTTTCGCTCTTTTAAACAGACATGTAAAAAGGGACAAAGACAACCACAAAAGTACGTAATCGGCTTCCTTGAAGTGATAGACTTCATTATACAGACTTCATTCAGGTAGCGGAATATCCCTTCCACCCAGCATGGCCCAGCAAATGAATTTGGAGGGAAATGGGAGAAATCACTCTGTAGGCATAGTCTGTCTCCTAATTTTTTGTTTTTTATATGAATACACCTACAAATTTACTTGACATTTTCTCCTGCACCAAAATGATCCTAGGTCTTCCAAGGATTTACCCTGCTTGCTCACATTCAACATTCATCAGTGGTTTTCCCCACAAGGCCACCAGAGTTTACACGCACAGGAAGACTACATGGATCGCATGGATATGGTATTCCTTAATTGCAATTAAGCCGAATTTGTCATGGAAACATAGTGCAGGTGAAGCAAGCAAACAGGGCAAAGGAAAAATATATTCAATTCATTTACCACACAATAGGGGAAGCCATTGTCTTTACAAGAGGAGAAAAGCTCATCTTTCCAGTCCGTAGGGTTCAAATAATGGAACCGCTCTGCAGCAGAAATGGTCTTCATCTATGCTTTTAACCTAATCAGGCAATAATTTCCGTTATATGTTGCAGTGACCTTCCTCCACCACTAGGGGAGGGAAAAAAATAGCAGTGCTTCCTACACTTACACTCTTTGCCCCACCTTTTTCCCTCTGTACAGACTCCCCCTCACAACCATCTGCCCCTTGCAGTGGCGGGGTGAGGGGTTAATAGCAAACACAAGAAATAGGATATATCCAGCCATAAAGTCATGTGACAGCACGGCCCCAAATTATCCATAATAAAATCAGAGTTAAGAAAATGGCTCAGTGATAATCACCCCCAGCCAGGCCCATGTATGCGACTGTAAGAGAGACCCTCCACCGCTCACGTGCAGGTGCTCCCATATCCGCCCGGGTCTCAAATCACTCTATCCACTTCTCCTTCTAATAACCTTTCAGGGTATTTTGCGGTAGCGTGTAAGCACTTACACTGCTTTGATGGTTTCAAGTCCAAAGATGTCAATCAGATGCCTACCAAATCAGCATGAAGAATTCATTTACCCTTATTCTCTGACTATTTGGAGTAATTTTATGTGCCAGTATTCCACATAATACACTTTTAATGTACAACTAATTCTCTACCATTAATTTGTCAACATGATTACTGGATATGCCACTACCGGGAGAAGCTGGGCGCCTTTTAAATATATACAAGACATTAATGTATTTCTTTTCAGGTTTACATCAGGGACGACTGAGATTTACATAATGCTACCATTGAGGTCTGTGACAGGCCCCCTCTCTCCGAAGCTGCTTTTTCGGAGTTGATTTTTCTCACAAAAGCAGCCCCATTCCCCCCCAACTCACTCAGCTGAATGCCTTTGCTTTTCACAGATCAGGCATTAGAGGGATGATCATGGGGGTGGTGGTGGGGGGGGGGGGGTTAAAAAGCAGACTGTGCTCTCATCTCACACTGAAAAATCTCCATGCTGTCTATGTGTTTTCATTTCCATCATCACAGCGACCCGGGAAATAAGCGGTATCATTTGACAGAGTTAAGACCCTCGCAGCGAGCCGGAAGATGAGATTCGACCTCTGACCCCCGGCTACATCAGGTCAGAGAAAGTGGGGCGGGGTCTCGGGGGTGTTTCCTATCATACCAGTGTTTATTTCCTCCGTGCATGGGAAGCAAATTGGACTATAGACACAGACGGACTTAAATCTGTAGAAAAAGCCCATTGGATCACAGTACACACCCACTTCCTGCTTGCTTAATTGTCTCTAAATAACACTGTCATGTCATTAGCTGTCATCCTTTTAAACACAGAGTCACACTGTCTCATAAAACATTTCTTCCACCACAGTTTTAATGCTGTTGAGAGGACAGAGGGTGAATGTCTCATCAGCCTCCCAGTTTTTTAGTTAGTCTAGAAATGTAAATTTACAAGATGCTGTGTCAAGATTCAGCAGCAAATGGATGTTCGTTTAATGTCTGACAATAAGAAGGCCAAGAGCCTCCGAGATCACTGCTCTCTCCACCCCATTGATGCTAATCACACAGGTTGTGCCAGGGATCTTTAAAATACTACTTCACTTCAGTCTGTCAGGAGGGAGTAGCCGTCATATGTATGCATCTTGTTCTCTTTCCCCCTCCCTGAGTTAATCCTCTGATGGGCTGGAGAAGTGGGTATGGGGGGGGGGTTTGACTGTGTCTGGGGGGGGGGGGGGCACCTCTTAATCATCTCTGCCTCTCAGAGACAGAGTCTGTGGGTTTTTCCCATGCCGCTCGCCGCTCGCCGCTCGCCAGTCTCTGTCTGAGATCACCCCTCAGCACCTGCCGTAAAAAGGCCCACTCCTGCTGGGATCAAGCTAGGAATGAGCCGGCGCGGCTCTCTGGCGCAAACGGCGGCTTAACAACGCCATGACGCCAACGCGGCGCTGCGGGCCACAATGGAGGGATGGAGCGAGTGGCCGTCTATCAGCGGGGACTGGAAGACTGGGGGAGGGGGGTCGTGAAATGATAAGTGACAGTCGTTTAAAAAAGCTGGCCCCCTGACATCCTCCAATCCTGAGGTGCAGTCTGTCATGATACGAAAAACGATCCCAGCACCACTGTGGGGGGGTGGAGTTCCATCAGAAACTGCTCCGAAGTTAATTCACAAAGTCTTTTGTTTTTAAATAAAAAAATATGTTTGAAACATATTCTCTATGATTTGTTCAGATTGATATTCAGTGTTATAACTGAGGAAAAACGGCAAAGTGTCAGCCACCTACGATTCAGCTGTGTCGAATTTGTATAAAGTCCTGTGTTCAGTAATGGGATAGAACAAATCCTACATAAAGACGGCTGCCATGTCAGGCTGCAGGCCTTACTGAAGGAAATGTGTCTCCTGGCTTGGATTTGTATCACCGTCTATAAAACTACCTGCCATGAGTCGAGGTTATGCTCTGCCTGGTCCAGGTGGTTCTGAACCCAGACAGTAATAACATATGTGAAAAGCTGGCCATTGTTCAAGGGGAACTCGCCATCAAAGGCTGCCCAAAACTGCGACCAGAGCGACCGCAGCCGGCTGTGGAGGGGAAACTCACAGCTTTTTTGAAGTGGAGTTATAACAACGGACCGGGGGGGTAGGGTGGCGGAGTGGGGTTGGAGGGGGGTTAAGATCCAGAGGTGACCGTGAGCCGAAAGTGACCCTGGCAGTAACAATGAAACTCTGGACCTCAATGCTGCCCCACCAAACAGGAAGTAGTAACCCTCCTCTGGCAGGAAGTGGATGTGATGTCTAGCAGAAGATCAAAAACAGGCCCACATCCAGCTTTGGCTGGACTACACAGTCAAGTGTTGTGTATTTGTACAGTAGATTCACATCAAAGTGTGAAGTTTTAAATGCTTGTTTAGGGCTGTTGGACATTTCCTTATGAGCGATCTTTAATGAATGGGGGCAAACGTATGCTGGGCCAAACATGGGATGGCCCCCTATGAAAGCACTGTTCACATACACATACATTCCTGAAATGCTTGATAAACAACTTACGTTTAAATGTATTATGACATTGTTTCACAGGGAGCAGGTGTGGCAGCTATAGCAACTCTTGTCCCAATAAAGACAGCATGATTCTGCAGCTATAGAGTTAGGGAGTAAACTATGTGACTGGCTGGCTGTTGCATATTTTACACATGATGCTATCAAATATTCTCTCCGTTTGCAGGCAATAAACCTCTTAAAACATTTTTTTGTTTTATTTTTGCTTATTTTGCTTCATGAAAAGCTTGGATTGTTTGCTAGATCTTGTGCTCTTTTCCAGAGAGGGGGAAAACATGGTGTCTTAAAACAGAAACACAAAATCAATTTCTGATGCCACGCTGCAAAAACACTCAAAAGACTCACACAAAGTGTTTGAATTCACAGTAATAATAATCTATTCTGGGCAAAATGAATCTTAAAAAGGAGGGCTCTTGGCAGGGAGTAGCAGCACTGAATGCATTTACACGAGGTTATGTAAGAATGAATGTTTCTGATCAGTATTCCGCTCATTTTCCCTGTGCAAAATCACCTCCTTCCCACAAAAACCTCAACAATGTCTGACACAGTGTATCTTAACAAATAATAACTGAATACAAATTTAAGTCATTTTCTTTCATCAGATTTCTTTTAATTTTATTTACTTCTTTAAATTCATGATGGCAAATAATCAAGTACATGATTCTTTTGGCGCAGTGCAATTCTCCTATTTATGAAAAATATTATAGTGGATATTTAACCTCTTTTCACAACAGACACTGTTAACACCAACATACAAATATCTAAAATGGTGATACCATTATAGTTTCTGTATATATAAAGCAATAAGTAATTATGTAATACATAGACAGAACTGCTGGATGAGTCTAAAATAAATACAGTGTTGTTTTATCCAGTAGTGACAGCTCTTCAACATACACACGCACACGCACACACACACACACACACACACACACACACACACACACACACACACACACACACACACACACACACACACACACACACACACAGATTTTTTCCTTCAAGGCTGGTTACAGAAACACTGTAGTGCAGTTGAATAAAAACATCAGCTATAAAAACAGAGCTAAAGGCAGCTATATGACAATCCCTGTTCCCTGTGGATATTAAGCACTACCATT
Source organism: Albula goreensis (assembly GCA_022829145.1). Classification (NCBI taxonomy): domain Eukaryota; kingdom Metazoa; phylum Chordata; class Actinopteri; order Albuliformes; family Albulidae; genus Albula; species Albula goreensis. The sequence goes on from CM040750.1 coordinate 15,273,726, forward strand.
TACATTCACCATTTAGAAGCACCTGCCCTTCCAGCAAAGAAGGAGATAGGCCTTCTGGTAGACCCCTCCTCCAGATTGAACAGGACTACATGGAAAATGTCTGTTAATTAGAATTTCTGAGATTCCATGTTTTTTTTTCTAATGTTTACTTTTAACATCTATATTTGTTTTGGAATTTTAATAGAATTTTCCTCATTCTTCAGAAAGATGTTACATAGCCAGGCCCAGTGGACTAAAACCAGCAATGATGAAAATGAAGAAAGCAAGCTATATTGCCAGTCTGAACAGTCAAATAAAATCTCTTGCATTTGAATGCATGTCTAGGTCACACTGCCACTAAGGTTGATGTTTTTTCACAAAGGCATGGTGCAAGTAACATGATTGACTAAATGAATAGATGAGATCAAGCTTGAGAGAAAAGTAACCTTAGTAATCTTTAATCATGCTGCCAGCATGTACCCCACCAGATATGGGGTACCTTAAAGTAGCTTTGCAGGAACCCACTCCTTGTCTATGATGGTGTAGAGAGGTACCAGGCTGCTTTGCTCTATGTGAGGCTCAATACCATCCACTAATTTAATCAACCAAGCGTCTCATGGTATAAAAATATTAATCTTGATAACTAAGAGTGATGCAAGTGTGATGATCCTAATGGGTGATTCCTGCAGTCTTTCACATGTGGAATTTGAGCCAAAACTAATGTACTAAATGTTAAAGGCCTTTGCAACAAAGAGAGCCAAGCACATCTTTTAAAAAACAAATAATATTACTGAAAATGAAGATTTCTTTTCCTAAATAAATGCATTTAAATAGAGAAGTATATTTGAACAATGAAATATTATTTTCTAAAAGTTCAACTAGATTTTTTTGTTTAACACAGACTATTAGGTAAACACACACACACACACACACACACACACACACACACATGTCCGTATGGAAAATCAAGAAGCAGCGAGTACTTTTAATTCAAATTTGACATTTGAGGAGGATTATAATGAAAATAAAATTGTCACAGACTGACCTGGCTGACCTGGGTCTGAGCTACCAGCCAAGCTTCACTCTAAGAACACACTGGCTCCTCACCCGCAGCCTGTAATTTGGTGTCACCACTGCTGCCATTATGGTGACCTGTTCCCTTTTCTTTCCGTCCCTGAGGTGAACATTACGTGGTGAAGGCACCTCCGGCTGGCCCATTACTGCGACTTGGGCCCAGTGTGGCACTTCAGCGGAGGGGGGGAAGTGCAGCCATTAACCAGGTGTGAGCCTTTTAAATCCCTTTTGCACCATTCTCTAAACCAGCCTGCCTCCTCCACACTACAGCCGCACAGCCAAACCACTCCTGTCTGGACCAGCACCACTCCAGCCCCAGTCAGTCACTCTGAGGATAGTTATAATTTTTACTGTCACCTTATACAAAAATCCATCGCAAATCCACTACACATGTCTCCTATTCACTCCTTTATGTATGTACTGCCTACTGAAAGAAAACAGCAAAGGTAATATAATTTTAGGTGTGCATTTAAATACGTACATTGTTTTGATCCTGAAAACAGTAGATAATGAGATAATAGATGCAGGTAATATAATTAAAAATGTAAGATTACTGAAAATATTTCACCAGCACACTGAAAAGCCCGTAGCCGACATTTGTGAGAGACCGTATTTCCTGTTGTCAATGGCAATGGCATTATCAATTAGTGTTGCAGTGGGAGTCCAATTAACATCATCAAACAGGTGATTAACAGAGCCATGTGGGTAGCGAGAGAGAATCAGCCAGTACTGTCTTTCCACAGCCTTGCTGCACAGTGCAAAACAGACCCTGTATGGCTCGTGACAAAAACAAAAACTCACATATCACTATGTCTGTCAACACTGCTGATGATGTTTAAACAATAAAAATAATAACATTTTGTTTACAAAGGGAAATTCTTAAAAATGTCCCCTTACCAGATATACCACAGGAAAAACACAGCTATTGCAGTATAAGTAATATTGTATTATCATTACCATTACTGTTGGAATCATTACTGTCACTGTTATAATTCATGTTTCATTATTCACATATTGTTTTTAATAAAAATTACAAATTGATACATTTTCTGTTGTGATGTGCAGCATCTCCTCACACAATTTACAGTAAAATATACCCAGAAGGAGAAATACTACATAAATACTTCTGATATTTTTCCAGTATAATTGATATACTGTGCATTGATGATCGCATGGAACGGGGGAGGGGAGGTGCCGTGTGTTTTCCTTCATTGTATATTATCTTGCATTGCGCCTGAGGTTACTGTCAAGCAATTTTGCAACAATGGCACTATTTTTAGAGAAGTGACCGACAATGCACCCATGTGGTGTATGGAAGCAGTCAAACATATTCACCGCCCACAAAGTTCATCTCATTGTGACGACTGCGGACTGAATTTACCCCGATAATTCTGTCGCTTTACTGTCACTGTGTTGATAGGGTTCAGAACTGCACCATAGGTTTCCATAATGAACAGTGAAGCAATCAAAGTGCTAAATCCTGATGAGGCCTGATAGAGCCCGCTGCTATCCCAACAGAATCAGTTTGGTATTATGGCCAAGAATACATTTATACATGAAATGAAGGTGTCAGGTGACATGACATTAGGAGAGAATTCCACACTGGATACTGTTGACGGATGTGTCTGGACCATAGATGAGCTTTAAAAGAAAAAAAAAAGGGGGGTGGCTGCAGAAGCTCAATCATTTTGTCACATGTGACAGGTCTGACATCTGTCAGCATCGGCCTATCGGTGCAGAGCTATCAAATCTGAAATCTGTGTTCAAGTTACAGGTGTTCAACAGCAGCAATATTGCCCTTGACAGTATTACTCCAGCAAAGATGACAGATAGTGGAGCCCTTTCTAATACATGAGAAGTGAGAAGAAGTAGAGAGGTGTGCTGCAGAGCGGTGAAGGATATATTGTAGCATGTGCAGTGTGTGTGCACGTGCGTGCGTGTGTGTGTGTGTGTGTGTGTGTGTGCATTTACTATAGATATGATGTGAGGCATGCCCGAATACTGTCCAGTTCAATTGCGTGTACATCTGCAAATCAGTGCATGCATGCATTTGGTATGGATAGATTATGTTACCTCAGGGTGTTCGTCTATTGAACTCAATTACCACAATACGAGAAAAAAGGGTCTATGTTTCTTTTAATTATTTTTTATTTTTTTACTGGAAAAGGCCAGCAGTCCAATTCTTCGTCCAGGTATTTACACATTATTTTTTTGGTTAAGGCAGTAGTTTCCTACTGCATGGACTTGTTTGTTTATGTATGCGTGGTGTGCAGCGTATGAGTGTGGAGACTGTGCTTGGGTACGTCGATGCAAACCAGACTACGCACAGTAAGCACAAGCTTTTTCAGCAAAAGAGAAGTGGGGTATGTGTATACAGTTTATTATTCCCACCCCTGCTATTAATTATTTAAGTCAACAATTTTTTTATCGTACCTTCTGGAAGAAATAGGCAACGATCTTGATTTTTTTCAGACTGCAATCTAAGACCCTTTTATCAGACTCTCCAAAATTAAAATGCCAAAATATTGAGATTGTTGTATCAAAAGCAATGTACAGAAAAAAAAGCGAATTCATTCACCAGGCTTAGAGTTTAATTTAAAGTTACAGTTATATAGCACACATGCATATTGATTTAGATGCCTGCGATAACACTTTTTTGGGGAAAATTGCTTTTTTTCCAGAAAGCGGCCCAATGCACCAATGCCCACTTCTGCACACTGGCACCCAGCACAACCCCTGCCTTTTGGGCTTCACCTCGCTGCTCGACTCTGTGGAATAAAGTATTATTTTAAGTGCCCAGAACACTTCCAGCGGAGTCCCATCTAATTTCCTGCAGTCTTAAATACATGATTGGGGTTTGCTACCCGCCATAGAGGGGTTTACTGCCAAGGTCTCTCAATAACGCAAATTGTTACTTGACAAATTCCTGCACCTCTATCATCATCTGCTGCTGTTTGTGTGGAGCAACAGGGGCTCCTTGCCCACCCCCTATCCCTCGCCCTGCACCCCCCACCCCTAAACCAAGCCGTTTTAATCAGCAGTTGGAACCAAGGTGCTAATTAAAAACAATTTTCCCCCTCTCTGTTTTCTCTCTGAAACAACAATCATTTGAGTTGTTTGTAGCTGATTGTGTGAGGGGCACAGAATACTTATCTGTGTTCCGGTTTAGCCGAAATCACCTTTTCTATTCTATTTCTATTTTATATTCTATTTTACATACAGAGGGCACCTTTCCAACAGTTTTCACAACAAATGTATGAGTACATGTTCCTGATAAATGTAGCATGTGCCCCAAAGAGGTGACATTAAGGCAGACTCTTTGGATGAGAGCCATCATGGTGCTTCTCTTGTTTATTTGATCATTACGCTTTGTGTTACAGCACCTCGTTGACCTTTGACTGATGGAAAACAACACTCTTGATGCTGGGCCAATCTTGTATCACTAGACATGACTTACTGACCAATGACAGTGCTCCCAGGGTCCACGGATAAGTGAGTGGAAGTCATTGTGCATCAAGCTGTTGCCTTGGTGACAGGGGTAGTGACAAGGGGACGTGCCTGTATACAAAGACCATGGCAGTCCCATTTCTTCTATTATGTCCAACAGCTGCTGTCCTCTCAAGACAATGGACACAACGAAGGGAAGGCGTACTTGCCCTCCAGTATTTTCCTTTCAGATGTCTGCATTGCACCTGAGGAGTGGCCAACACCAAGTGCTTGGAAAGGTCACACACACCTTTTCGTAGCTAGCGCCAAGGCAGGCTAACGGCATGCACTTCCCAACTGACAGCCCTGTAATCTGGCAGCACTCTTGCCCAGGTAACCTGAGCAACCTCCCACCCCCTTCCCCCCCACCACTCATCAAACCCCAAAGGGCACGCATACTTCAGACCAGGTATCGCCATGGCAACGTGCCAGGCATTGATGAGACTTGCCCGTGCAGGATGCATGGCACGACCTCACAGTATGAGGAGAACCGACCTATCAGAGAGCCTCATTCATGAAACACACAGCAGAGGCCTGCCAGATCTGCCCATCACTGCGCATAGCCTTTTCCTCTAAACAGGTACCTGTGTCTATACATGTGCAGCAGTGCTGCCACTCGCGCTAGTCCTGGATCAGATTGCACATTGGCTGTTCCTGTTCTTCTTCCCTGACCTTTGCTCTTAATCAGTTAAATAACAAATCATGTTAAACACCACTAAAATATGAGACATGACAAGCTGATTACATTTTTGCACTAAACCCAAGTAACGTATTTTAAATGGGAAAAACATGGTTACCAGTAAATGTATAAATCTGTAGACACATGACATGTTATGGGTAATGAAGACTAGCATATACAATACATGGCATCTCTGGTCTTTAAGTCTTATATCCCGTGTATATTCACACTTCATACAGATGTAATTTGTTGACCTTTTAATGTACTACATATGGCTCCTCTGCAGAGGTTAAATGAAACTTTAGCCTTGGAGAATGCATGTTCTGAGGAAGGCTCTGTCAAACTCGGCTCTTGCTGAATGGATCATGGTTCCATTAAAAATTGTGGAAAAAAGGGATAAAAATATGAACTAAAAAACGTCAACATAAAACAACATGTTCAATTCATAAATCCATTAAGACAGCTGGAATTGCTCCACTGCATAGTGGACGGTAGAAGCAGAAATGTCCCATGTCTTATCGTTCACCAGCCACCCGTGCTGGTCATTTGGGCACCCCCGATCTTTGCTTGCACAGAACTGTGTGTGCATGGAATGATGTCAGCTGACTCATATCTGTACAAGTTCAACATATGGTGTTGTTTTCAAGGAGAATATGTGCTTGTTTATGTGTGCTTGAAATGACATCAGAGTTTGTGAATGTGATTGGCTTGTGAATATGATTAGGCACTCCAAATAGCTTTAAAAATATCGATGAATAGTATTTGAAATATGAACCAAGCTGACCCTCTCTTAAAGAAAGGAACATGCAGTTGTCTAGAACTCAAATTTGTTTACATTTACGGCAATAAAAATGCACGCGTAGGACACATTGTTGGAGAATCTATGGATGCTCTTTGTACTGCCCTCACTGCAGATGTCACCATAGGCAGTGCAAAGGGATGACTGCTCTGGATGAGGGCTGCACAGGGCCTGAAACATGTTTCTGAATGTTGGGAGGGGGGAGGTAGTGTCAGGTCTTTTCAGGTGGCCCTAGATATCAGTGCATGAAAACACGCACACACAAACACGCTTTAGTAAGAGCATCGAGCCCCATGAGAAGAGCCTTTTGGTTTTTTTCCAGTCAGCAAACACCATCCACAGCACTGAGTGGATTATATAAGAGTGCCCCCATCCACCCTTAGGTTCAGTTGGGAAGCAGGTGACAGCACACTGCAGGATTAAGCCACTCAGTCACCTGGGAGTCAATATGTATAAGCAAATGGCTTCTGGTGGGTGGGGGGGATCAAGATACAGAAAACCCCCCCTTCACGAAAACACAGTACACCTGGTACATACTGTGGCTGTCCCAGGCCAGGAGGGGCACACAGTTGTCTGGGAACACACAGCACCCGTGCCTGCTCCATTTACAAAACAGTTGAAACAACACCAGGGCATGTCTGTGTGTGTGCATGCAGTAATGTGAGTATCAGGGGACAGGAAGGCAGTGGATATAAGCCCAGTGTTGTGCAATATTTTTTGGCACAATTGCACAATGTAAACAGTGTTCTGTTATATATAAATACATATTTATACCTGAGCAGTGAATACCAGGGTTCACCTCATTAAGTTACAAACCTGGCAAACGGCTAATCCTAAGCATTGGAAAAACAATACATTAATAAAATGTGCAAACGATTAAGGATGATTTGGATCAGTTAAAAGTGCCAACACAAAGTTCTGGGATCAGTGCAAAGTTTCCCATCATCTGGGTGCTGTGTGAATGAAACTGATTCTAGGTCTGCCATGAGAAGAGCCAGCTGAAAAGCATATGTGTTTTTGTCTCTTCCACGCTGGGAAGGAAAAGGTCATCTTGGATATAGAATTAACTCATGCATATACAAGCATTGTGTGTACAAAAAGTATTGGAAACGTTCTACAAAAATATGGTGGTACTTTGAAAAGGTACTTTTGATTTGACTGGGATTAATTTGGTCTAATTACTGCAAAAGTGCATTCCAAGACAGTACTATTAGATAATTATAATAATTATAAATATTTGCATATTAATAATGCACACAGTTCAGGTGAAAATACCTAAAAAAATCTGCGATGTTTACATACATACGTCTGTTTGAGTATGCATGATGAAGTTGTTAAACAAATTGATATTGGCACCTTTGGTATTATACAGTCTGTTTTTATTTCCTCAGTGAGCTCAAAGCATTCCTATGAAGTCATTATGATGTCTCGTGGGCCTTGCCACCACGTCTAACTACTTACCTGTGGAGAACCATCAGTGATGTCCCTAAAAGTACACCAGGCTGGCCCAAAACCTTGTTAACATCTGAAAATCCTGTTAAAATAAGTCAATAGCTGTATGTTGGTGGATGTATGTAAGTGGGGCTGGGGGGAGGTTGTCGTCAGTCCTGGTCCAAATTATGTGCAGTGTTCGATGGACCGCCACCCCCCGGCCCACCCCACCCCACCCCACCACACCCACACCCCCCCCCTTTCAGCCATCGGACCCACCCATCACTCCCGCATGGGCCGTGAAAGCAGGGCTGAGCCCTAAACAGATAACACTCTCTCAGCGAGCTCCTGCATCTTGACACAGCGCACTGAGCCTAATCACACATAATTGGGTGGGAGGGGCAGGGGGCCGGCCCAGGCTTTGTGTGCAGAGGGCAAGTGGTCAAGTTAATGGGGCCCTTGTGCTGAGCAGGGAGAGCTCTCTCTCTTTCTCTCTCTCTCCCTCTCCGCCTGGAAGGGAGGAGAGAACAGGACTGTTTAAAATATGAAAAGGGAGATTGGGTGCATGTTTGCCCCTCCCCCTCTGCTCGGGCCGGTCCAGTAAAGGGCTGGGATTAGCTGTGTCTCTTTTTCCTCTGCACTCTTTTCTTTGTAAAGAAAAAATGTGGCTCTTGAGGAAAGGACTGCGGCCTACATGCCGGACCAGCCCTCACTCGGAGCCCAGCCTGACAGAGGCAAACACGCACACACACATACGCTGCAGTCGAGCAGATAAAAACCCTCTCAATGAGACTAAATAAAGCCCCAAATCTTTCACCTAAAAACAACGTTTTTTACATGCTTAGTTTGAATGCAGTTACTTGTCCAAGCTTACATTTTTTTAAGTATCATTTCATTTTCTCTTCTCCACTGAGTTTAACATTTTAAATATGGTCAAATTCTGTGCTTAGCGAAATTTCCTGGAGTAAAGGGATAATACGCCTGAAGCAGGGATTTAGAAATAATACTCAGAATACTTCAAGGAAACACAAGACGTGTTTATTTCAGTCATTGAAACCACCTGATGCATCCATGTAAAACAATAGCATTTGATAAAATTATTTGTCATACTGTATACAGTACAAGCTGTTTAAGCGAAAGAAAAGAAGCACAGGATCTCTCCCATCTCTGAGTGGGACAGGGATCGGTCTGATTGAAACAAATGCCAGATAGTGATTTCCACATTGTAAACACATTTTGGGTGGAAACAGTGTAGAAGGTCTTTGATTTTTTTTTTTCCCCAAGTGGACGCTGTTTGGTTTTTTGGGGAAAAAACCAGCAAATGCCTCGGAGTTGAGCAGCGAGGCCGTCCCCACAGTGATGTGCACAGATGTAAACAGCATTTAATACTGCAGGACTGGAGGCCCACATTCATACTGCATCTCAGCGTAGAGTTACTGGTCCAGAGTCAGTATCGATCCGTTCAAATCCTAACCTTATCCATTATAAACTGAAAGGGTAAAACTGATTCTAGATCAGTTCACTCTGCTAAGACTCTTTCTCTATGAATGAGGGTGCTGGAGTCCCGAATTGTCCCAAATGGGAAATGTGACCCGGTGGTCTTTGGTCTTTTGCGAGTGATGTGAGGTTTCTCCACGCCACTCACACCTGGCCACACTTTGTTTCGCACATCGCACATTTTTTTGCCAAACAGTAACAAGGTCCCGTATGATCACGGGGCAGGACCTGGTCTTACAGGCACAGTCACACCAAAATTCACATACAAGCACAATCAAAAAAAAAAACCAAATGGTGAAGGCTGTTTGACTGTGAACCCAACCAAGTGTGAGTGTGAGGCAGGATTGAAAACATTAGTGTAACACACGTGAACTGTGAACACCCCCCCCAAAAAAAAAGCCCAAAAAAAAAAAAAAACTAAACTAAAAAAACGTGCATTTTTCATGTCATTGAAATCCCTGACACACAGGTGTCATCGCTGCGTGAGGCAAATGGGGCACAGTGATACAGACTCTGTTCTGTAAGAGGTGGTTTGGCAGGAGACGGGGCGGGGGTCAGGGGTACCCTGTTGTTCCTGGGTGGTTCGGCGGGGCTCAGAGGAAACTGGTGGCACCAGGGCCCAGGGTCAGAGTGAGCAGGAGAGGGTAGTGGATGTTGTCGTCATACAGCTCTTTCCCCGTGCGCTGCATCTGAAACACACGGAGAACAGGGGAGAGTCAGAGGAGGGCACAGCACGGCTACTCTACCGCCTGAGGCTGGAACAGGGGCGAGGTGCTCACTCAGACAGGAGACAGGAAGTTAGGTGAGGAATTGGCCAACACACATCCAACTTTCCATTCAGACTCAAATGTGAAGAGCTGCAAGGATGCTATAGTCGCAATAAGTGGCTGTAGATATTCATTTTGAAGGAGATCTGATCACCTACGAGACATGAGCAGTACTTGCTGTGTGCGTGTATGTGTGTGCGCAAATGCCAGTGTATAACTAACTCCCCTTTCTCACACAGTTTTTCCACATCTTTGAAAACTATTGTTTGTAATATTTATTTGATATTGAAGGTCTAATTGTGCTGGATGCAAGCTGCTTTGAGCCCTTTCGCCATTTAAAAAAACTCCAGCTAAGCAGTTTCGATGATGATGTAAAAGACTGACTGCACTCAGCAGAAAATAGCAGATATAGATCATGCTCAAACTGATACAAATCAGAAAAAAGCTGATCCGCAATCATTTGAGAGGAGAGAAGAAAGTTTCCAAATAAAACAAAGGAAGAACAAGAGCTCCTGTAGCTTTTATGTATTTAGACCAGGCTTAGAGGACAATGATTCTGAGTCATCAATCACAGAGAGTACAAGTGTTACTTTAAAAGTTTTATTTCTTATTTTGAATTGCAAGAAAGCAAACGACAATAGGAAATAATAAAGTTGTGTTCCTGTAGCTACATGAACCCCAGCCATCTTCCTCCAGTTTCCAGCTACCCACATGCGGGCTGCTGGTGGATATCTCTACATAGCTCATATCGGCTCACATCTTGATATGCAAGAGGGGGGGCAGTGCAAGAGTGAGTTTTCCGATGAGTACGCAGTTTTTTCTTGCTCTTCTTGTTAGGAGGAGCTAATAAGAGTTTGCAGGCTGCTTAGGTGACCCTAGTCTGTAGAAATGTGTAACACAGGGAGGTCAATGGTAAGAGTAATAAACCTCAAGCCTTCACCAGTCTCACAGTATGTGTAAGATTCCTGCATCAACAGATGGATCTAAAATGAAGACCCAACATTTGACCTTAATTTCACAAAAAAAAACAAAAAAAAATAAAAATCTAACAGCTGTTATTTTAAAAATGCTGCAAATGTTTGTCAAATTTTTTGCAGACTATGCAGTAACCGTTAGCATGATGCAATACGTGCACACACACTGCACATACAATAAGTGACAAACCCAGGGTTGTAGCATATGAAATTATAACTCCATGTGTGGCTCTATGCCGTGAGCATATGAGAATATAAATATATGAGCATGTGAGCATATGAACATGGTTCCACAGCTTCAGACAGACCGGGCCTGCCACATGTCCTGCACCAGTGCCAAGCCTCCTCCCAGCCAATCAGCTCAGCGAGACAGCCAGCGCAGCGCCAGGAGTGTGACAGTGAGTTAGCAATAAAAAGCAAATTATTAAATCTGTTTATGCAAACACAGCCCCGGGACACAGAAGGGAGTGGACGTCATCAAACAGTGGGAAGGAGAGGAAAAAACTGAAACAAAATGGAAAACGAGGAATAAGAAAAATAAGATGGACATAAACGTACCTATGAAACCCCTACAATTGGGTCACGTTATTTATCAATGTCTGTGACAAAACCTAATTCTAAACACCATATAAGCAAATCTAGTTACTCCTGTATGAAAATGTCCAAAGTTAAATGGAGAATTTAATAACAAAATTAGATTTAAAAAAAGACTGCTGGGAGAGAAGTGCACTCTCATCGCAGCGTGAGAGGCTGTAATTGTGAGCTGGAGTAACAGAGTTGTTCCGGCTGCCCAAACGCAGGGGGATCTCTTTAGACCCCTGGCCTGCTCCTGGGGTCCACAAGGGGCCTTGCGCCCGCGTCCGCCCTCCCCCAAACCTCCGCCCGGGCCAAGCCGCCCAGATGCCACTCTGATAAAATGGGACCATTTTTTGAGAGCAATAAATAAATAAATAAATGAAAAAAATCCCCCTCTCTCTCTCTCTCTCTCTCTCCTTTGAAAGGACAGATAAGAGTCCTCCTCGTGCCCTTGATGTGTCTTATCTCTCTGCCCACCCCTCCAAGCGCGGGCCGGTGGTTGAACCCACGACCTGCGTAATCGGGGGGCCAGCGGCCCAACACTAAGCCCACTGCGGGCCGACCACATTCTCATTCAAATCTCGGGCAGGGAAGGAGGGAGAGAGAGAGAGAGAGAAAGAGAGAGAGAGGGAAAAAAATCGCCCAGGCGAGCTCGCGGAGGTGAAAAGTTTAACAAGCAAAGCTGTTCCTCCTGATCACTGGCAGCTAATCAGCTTCACGGGTGGCTGGGTAAATCGCCGTTACTTTTAATCGCGGCGCCGCCGAACCCGCAAGTAATTTATTTTATTGCCACTTTCCCCAGTTTTTTTTTCCTTCTCCGTCTTTCCCCCCCAAGCTTCTGGGAGAGGACAAAAAGTAGCTCCTCAGAGAGGGTGAGGAGGATGAGCCGGCAGACTGAGGTCCCCCCTCCGCAGGACTAGGGAAGCAGAGCGAAAGGGGTGGGGTGGGTTTGGGTGGGTTTGGGTGGTGAGGGGGGCTCCACAAAAAAAAAAAAAAAGAGAGGAGGGAGAGATGCAGGCAGCTGGGAGAGGGGTGGACATAAAGGGGTTAATGCGCCGGGGCAAAATTAAAATTCATGACTCCCTTCACAACCATTTGTGTAACAAGATTAAGATGGGCCGGCGGAAAATAGCTGCATTATCAGGCTTCTTACAGTTCTCCAGCTGGTTCTGCTCTATTCCAGAACAGTGGGGATAAGAGGATAACATGCAGTCTTGGAAGAAAAAAACCCGGCATCTCTCTCTCCATGCTGGTGCTGGGGAGCTCATCCTGCTGAGAATAGGGAAAGGCATGCCTGCAATGGGGATGAGGTTTGGGGGTGTCGAAAAACACCGGGACATCAGAAGCTTCAGAGGACCAGTGGGCCCAAATGCCATCCACTCCTTTCATATCCTACCCTGTCCACTGTGCCCTTGTCTTTCACCACTCCCGCCCCTTATACCCATATATGGCCCACTGCCACACCCATGTCCCCTGACTTTTACATCCAATTCAGCCCTCTGTTTTCCTGTCTCATAATATCTACCTTCATACAAGTGAACATTCAATTCAGTAATAATCCCCACCCCACCCTACAAACACATACAAATGTACATGCAAATATATGTACACACATGTATTTACATACATGCATACATTTTTAGTTTTGTATGAAAAATATGCTACAATGTTAACTGTTGTGGCCTATGGGGGAGCATTCCCTAAACTGGCCTCCTGGTCAGAAAAGAGGCGTTCGCTGTGTTCAGTGTGGCGAGCGCCGTGGTTGCGCCATGAGATGTGATCTGCTGGGCACTGCCATTCCAGATCTATTATGTATATGAACAGATCTAACACTGATCTCTCCATCCGCAAATCCCCAGTGCGGGGTGTTCACTGGGAGATAAGGGCTATGAATTCAGCAGCCCCTGATGTTTTAAAGCCACTTCAACTTTCCTTTATTGTTTCTCCATGGTTCCCAAAAGGGACCCCTCACCCCCACATGCCAATGACACACCCACTGTGTGTCAAAGATGGAGGTGGCAGCTGATTCTGTGTGTGTGTGTGTGTGTGTGTGTGTGTATATACGTGGAGGGGGGGGGGCAGTGCAAGAGTGAGACAGACAGTGAATGTGCGTGAAAAGTGTGTTTGAGTGTGTGTGTGTAAAAAACATTTTTTTTTAATCAAAAAACAGAATGCGAGAGAATGTGGGAGGAGGTGTATATGTGTGTGTGAGAGAGAGTGATAGAGAAGGAGTGTTTTTAAGGTGGAGTTGGATGTATGAGGGGAGGGGTACACAACTGCCCAAGTGCCCTGACTCTTTAGCTGCCTGCCCCCTCCTCCCCCTTCTTACCCCCACCCTACCCCACCCCACCGCCTCCCCCCCATCCAGGGGTAATCTCACACAGGCAGACAGAGAGACACTTGACTCAGGCCACCCCCCACCCTCCTCAGCGCTGAGGACATCATTATCCCACTGTGCACAGAGACACGGTAGGTGGTCCATCCCAAACAAAGACCCCACCAGACTTCAGGTGCATCAAGGGCACACAATGAGGAGGAGCCTTTGGCGAAGGAGGGGGAGCAGAGTATCCAGCCTGAGCATCTACACCCGCCCCACCCTCCCCCCCTTCCCTCTTCCCTTTTTAACAGACATTCAAAACAAACTGCAAGATATGAGCATGCTACCTGACTGAAGAGACCTTGCTCTGTGTTATGGTTTCCTCCAACACACATGTGGATGCAGGGCACTTTAAAAACAGTGGAATGAGTGGGCGGGGTCCTGGAGGCTTACACTTGCCCAGCGGGGTGGGCGTTGCCTGCGTGAGTCGCCGATCAGCTGACCTCGGGAGGGGCCTGACCCCCACCTGGAGGATACACCTGGGAACGCGGCACTAATTGGAGAGAAACCCAACCCGGCCTGTTAATCCTGGCTCTTAATGGGCTCTAAGTGCCACTTTATTGTACAAGTGTCACTAAATGTTCGCGCCCTGAGCCGCAGGTATCCGGTGTCCTGTCATTGTGTCCCCGCCTGCTGCCCTGAAGGCCTGGCGAGGAAACCGCATGTGTAACCGCTCACCCCCCCCAACCCCCAACTCCTCCCCTCACACCACGGATGAGCTGAAAACCAGCTCCTCAAAACACCTGTGCATACCTTCATCATCATTATCACCCTCATCTTCATCCCTACCTAGTAACTGTGGTTACCCAGCTTTGTCATGTAACTTCCTTTCTACTCTACTTCCTGTCCAGACAGGAACTGCCTGTCAAGCAGGAACCTTGAGAACTTGAACTTCTTCCAGGAACACAGACAATGCCTTCCTTTGTGTCGCCTCCGCGTTCACGGCAAGTTAACACAAAGCACAGCAGTCTGGGAGTGACTGGGGAGGAGGCACATTCAGAGATGGGTAAAGAGCAGAGCAGATTTAACAGAAAAGTTACAGGGAGAGTCAGGAGCGACGTGGCCTCTTGAGTATCGCCTGCGCCCTGAGAGGCGTTGGCCTGGGGTTTGGCATGCCAGGCACAGGGATTCATCGGAGGAGTCTCGGGCGACCTTGTGCGAATGCGGCGTGCTGATTAGCGGCGGCTCTGTGTTTGCCCAGGTGCGGCCCTGCCACGAGCCGGCTCAGTCGCTCTAATACTCGTGAGTCCTGCGTTAAACCCTCGGGCTGGCAGCGCCGGCCGGCTGGCACAGGCTGCCAGGAGCCTCTCTCACAATAACATCGCTTTCCTTTGGTCAGCACCGGGCATCTAGCTGCCAGCTTTGTGGATGGGTGGGGGGAAGGAAGGGAGAGAGGAACTTAAACCAAGAGGGGGGAGGGTGGAGGTTAAGGACTTCCTGCATCTAGTGTACAAGTAGCTGGTACTAAAGATGGTCAAAGGCCTTCCAAAGGTCACCACTGCTTATAGTAAATTACCATAAAGAAGGGTTACATGAGCAGACTCAGTAACAATAAGTACAAAACAAAGTATGCATAATCACTTGATACCTTCTTTGGAGCTGGAGGACACATTATAATACATTATTTAAGAGTTGTTTTTATTAAGATTGACAGATTGATTGAAAAATGGGGGAGAGAACAACAGGTGATTGTAAAAGTTTGTTACAAAACATGTAACAAAATGACAACAACCATTCATTTCCAAGACATGGAGAGAGGGAAATTCAGTAAGGGTATGATAGCTGAGGAGCAAATGGCAGGAATGATATAATGAATAATGAGGTCAGTCGGGGCCGTATGATCCAGAGGTGCCCCAGATGAACACACTGCTGGTCTGTGGCTGGTGCCACATTCGGCCACATCAGCACCTGGCATTGCGCACCTGCCTGTGGCCTCACTCAGGACTCCACACACCTGTTCCATTTCCTGCTTCTTTGCCGCCACATCGTCACCTCTCCACGCCCACTGTACGGCCAGACGAGGGGGCTCTCAGTCAGTAACCCTTCAGCCTGTGCCAGGAACTAACATGGAGACCGGGCTCAGGAAATCCAGTCAAAGGCCTGTTGAAGTCATTCCCCCTGGCCCCTCCCCACCTCACCACAGAGCTCTGATTGACAGGGCTGAACCTGAGCCGGGTGGCCACTCAGTCAGCCCTTACGCCACTGGGGCCCCTTTTCCCCTCAAACAGAAATCGCTGCGGTAGAGGCAGAGGAGAGAGGCGGAGCCCTGCTGGGACTGCCATTCGGTCCTCCAGTGCACCGGGTGGCGCCGATGGGGCCAGGCTGTTTAATGAGCCCTCGCAGCGGATCACCACAGAGCGGCTGCCGCCGGGACACTGCTGTTAACCAGCTGGACACGGCCCATCTGAGGCACGTGCACAGACAGCTGCTTGTGGGTAGAGGCCGCAAATATAAAAACTACATTTTAGTGCCTCCGTTTTTCATAGAGTGAGTGTGTGTTTGTGCCTGTGTGCGTGTTCGTGAGTGAGAAGAGGCAGAGATTCAGATACTGCATATTAGAACTACCCAATTTTTACACATTTAAAGTGTGATTAAGCTGCTTTGTATTATGAGAATAACAGTTTCAACACACTACAAGAGTGATTCAGATGTGACCAAACCTAGTCAGTTTTTACATATTAAAAAATCTATTCAGCCTGTAACGGTTATATGCACAGCTGTTCCTACACAGTAAAACATCTCCACATTCAAAACAAAGCTCTGTTCTTCAAGAGCACACGTAGTAAACTGTGAGAGAAAGAGAAACATAGTAAACCATAAAGTGTTAAAAGATCAACTGAGATGTAGTGAGTCGATCATGCAGTTGATATGCTAAAGTGCGATAAGTATGAAGATAGTGTATCTTAAGTGGTGAAAAAAGAACAGAAACTTTAAAAGAAGTGAAATTAATGAATGGAAAAAATAGCAAAAAATTCTGGACAAAAATGAGCCAGTTGCTGGGGCACAGCATTAATAAAAACATGCAAAAGGACATCAGTTGCACAGCAGATGCCCACCAATATCCATGGCAACTTGCAGTTTAACTCATTATATATTATGTAACCTTTTTTTTTTTTTTTTTTTTACATCTGGCATTTTTAAGTGGACTGATAAAGGCAAGGCAA
This sequence comes from Albula goreensis, assembly GCA_022829145.1. Lineage (NCBI taxonomy): Eukaryota > Metazoa > Chordata > Actinopteri > Albuliformes > Albulidae > Albula > Albula goreensis. The sequence continues at coordinate 15,290,529 of CM040750.1, forward strand.
CAGAGGGAACAGCAGCAGTTCTGAAGCCATGAGGGTCCAGGTCTGCGTGCAGCGGACTGGAGCGAAGAGAAGAGAGGAGGAGGTGAGGAGAAAAAGGAAAGTGGCTCTTGAATAATATGTGTCCGTGTCGCGGAGATTAGGAGGAGTTAATCCACTCGAGACTATGATTAATGAAGAGCAGGAATACCTGCTTGGGCGGAGAGGAAGCGGGGAAATTTCCAATCGGATGTTGTGGGAGCCCATTGGCAGGGCGAGGGCGGGGGGTGGGGCTGTGTGAGGCGGGGGTGTGGGGGGGACTGAGGGCCCCGTTATCAGGCCAAGGCAGCGTGCTCACCTTTAAATGAAGGTTCCAAATGTGCTCGTCGTAATTCTCGTATCTGCAGACGGAGAACCCGGCCCTCTCCGCCAGCTGACAGAACTCAGACAGAGTCTCCCCCCGGAGCGGGGCGAAGACGAGGGCCGTCCCCTGGAGAGGGAGGACAGAGGCAGGGTCAGGGGGTCAGACACCCAGGGTTTGTGAGGTGTGGGGGCAGACTGAGAACGAGTGACTCACTGTTAGCTCTAAAGATTTTTAACTCATACACACAAAATAAACTTTCAGTTATTTTTGAGCAGATATTTCATCAATTTTCTTCCATCTTCATGGGAAAAGGAAGATAAGTAAGTAACAAATTAAACTCAAGCTCCCCAGACTCCATGACGATATAATAAAGACCTCCAGAGCATTCTCCTTAATGGCCACTGCAACACCTCCACAGTTAAAACACTTTCTCAACAGTTATAATAAACAGTTTTCTGTGTTATTGTAATAGCCTACATATCACAGTCTGATTGCACAGAATAAAAAATAATTGGCTTCGATTTTGCACGTCTTTTATCATAATAATGTCTCACCGATTTCTTGTTTTGTTTTCTTAAAATCAGCCAATGTCCTTTTTTTAATCTCAAACATCCGGAGAAAACATTAGAAACTGGGGGAGATAAAGGACGTGCGGACATTAAAAGGAGAGGAGCTCTTTCATGCGCTCATTATTTGTGATGTGCAGATATAGGATGACTCAGACGCAGGCAGCCATTAACATACAGGCGGCTCAGAGCACACAAACATGCCGTAGATCAGACAGAGCCTCGCTGCCGCCGATCTCTGCGGCTCCAGCTGTGGTACAGCGGGCACACTGTGGAGGCTCCAGGGGGTGTGCTAAGCCCACCGTACAAACTCCATCTACAGCTGAAAACAACTGTGGAACACACGTATCATAACACTGCTGTAAACACATGCTTTTTTTTAACCTTGGCTCTTGGTGTGTCTGTGTGTGTGTGTGTGTGTGTGTGTGTGCGCATGTGCACAGGCACCAATATTTACCTGCAGACCATATTTACAGATGCCTTTACATCAACAATGCTCAAAAAGCAGGCTCATGCTTTGTCTTCTTAATGTTGCTGTGGCACAGGTGCACTAGGTAAACCAGAGTCCCTCCCCTTTGTAGGCGTGGCAGGGGAGGGGAGGGGAGGGTAGAGGAAGAGGGGAGGAGTCTGCTGAGAGCTGAATCACAGCCATGCCCGCCCTACTTGGCTCCAGTCCAGTGGCCAGGAACTGGTCTAAGGTCAGGGTCCGGAGAGTGGCCAGCTGCGTTTTTTTTATTTGACTCCATTTCTCGCAGGTATTATATTAGATAATAAACAAAAAGATTAAAGCTAGCCTAATCCAATCAATGCCTGAAAACGCATCCACACTTTATTGAACAACCAGCGTAGCCAGTTGCGCTCTAAGAGGATTAGGCAGAGGTTCAAAGTTTCTTTGAAATCCTTCGGCTTTAAATATTATTATTTGATATTTTGATCATATTATTGTTTTAATTAAATGGAGGATGTGAAACAAACAACAACACAAAAAACATCCGTATGCGCTCATTTCAGCAGCTGCTTTATTTTGGCATTAACAAAAACACAACAAACAAAAATTCAAACCTACATATCAGCTGATAATGAAATATTTACCTCCACTGGTATTCTAGCGAACTGAAGTGATTCAGCGATGAATTAATTGTGTTCTGTTAATCTCATCAGGCCTGCTGTAAAGATGCCTTGGTGTCAGGCATGTGATCAATTCATGATGCTTTTCCTACGGCAGCAGAAATAAGGATCTCCACCCCTCTCTTCCGCCCTCGGCCCTGGAGTGACAGCTCATTCAGAGACACAAGAGGGAGATGCATTCCCAGAACAAACAGGCAAGCCCAAGCCATTATGTGGGAATAATAACGGAATTTCATTTGGAACGGTCTGGTGGCTGCAAAAATGTTTTATTAAGCAAGCATCATCCAGCTCTGCTATAGTTCCGCACCAGCACATTCGTAATATTAGTCCCCAATAAAGTAATGCCTGTTCTGGAGTGCCCTTCTTGACTTTTCATGTTGATGATGTAATATAACTACCAATTTATTCGCCTGTCGATTTCATCAGTTTTGCAATCAAAAGGAAGAGGGTTTTGTTATTGATATTACATTGTACCAAATCATGTACAAATTTAGTAAAAATCAGCCCACTGACCACTGTAATCTGTCAGTTAAATACGGGAATAACTCTAGGAGAAATAATTGCCAACATGTAAATATTTGTGCATTTGCTTCTCCGGGTGTGGATTTGTGTACCAGATATTATAGGGGTCATGCCTGTACAGTGAGGGGAAATCACAGGAGTCTGAACTGTGTACAGCCTTAAGGTATTTACAGGAAAATATGGTGACAGAAAGAGCGTATGGAGGGGGAGTTCAAACTGAAGTTCTTGGATCAAGAAGGTAACCCCTTAAATAGATTACAAATGACAGGACCCTGCACAGCCCCCCCCAGTGTGTTCGTCTTATGCCCCCTCCCCCTTCCTTTTTTTAATATAAAGATATTTTTTTATCAAAGCGAATACTTGAAAACCCTGGAGATAAATAGTAATCTCATGCTATCTTTGAAGCGTTTTCATTTACTTTGCCTCTCGCGGCATGGGTCTTATCACAGGGCCAAATATAAGAAGTTCCCTGCTTTATGATTACGAAAAGCATCGGAGAGATTAGAAGACTCAATTCAAGTTGCACATAATAAGTATTAAAGTATTACATGATATTAATCCTGCCATTCCATTACTGTCTCAATCATTGTGTGCAGACTAATTACTGTGAGTTCGGTGCTTTAGAGAGAATTGAAACACACTTACGTTGGGCCGCAGTAATCTCCTTATTGCATCAACCAGGCCAGCCCTGTAACGGTCCAGGAACAGACTAACATGAGAGAGAGAGAGAGAGAGACGCAGAGAGAAAGGAGGGAGACAGAGGAGATTAGAATGCATTCCAGTGATAGCGGCTCAAGATAAACCAGCAGGCTATTTATTTTGCTTTGTTTACAAATAAAACCACAAAACGATGAAAAACTATTTGCATGAGTAAAGACTGTTTTTACCCCCCCCCCCCCCGAGTTTTTTAACCCCTCAAATGCCACACCACTTTTAAACTCACCCCGCTTACCCAAGTCATGTCTAAATAAGTGTTGTCATTCACACCATGTGTCTACAGCACACACTCTGCTTCAGAATTGTATCTGGAGGCATGAAACAAAACATAACACACATAGACACACACACACACACACACACACACACACGTACAGCACTGGGGGGGATGTGGGGATGGGGGAGGTGACACAGGGCCATGCGGGCATGAACGCCAAAGCATGGCACTTTAACTCAATTGAACACACATAACAAAAACTCAAAGGCCGCGTCGCTCCTTGTTTTTACTTGAGTGACCCCATATGAAACGACGCATAGCTGGTGTAACCAATATGGCTCCCAGCATATGTTAATGCACGAGTGAGTCGACATGTATGCATGAAAGATTAATACAGAGCACTTATAGATCATAAGTTCTTTTCTTCTCAGCTGAATGTATGGATAATGCTTGTATGCTTGAGATGTCTATTTCAGGAGAGGAAATGCTTTTTTGTGGGTTCATTCTGAACACTCTTTTCACTTAGAGAATGCATTGGGATATAAATAAGTGCCATGGGTGCGTGACCTCAAAGGACATCTGAGGAACGTTGGCTGCTACGAACTTATACCTATATATTATTCATGAGTGTTTCTGAGACGAACATTATTTCAGCACCAGGCAGTGGGAGACCGTGTCCAAATGACCCCTCATCCGGAGAGCGTGTCTGAGTTTAATTGCATGTTCCTTCCCTAACTGTGATGATTGTCCATTAGCTACAGATCCCGCTTTCTGGTATGAGACCTGGAAATCCCAAATTAGGCGAAGAGCAGGAAACTTGCACTCTTTTTGACAGCAGCAGTGCACAAGACACTCCTTTCCTTGGGTGAGAGTGTGTGTGTTTGTAGTGAGCATGAGCGGCAGTGCACAAATGTATAGTATGTGCATTTGCGTTGATACAAGTGTGCGCATGTCTGCATTGTGTATGTATGTGTGAGTGAGTGAGCACATTCTGTATGTAACTGCCATATCACTATGTCAGCTTGTGTAAGTGCATTGTGTATGTGTGAGTGAGTGAACACATTCTGTATGTAACTGCCATATCACTATGTCAGCTTGTGTAAGTTTAGGTGTGTGTGTCCATATATGCTCATAGTGATGTGGGCATTTGCATGCATGTACATGGGGAAGTGTGCGTGCATGTGTGTGTGTATGGCACTGCTGAGCATATGTGTGAGGATTTTGATGTGAGCAACTGCATAATATATGTGAGTGTGTGTGTGTAATATGTGAGTAAGCTAACATCGCTGTGAGTGCATGTGTGTATGCATGTGCTTGTGTGTCTGGACGTACAGGGTATTGTTGGGCAGAGCAGAACAATCGGCAGAAACCTGACAGAAGCCATGCAGTGGCAGTGGAAAAGGGAGAGAAAACAGCGTTGCAGGATTCACCTCATGCCTCATTGCACCCCATGATCACTCTAAAAACACACTTTGCATTAGCGATCAGATAAACCGGCACAAAGGGCCCATTACGCCCCCCGCCCGAGCCGGGCACCTGCTGGCGTCACTCAAATTAAAACCAGGGAGCGCAGCGCCTGCGTCTTTATATTCCCATATTATAATAAATTAGTTCACAAGTAATTTTATTAAATGCAACAATACACAAGCTTGGTCGGACTCGGATACACATAATCCAGATCTGCCACCAGCACGGGGAGGCCAGGGATCTGAGTGAAAGTTTCCAATCACGTTAGCAGGTGACCTTCCATATGCAAATCCTCCCTGGCTGCAGGCAGTGTGCATAGCCTCAGACATTAAACACATCTGCTCCGACCGCACACAGGAACATGTATTCTTAATGTCATTACCTTCAAGATAAAGGGCGGGTGGAAAAAACAATAACCCCCAAAAAAAAAACAGAACAGAAGTCGGGCACAATGGAAAAAATGAACAGTACAGTGCGTACTTCGAATCTCTTGGAAAACTGTCCTGTTTGCATGTGGACAGCTGGCTCCTCCTGACCTCTGACCTCTGCATTGCCAGCCAATCCATCAGCTAGGAGACAATCAAGCGTCATGGAGAAAGGTCTACTTCTAAAAAGCTTTACATGGAGTCAGCTCTGCTGTGTACGCTGACCTGACGGTTCCTAGCCTGGGTCACCCTTAGCGGATGCCAAAAACAGTTCATTTTAGGTGAATGAAACACCTCATTCCCCAGTCAGGCTGTTCCACAGCTGGGGTTTAATTACAGCTATATGGATCACCCTCCAACTGTCATGCCACAGTCAGCGAATCCCCTGCCCCTGTGCTAAAAAGGTTGTGGGGTTAATTCCCAGCACAGCAAACACAAATACTTTCTGCTGAGAAGCATTTTTCCTTACAAATAGAAAAAAAAAACAGTTGTTATTTTGAGTGCACACAGTGAAATCTGCAGTGTTAATTTTACACTGACATAGTTTGTCAAGGGGGTCATTACTTGCACAATAAAAAGTGTTATTTATTTAATAACTTGCCCGTGTGGTCAAGCTTATGTAGGCAAGACAAAAAGATGCCAGGATACCGATTATCCTGTTGCAGCATATGGAACTAAAACATCCAATTTCATCACTCCAATATACTGGGGTGGAAAGAGTGTCTCTTTTTCTGGGGGAGGGGGAGATCTTGACACTCTTCCCCTACAGAGAAACATTTTGGATAGAGTTAAATACACTGCTAATGGATTGAATGTAGAAATTGACTTTAGACCCTCCTTGTAAAGCATGTGACCTAGTTTGCTTATTTAGGTAATATGATAATAAACTAATTGTCAAATTTATATTGGGATATTTGTGACCAGACAAGGTATTGATGTTGTATTTGGCTTTTTTTTATTGATCTAGAATTATTTATGAGGTCATGATTCTAACTAATGAATTACATAATATCAAAGAGATTAAATTGTAATTAGAAAACACTTTACATGACTACATTACATAAGTACATCCTGTTTAATTAGCTGATTCCCAACAAATTATGTAATAGCTAGTTATATTGTCTGATTATCCTCACTGTCTAATGCAATTGTTTGAATTGAATTACTTAGGCCTTTTGTAGTCAAGTGATCTGTGTTGTTTGATTTGTTTGTAAAATGTATATATTGTTTTGTTTTATTGGAACGTTGGTGGTCTGAGTGTATGTACATACTATGTAACGCTGTGGTTAAAGACTGCAGTAGATTATAGTTGGTTTCCAATTAAGTCAGCATGTCACATGTTATTTGTTGCACCTGTTACTCATGTATGTGCTTATTTATGTTTTTAACCATTGCACCCATACTTAAGAACCCTGATGAAGGCATACTTTGCCGAAACGTTGGTTGTTTTCTTGATATACGAAAAAATTAGGAGCATAAAGAGAGTACAACAATTTCTTTCTCTCTTTAATGTTATTTTCGATGATTAGCACCTCGTTAAATATAGGGTCTAATATAGCGCTTTCCTTCTTTTTTATATTTACTCCGACATAGTTTACATGAGTCGAAAGAGAGATCAACCGTATCACAGTTGATTTAACCCCAAACATTTGACGCCGTATGCCCAGGGACTTGGGCAATGGCCTATCGAGGGAGTGGTCTAATGTGCTAAACCACTGCTCTACACTGATAAGCCATTACGCATTGCCAGTGCAATCAAGGTATTTTCATTCCATTTTCCTCTGCCAGTGATATATGCACATATATTTTAGAGGAGATGGCAAAAATATTAATTCATTTATATTTACATTTTTTTTCTCTTTCCTGCTGATATCGGTACAACTTTTTAAGTCATTTCAGAACCCATCAAAATGAAAATGATGACAGTTTTTACACGTGGAATGATTTCTAGGGTGTGCTAGCAACGGCCATAACGACACTTTCAGTCACTCATTGTATGAGACAGGACGAGACTGAAGATAAATTTAGGAATGACCTCCCTTACACGTGTAGGGTTCCTGACCCTTGACCTTCAATCAGTTTCATTATCTGCTGAACTCCTGCACTCATGTTTTGGGAGGGAAAGGTCAGGTTTGAACAATGAGGGTTGGGGAGGTGGGGTTGGGATAGTGGTTGGTATGAATGGCTGTCCCCTCCCTTGGTAATCTCAGTGTTCCTCATTGCCCCAAACTAACCCTAGACTGCGTTCTACACCTACTTCCTCCTGCCATGCAATATGCCATGTTTACCCTTCTTTCTGCTCCAAGTACCAATCTCCCACAGCCCCTCTCACTCATTCGCCCCGTTTCAAAGAAACAGGAAGTCTGTGTTTCCGTTAGACCGGCAGCCACCCGACCCTGGGCGCAATCTCAGACCGGAATTCTCACACCACCAGGGACACTGTCACACCGCGAGAGACGAAGGACGGGGTAGCCCCCTGCCTCTCCAAGAAAAGACAAGCTACTTAAGCCTTTACAGAAATAGCCCGGGTAGTACATTACAAAAGTATATTAACCAAAACCTTCTTATGCAGTCTCCCCTCGGTTATCCTTCAAGCACAAAATAGGATGACATGGTGAGAATATCAACAACACAAAAGGAAGGAGGGAGGAAGAAGAATGGGGTGAGCAATCCAAGGTATTCCTGGCTTGGTTTGAGAGAAGCAAATTTGTCTCTAATTTTCTTGGCAGAACCTTGCTTCACCCCCCTTAATCTGGAGGTGGTCCATATGTGGTGGCCCTAAGCTCCCCAGGACCCAGGGGCGCCCAATCTGATGCCTGCCATCGTGACCCGACTTCCACACTTAATCTGGTCTAATCCCGGCCGCATTAACTTCATCTGTGCAATGAAACCTGAAGTATCCATTCGAACGTTGGGGCGAGGGAGGCATTTACTAAATTACTTGCCGAAATCATATGGTGTTGCTTAGCTGCTTATTCTAATCAGATGATTGACGTTATTGACGATTAGTGAGTAATACCTTCCTTTTTATTGGGTCGCGCTTTGTTGTTTTGTTTTTTTTTTTTTTGTTGTTGGGGCCTCACCCATGTTGATGCGTTTTTTGTTTATTGCATATTACTAATTCTTTTGTCTCGGCTGCTGATGTAATGCTTTTTGTGAAATGAAAAGGATTTCTAAAAATAAGCCCCCACTCACCCCCCCTGCACCCCACCCCACAGGCACCCCACCTGTCCTCCTCACAAACCAGAGTGAAGGACGCAGCAGGGTCAACATTCAAAAGTGAGTAAACAAATGGAGAACTGTGTTCCAGGCTTAGTGTGGGCTGGGACTGGGCAAATGTGGATGTGCATATGTATGTGCACCCAAGCGGGTGTGTGTGTGACACAGAGATACCTAGTCACTGTCTTCCACAGGAACACGCACACACACACACAAGCATGCTCGCTCACAAACACAAGCGCGCGCGCACACACACACACACACACACACACACACACACACACACACACACACACACACACACACACACACACACACACACACACACGTACGGATCTGTCTTCTACAGACAAAGGGCTTTATCTTCATTCCCACACACGGGCAGCTTAGAGGCACCACGCGTGCCAGATACTGTCCTGGCCAAGCAGACAGACTCCTCCAATGTCTATCCCCAGTGCTGGAATTCCACCTCGGCAGTGAGACACTGCCAGGACAATGGGACAGGATTTGGTGTGCTCCTCAGCTGAGAGAGAAGGTGGGTGGGGGGTGGGTGCGGGGTAAGTAGACTCCACACTGAGTGCAGACACTGCTCTTAGGCACCTAATGTTTACCCATAATTCCTTGCAGGCACAAAAGCTAGAACAAGGGGGAGCACTGGTTGGTTGGTGTTCAGTCTTTCTCTGAATGGTGGGGGATTAATACATTTGATCCATGCAATATTAAAGCAGCATGTTTAATTTATAAACAACCTAAATATTAAGATGCCCACCCAGCAGAAAAGGTTAATTTATCCTTTTAATTGCATTAGTGAAAATGAAAATGTTTACAGACAGTGGAATGTATGTATGTGCACATATGTGCATGTGTGCACCTGCGGAAATGCACTCCCTCTTCCACACTTTGCAGTGTTCCTCCTGCCCTCTGTGTGACACAGGTGAGGGGGATAATGTCTCGCTGACCCCATGTGTGACACAGGTGAGGGGAAAATGTCTCGCTGACCCTGTGTGTGACACAGGTGAGGGGGGCGATGTCTCGCTGACCCTGTGTGTGACACAGGTGAGGGGGGCGATGTCTCGCTGACCCTGTGTGTGACACAGGTGAGGGGGGGTGATGTCTCGCTGACCCTGTGTGTGACACAGGTGAGGGGGGGCGATGTCTCGCTGACCCTGTGTGTGACACAGTGACACAGGTGAGGGGGGGCGATGTCTCGCTGACCCTGTGTGTGACACAGGTGAGGGGGCCTCACTGACCCTGTGTGTGACACAGGTGAGGGGGGGGCGATGTCTCGCTGACCCTGTGTGTGACACAGGTGAGGGGGGCGACGTCTTGCTGGCTCCTCTGTGAGGCCGGAAGTGCCCTAAAGTCTCACTCTCCAGTGGCAGACTCACCATATGGTCATTAAGCGGACACTTTTCAACTTTGAATGACCCCTCGGGGAGGGCTGCAGACCCTGCTTCCAAATTACTCCTAAAGCTCGTTAGTTAATTTACAGAGGAGCTGAGCACACAGACCTGACTGATTCTGCTGTGAAAGTCAGTAAATCCTCCAGCCACGGTTTAGAACATCTTGGCTTTCAACGGACATTAGCAACGTTTTTAAGCGCTGAGATGCATTATTGGAATGTTAAATATTTCTGCACAAACGGGAGAGAATGAGTTTCATTCCCTGTCAAACCTCTTCTACTCACAGGTTCACACATAATGGCTATGTGTATACAATCGATCAGAGGTTTGCCCTTTTGGGTTTTGTTTTCCAGAAAAATGTTTACCTTTACCCTCATTTCACTCTGCAACTGAGTCAGTCAAGTCATCTATGAAAGGAGTAAGACACAGATACACGTAAAGCTATTCATTTACTATTACCTTATATAATTGATTTTCATGCACTCCACTAAGATAGGAATTTCACAGGTAATTTCACAAACAGTGCAGCATTCTCCTTTATGTTCTGCATTTCGTCTCTCACAGTAAAAGGTGTAGTGTCAGTTTAACTTTAAATTAGTCATTAGTTATATTAGTTATATTATATTATATTACATTAGTTAGAAGGATTTACATTTATTCTACCAGAGTTGATGTAACACTGTGCTCTGATAGTGAAGGTGGAATGTCTCCATAATGGAAAAAGAGGGTTCTCTGTCTTCTTCACTTTATTGATGAGTGTTTCTCTCTCTCTCCAGTGTGAGGGGAGTGAGGCCCCTCTCTGCACTCAATCCCAGCGAAGCAGCGGTCCTCCGCGGGGCCGCAGTGGGGCCTCTGCCAGCCTCGCGCTAAAAACCACGGCGCGATTGTCTGAAAGACTATAATTAATATGAGGAGAAGTGTGGCTGTTGACCTTTTCGCAGGTGATCGTCAGCTACGCGGCTCGTTAATCGTAGAGTGATCACTCTCCTGACGGCAATTACAGCGCTCGCTGCAGAGTCGCCATGCGGCGGCTCACCGTGCGGCGGAGCTGGGCTCAGGGAACGGCAGGGGATGAGAGAGAGCCAGCGGCGTGAGTCATCTCTTCACACCTTACACTCGCTCCATAAACTACCCCTCATTATGCACTCACCCAATCCCCCTGCCCGCTCCACCTGCTAACAGCTCCTTTAGCATCACAGGGAACGCTACCTTCTCTCCTTCCCGCACACTCGTACGGCAGCGCCACTCCCAGTTCCTAAAACTGGCATCAACTATCCAAATCGGGTATGCTGCAGTGTGAATTCATGGAGCATAACCCTACACCTCAACGTTCTATTGGGGGAACTGCTCCAATCCTCTATGCTTCGATGCTTCATACTTAATACAAAACTTATACAACAGGAGTATGAGTAGGTGAGCCCAAATGCCCTGTAAGTTCCAAACCAGACAAAATCACACCCCATCCCTGGTCGCACACAAGTGTCAGTACTCTAATGGTGCATAGGACCGGAAGGATATGCATTTGAGTCCCGGGTGGGAGACTGTCTTATTGACTAAATATAACACCTAATCTGCCTTATTAACAGGCAGAAGAATATGTGCATATGTGAAAAGGCTGTCCCTTAAACAAAGCCACAGAGTCTAATGGCGCTAATATGGGTGAAACATAACAGCTCCAGCAAGAGACAAAGATAGTGAGACGAGTGAACTTTGTCCAAAAATATCAAGAAACTCTTCACACCCCTTTCCTTCACCCTGCGGCTAATATGAATTTTACGAGGAAATGACACACAGTCATTTAGGGAGAAAAAGAAAAGCGTAGGGTAACATTCCCATCCACTTAAGGAGAGAGATCCAGGGAGGCGGCAGAAAGACAAATGAGCAGAAGAAAGGAAGAAACCAATCACATGCACATTAACAGAAATACACCCGAGAGAGAGAGAGAGAGGAATAGAAAAGAGAGAGAGAGAGAGAAGAAAAATAAAAGGACAAGAGAAGAAAAAATAAAAAAGAGCCTCGGCTCCTTGATCAGTAGTGAGATCTATGTTAAGAAGCTGGCTAATTGAGATGTTTGTGTTGCTACACTAGTTTTCTCCCCAGTTCTCTCCCTCTCTCCTCACTGAGCCATAATTATTTGCAATTTGCCTAAGTCATCCATTTGCTGGGACGTGAAGCATGAAAAAGAGGCAATTTCAGAAAAATGGAAATGCCTCTCAAACCCAGCCCGGGGGAAATAATGTGGTACAAGTTACTGTCTGACGAAGGCCATCTGATGGCTGTCACGGGCAGGAGAATATTAATGTGCTGGCGGTGGGGCTGGTGAGCTGGCTTTGTTCGTCCTGTTTGTCACGATGGGCGCGCGGGTCGTTGGGCACTTGCTGGGGTCCTGGGTCACCCCCGACGACGCTGATGTCGGCGCATGCACCTACCAGTCAGCGCACATCACAATGTCGAAGTGTCCTTCCAGCGCCGTGACATCTGCCTCATCGTCCCATCTCACAACACTGCAGGGGGCAGGATCGGGGGGCAGAAGTGTGCAGAGGATTGTGGGAAAGGAGGGGAGGGAATCAGAAAGAGAGACAATTAGATACACTCTTATCTTCCTCTCTCCTTCCTTCTCTCTCTTTCATGCGTGTGCACAGAGACAGTTAGTCACAGACGCCCTACTGTTCTCCTTCTCGTCTCCCCTCTTTCTCTTACTCCCTCACACCCTTTCCTTTGTGTGCTCCGTCCCTCTGAAGGTTGTTTTTTTTTGTTCCAGTGGCTGTGGCTATCCAAGATAGAGGAGCGGGAGCCTCTGCAAGCGCTGCGTGATTTTTGAAAGATCGGCTTCAGAGGGAGAGGAATAAAACAAGGCGCCCCGTGTCTCTTCCCAGAGGGGAGCCCAGTCTCATTCATCTCTGCCATGATACCGTTTTAATATCCTAAAAGCAACAGGTCTGGTTATCGTTTCAATGGGGAATCATCAACCAGCATCTCTGACTGATCAGAGCATGATGGGGGGACTGTGGGGAGGGGAGCTCTGCACTGGACAGCCCAAAAATCTTATGTTAGCTAAACATGTAAACTACATTACATTGCAGCTACACATTAGGCTACAGTTATGTATGCCCTACGAAGGAAACACAGAGGTCCAAACTAACCAATACAGGCCCCCCCGACACAGTGAGCCTACGACACAGTGTGCGGTCTTCAAAGTCTAACTTCACAAAACGCCTCACTTTCAGAGAGACTCTCAGTGATATGCTGTCTGAGAGCCGTGCACTGTAATAGTTGTGTAGTACTGCAATGTAAACTGGATAAGTGCGCCAGATCAGAGCCGCTACAGCATACAGCCATGTCACAGGCATCGGCGGGATGCGACCTCCCAGACGAGCGTGTGGCCTCCTCCTCGCCCACCCCCAGAGCCCCGCCCAGTCCCTCTGGGCCCAGGCCTGGAGTGAGCCTCAGTCAGTTAAACACTTGACTTCTTATCCTTAAAAGGGGCCATATTCCAGACAGCCAAATCTGATTATTAATTAGTCATTATTAACACTCAGTAAACAAAAATTATGTCTTGTGGAAACACAATCTCTTCTCCTGGCAGGGGGCCTGAATCTATTATTCATTGACTTGAGGAAAAGACATCCCCCTCATCCAATCACGCGCGACCTTCACCCTCTCAAACCGCGCGTTCTGACAGGAAGCCTAATCTGTAAAGAAAACAATCAAAGAAATGCAGCCTAATTATACGTTTACTTTTTCAATTTATCACCATAGTGTAAATACATGAGGAGGGAGGCGGAGGAGTGTATGTGAGAGTGTGTGTGTGTGTGCGTGCGCATGTGGGGATGGCAACTGCTAGCTATATCACTCAGCGCCTGAATTTCTTTCCGACATAATTAATCTCATTTTCAGTGATTTGCCTGTATCTGTAGTTGCTTAAAAAACATGTAAGGTGGAAGAGCAATTTGCTTTTTGCATTGTTTCTGGTTGAGGGATTTGTATCACTCTATGTTGCTGCGTAGCCATGTCTTGACTGTGTGATACTGGCTAATGACACACGGGACCGGATCCAAGCAACAGTTGTGCTTAAAATCACCACAGCAATTAGGAAGACCGTGTTTGGAAAAACAAGATAATCGTTTCATTCATGTTACTCCAGGAAAAGGCCAATGCTGACCGAATTTCGTCTAAGGTAAGTGTGTCTCTAACAAGATTTTCAGTAAAGACACTTCTGGTCCCTCCACAGAATGTGGCCTGACACATCAAATTATGGTATGTATGTCATATAAATAGATGCCAGTAACATGAGAATACAACACAGCCTGAGATGACAGAGTGTCAAACACATACATGGCATTTTTTATATCCAAAAGACTCACTGTATAAAGTAAATGAAATTAAAGTACTTGAGATATTCTGTGATAAGTGTATATGATGCCATGGTAATAATAGCCAGAGTAATTATGCCTCGACATATCAGAGATGCCTCCTGACAGGAAGCCATGCGGTCATGGTTATTTACCTGCTGGACACGGACGCGGTCCCAAAGTGTCCGGCTCTCCTGTTCCGCTCGATGACACCACGCACATCTGTCACTGCGTTTAAGGCAAAAAAACAGCCGACCAAATCTGCCCAGCAAAAACCAGCACAAACCCACCGCAGCATCCAACATGAACAAGGCCATCACAGTGTCAGATTTTTACTGCATTTTTCGTAATTTAGCAGCCTCTTTATCAGTGGCTAATATGTCCTGCATGTCCTCTTTAAAGCATCCTCACACACACTTGCCTTCACATTAGTGCCAGCTCCTAACTTTATCTGATCTTTCAGGTGGAGTTCTGATAGTCATGGGCTTTGAGCTGAGAGAATTCATAATAATGACACGAAATATTCATGTCAGATTGCTGTTAATCTGTGATCAGCACAGGCTAAAGGGGACCTCTCTTGCGCTCTGTTTCTCTTCACACCTTCCATTGAACATCACCCATAGATTAACAGAAGGGGATAAAAAACAAGTCATGCAAAGTAACACAAGGGACAATCGATAAGAAGGCTTTTATCCTATAGTGAATGCTTGAGAGAAGAGGGACCTGGTAATGATATGTTGTAGGATTGATGTCAACATTTCTATTAACAGACCACTCCGCAGTTTTAGGGTAATTTAATTAGGATTTTCCCCAGCAAAGACCCGTAGCAAATCCAATCTATAGCAGAGGGAGTGAGTGTCGAGATGGGGCCTGCTGGCTATGAGAGACCCAATCCCCAGATCAAAGGGCAGCCAGCCTCCTCCAGCAAAGTGTGTCAGTGCTGTCAGATCATCGGTGAAGGAGGAGAGGAGCTTACACTGTAATCTCATCAGTACCACCCAGCTCGGGGAGCGGCTGGGGCTCCTTGCTGTTATATATGAGGGAAACAAGCAGAGACGCAGTCATTGTGCGGTATCAGACACAAGCTTTGGGTCATGGTAACCTGACCCCTTTACATGAACGGGACGAGGTCACTAATACAGTCATGAGCTGTGCCAGGAGACAGTATGCAGCTCTCTGGAAAAGTAAACTAAACAGGGATAGGGGATAGACGCTGGGGAGGCGAAAGCAATTAACAAACTGGAAGGAAAGCTGAAAGAACGAATGTCCAAACAAGCACATGCAAACGCACACACTGAACCACATGAACAAACATACATGTATGCCCACACACACACGCGCGAATCCAGAAAGACACAAACACAGCAAGCTAGCGGAGTATTTTGCAGGACTGTGGCCAGGCGTAAGTGCGTGGGTGTGAGCGAATGTCAGAGGACCCGCTGGCACGCTGGAGGTTGAGAATATGCTCCCTTTACGGTGGAAATGACATTCATCAATCAGGCTTAATGGGAACATTTCAATTGATTTTTCAGTTTGAAATTCAAGGTCAGGCAGAGAATCTGGATGGTTTAAATACAACCTGAGCCACATGGGAGCCACGGGAGCCTGTGGTTGGAGGAGGTTACAAAGAGACGTGGCGGAGTTGAAGGCCGCGCGGAGGGAGTAGTGATGGGATATATAACGCAGCGGAGAGAAAGGAGGCGTGGCCAGTGAATGCAGGGGTCACAGGGTCTGGTCAGTGACAGATGTAGGGATGCAATCTCACCACATTAAAAACTGTGCGTGGGGAGCAGGAGGTCGAGCTGGGTCAATCACAACTGAACGTCTTCACCACACTCAGAGAACAGAGGGGGAGAGAGGGAGGAGTGTGATATTACCTTCTGCCTTTACATACATTCAGCAATTTAAGCAGGCTTATAACTACACCATAACATACTTTGGTGAAATAAAACACAGATCCATAATATATTAGTCCCATTAGTGTGTTAGGGTGTTCTTTTCACTCTTCCAACTTCTGTGAAATATTTATTGTGTTTACAGATGTTATGACCATTTAACTCACTTTTTACACCATTTACTTATTTTAGCAACAATCGTTATACATATTTTTTCACATATATCCATGTATTTCCTCCTATTCACAATTGGCTTTTTCTCACCCTTATCAAATTATACTATCTTACTCTATTATGTTGTCAACTAAAAAAAAAAAAAAAAAAAAAACTTCTCATGGACAAAAGCCAGTCAATTAGTTCTATGGAGAACATCCATTTGCTGTGTTTTTTCTTGGTATATTGAAGGAAATGACTTTGGAACAAACTGTGAATATATCCCTTTGGCACATAAAAGAGATTTTCTATCTACCCACTCCTCTTCCTCTATTTTATTTCTTTCTTTTAAACAAATCCAGTCAATGCTGAATTGTGTACATTTTTGTCAAGGACTGCGATGCTATTGTTCCTGCCACTCTAATATTCAATACGGCTTTCATTGTGTGAGCGTAGCTTTTTCCTACGGGTGCACTACAATTTGTGCCATCTTTGTGGATGCTAGTGTATCTGTTTTCCTGCCTTTGTGAGAGTGGAAAAGCCTGCGCTGTGATTCACATTTATTGTCACGTTTAATAAAACCAGGTGGAGTCAATTAAAAGCCTGAAACTGCCAGGTTTGCAGCGGAGTGTCATCCCACCTGTTTAAGCCTCATCTGTTTGCTTCACAGTGGGCTCTAAAGGAGGAAAAAACCATAAAAACATATGGAGAATTTAAAGAAGGAAAAAATGATTAAGTGAAGCTGGGACGATGATGACATCTCTCCGCTGTGCGTGTTGATGTGGTGAATATTTATCACACCAGGGTCTGGGTGTTTGTGGCACTGGGAGACAAATGGGTGAAGTCGGGGGTGGTCATGGTTATTTGGGTATGTCAAGGTTGATGGAGGGGGGTTTGTGCGCTACGACAGAGGCTACTGCATTTGGGTTTTCCGGAAGAAGATTAGATCTCTACTTTCCAGCATCACAGATTTCACCTAGGATATAACTCCTACTTGTGTGTGTTAGGTCATTAGTCTTAAGAATTTTACAAGAAATTCCCAAAATATGCTGTACCATGTTAACATGGGGTTATGATACGAAGCAAAATAATATGGTATAGAAATTGTGAGGGTGAATGCTGGCAAATCGGTGGTTGGGACACAGAGTTGCTGGCTTGCCTGACCCTCTCACAGCTTAAGTGGGGATCTCTTCATTAAATCAACAGATGAAAGTCAGCATCTCTCTCTCTGTGACTCAGGTTTATCACTGGCCACCACAAACAGCTGCTGCAAAAAGCAATACCCTAAAAAGCCCACTTTTCATCATGTAACATTAGCCTATGCCCCCTGCCCATGCTACCACAGCCTCACACACACACACACACACACACACACACACACACAAATGCAAGCAAACACAAACACTCAAAACATATAAATACACAGAAACGCAAACACAAGCAAAAACACAAAAACACTCAAACATATGTACACACGCAATCACACAAAACACACACACACACACACACACACACACACACACACACACACACACACACACACACACACACACACACACACACACACACACACAAAAACTCTCACTCATTCACTCACTTACCGTGCAGGCAGTAAGGACACAAAGCTCTCAGCTTATTTCACATTGAATCATAAACAAGGATACTTTGAATGGCCTTCTGGTTCCCATCTGATAGCAGGACTTCCTTCACATCAGCAGAAATAGCGATCTGAGGAAAGAGAGGGACAGAGACAAAGGGAGAGAGGAACGAGACGGGGAGGGGGGTAAGAATGGTTCCCTTAAATCAGTGACCCCACCCCATACCCCACCTGCAACCGTTGACATGCCCACACACAGACGCAAATGAACACACACATGCAAGCCTTCTCTCCATGACCAGGGTTCGAATGCACAGCTGTTTTCTCTCTGTCTCTTTCCCCCATCTTTTCTTTTTTCCCCTCCTTTCCTCCTCCTCCTCCTCCCTTCTCCCTTTTTCATTTTATGTCTGCATTATTTTAATCATTCAATCAAATCAGTCAATACTTTTATCATTCCATTTGCGAGGAGCCTCTATCTTGCTATCATTCTGTTCAGTAATTGCATTGTGACAGGGGATGATGGCGAGCAGAGAGGCTTTCATTTGTGGGGTTGTGTTTATCTGGCTGAGCCATCACACGCCGCTGTCACTCTGTTCTCGGCTCGCTCGGTCTGCCTGCCTGATGCCCTTCATATAACTTTGCACCGCAGACGCGCTGCTTTGTGCCGTTCCTCGTCCTTTTTTTGCTTCCCCCATCTTTTCTCTCTCTTTCCCCTTTTTCCTTCTCTCCCGTGTGTGTCTTTTTTGTCTGCAAGCATGTGTGTATGTGTGTGCATGTGCACCGCCCTGACACGCTCTTGCTCTGGGCCTGCTCGGCATTGTGTGCCGCTCTATAGCGCTGCGACAAGTTTGTCAAACGCCAGTCAAGGCCCACACAATGTGCTTTTATTCACAAGGACATGGAAAAAAATAAGGAGCAGAGAGGAGAGCTGCACTCCTGCCTCACATTATAATGGCTGCCAGAGTGGAGAAGTGAAGATGGAGAGATGACTGGGGGAGAGAGTGAGAGAGAGAAAAAGGACAGAAGAGAAGGAGACAAGATAGAAGAGAGGGGATAGAGAGACAAGCACAAAGAGGAATAGAGAGTGGGAGAGAGCGAAAGCAAGAAAGGGAGAGAGAAAGTGAAAGGAAGAGAAGCGAGAGCATGAGAGAGAGAGAGCAGATAGAGGGAGAGAGAGAGCGCAGAGAGATAGAGAAAAATGATAGAGAACTACAGTGAAAGAGAGTAGGGAAACTGTAGGCCTGAAAGCCTGGTCTCGTCTATAGAATTTCATTAGAGGCCCAATGCAGCAGACAGCAATGTCACAACAAACAGACATTAATCAGACTGTGAGACCAGAGGCCTGATATTCCAATGGTTGGTGTCCTGTTGATTCTGCACCCTGTGCAGTATTCATTTTTTATCTAGGCTTTGGCCAAATCTGCAGCCATACATTAACTATTTTAAAATAAACTAGATTCTGTAATAAAGTATTGGCATCATAATCTGCATAATTTCATATGCAGTTGGTATTGTAATATATTATAACACCAACATCAACACTTGGTTTCTATAGGAAAAATAAGTCATACTGCACTTGTTCTGTGGAAACACGTACTTGTTCTGTACAAAGAATGTTACACTGGACTGTTTGTATCCAGGAGCAAATGAGCAGACTGACATTCCAAACAAAGGCCATTCAGAACATTCCGTTCCGCTGGAAACTACAGAACAGAGCCGCGACTTCTCTAAGACCTGGACCCAGTGTGAGTACACTGCAGTGTCCTTCTAATGAATATCACCCCCAGCTTTTCTACCTCATCACAGAAAATATGATTTTGTTCTATATTAACCGTTGCCCAGACACACCACTACACCCTAGACACCACTACACACACCAGCTACACTACCCCCTCACTGCTCACACACTATCACCACCCTGTGGGCTTAGTGTTTAAACAAATCTGATTGTGCATCATGTTAATGCACTCCACAGAACCCACTGAATAGTGATGTGCAGTTTGATATAGATACAGATACTTAAGCGTGATGAAAAAGGCAGCCACTTCACTCCACTGCATTGCAGAAGCTTGGTCATCTTAACTGCACTTTCAGGCTGGTGACTTATGGGGAATGGAGCGGAAAAGGTCATTTTTCAGCAGGTGAGAGACCGTGTGGCAAACAACCGCTCTGTGCTGTTTCCTGTGTGGCAACACACACACACACACACACACACAGAGCCCCCCCTCTCCAGCACCAGCTGGTTGGACGGGTGAAGGTCCAGCAGGCAGCGGCAGGCCAAACCAAGCGGAATCTCCACTCTGCGGTCGGTGACCATGCCAGAAATAATCCCCCTAGAGGGCATGGGTCAGGGAGTTACAGAGAGAGAGAGACAGAGAGAAAGAGAGAGGGAGGAGAGATAGAGAAAGAGAGAGACATACATGCACTGGAGGCCAGGGGAGCAGGAAGGCAGAAGAAGCTTTCTACCAGCAGCCTGCAATGTCACAACATGGGATATTGACTCCAGGGGGGAAGATAAAGCGGCGTCTGGTCTTCTGAAGACGCCAGCGGATCGATGATGCGCGAAAGGCTGTCGATCTGGAGGGGCTCTTAAGACCTTCGCTCACGATCCTGCAACCTTTCGCCGGCAGGGTCTCCCTCTCCAGCTCTCGCTCGCAGCTCTCTCTCCACACCCTCCTAACCCCGCCATCGCACCTTGTGCAGTAACACCACTGGTGTGCATCCGCGAGCGTGCGCGTGAGCGTGAGCGACGCTCCACTTTCCCGCTCCTGCTCATTCGTGGACGGAAACATCTTATCATTTTGTTGGTTGGCTTGGGGCGGGGGAGTTTGAGGGACTTACCATGAGCCCTGCCAGACACGTCATGCCTCCGCCCAGCTCACACACTGTGGCACCCCTGGAGAGATAGGGAAGAAGAGCACAGAAGTATCAACACAAGGTGCAGGAATGTAGAGTATTTCGATGGAGGCAGAAATGTAAACCACATCATTCTTTCATAGATGCACAGTCTCTTGACTCAACCCTACAATGCATAATGAACAATAGCAGGATTTCATTCACTTAGGTGAAGGATAAAAATTGTGCGCTGCCGTTCCGTCACAACAATAACTTTAATTAAGTGTTGATACCGTGGTCACAGTGGGGGAGGCCATTGATTTGAATGCTACTCCAGTGAACCCATTGATTTTCTCACCCCCCACACTCTTGCCTTCTTGTCTCGACTGCGCTGACTTTGTCAGTGCCTTTGGAAATGTGAGTGACATTGACTTTTTTTTTTTTGCGGTTTGAACAAGGGTATGTGAGGAATATTGAAAATTTAAGTTGATTTGCCACATGTTGATGTTTGAGTGTAGACATGGAGATTGTCCTACCAAGGAGAGGAGAGAAGGATAGAATGAGTGAGTCAGACAAACAAAGAGAGTAAAAGCAGACATATGGAAAGACTGAAAACAAAAAGCAAAGAAACAAAAGACAAAAAACTGAAAAAATGTAGAAATAAAAATATTAAATGATAAAACATACTTAAAACCCCTTTTTTCTAGCCAGATCTTTAATAGTCTTCTTGGTTACTGTGGAGACCTAACCATAATAGATGCCCAATCTCCATCTGTCTCTCTCTCTCTCTTTCTGAGTCTCTCTGTCTTTCTCTCCCTCGCTCTTCTTTCCCTCTCAGTGATTACTGATGCCATGAGTGCTATTCTTTTCCCTTTCTTTTGATATGTAACCTTCCACAACTGAGTGAAAAACTAAATCCACAATGAAGCCAGCAATTGTTGTAGAAAGAGCAATTAAAAATTAATGTGCACAAAGCCACTCGTATAAGCATCACTTAGGACAAAGGCCCAGTGACAGGTAGCTATTTGGCTGTACAGTCAGCAAGGGGGAAGAAAAGAAAAAAGTTGAGCGATATGCAGAGGCGCTCTGAGCCTCTGTGTAAATTGGCTTGTTTTCTCCTTTATTTCTCCCTTTTTTCTTTGTAAGCGCCTGATAACAGATCCCAGAGAAAGGGGAGAGGGCGATCGCATGATGAGCCAAACATGGCTCACAAGTTTCCAGGAACCTGACAATGCAGATCACCTTGCCCCACACACAAGTGTATACACACACACACTCAAAAAAAAAGAGCTGCAAAAAAAGCTCTTTAAACACAAACAGACCTTATTCTCTCTCTCTCTCTCTCTCTCTCCTTCTCATACTCACTAACTTCACATATTTACATGGACACACACACACACACACACACTAACTGTGCATTCAACAAAGAAAAAAACATTCTTTAATAGTAATGCAATACAGTGGAACTGTCACATAGACACACAGACTCCTCCCTCACTGGTCTACACACACACACAGACACGCACACACACACGCACGCACATATGCGGGCCCCCGGGCCAGAACCTGCATCCTGTCCCACTCTGTTGATCTGGTCCACCTGACCTTCAGCATCAAATGCTGATCGATAACCTTTTTCTCCTCCGCTTCTGCCTCTCGAATATAAAAACAGCAAATCAAAGAGTCGTGTACCGCCTTGAGTGGAAATCAAAAGTCCCGGACGCCTTTCACCCCAGCACAGGTTCGGGGAGCTGGCGCTGCACATTTCATGACTGCAGGCAGAAAGCAGAGGGAGGTGGAGGGGGGGGCGGTCTTCTTGCAGAGGATGGGGTGTAGGGGACAGAGTAAGGGTGACAGCGGAAGTGTTGGTGTTATTGGGAGGAAGGTGTTTACCTGAAAATGTTGCGCCTCTTCAGGCAATAGTGTGCCATCACTTCTTCTGAGGGCCAGACACCTGGTAGAAGAGAGAGAGAGAGAGAGAGAATTTATGTTACTGTTTCTATTACTATCCTTACAACATTGTTGTTTAGATGTTTATGTATCTGTTTTGTGACCTATGCTTTGGCAATCCAAATGTGTGTTTTTGTCGAGCCAATAAAGCATTTTGAATTGAATTAAATTGAGACACAGAACAAGTGCCCAAATTTTTCATTCTTTTTCACTTCAAATACTGGACTCCTTCCGTTAACCAAAGTCTGACATGGAAGAAGAGGTGGACTCTTTCCCATACATATGAATTATCGTCCTATTACATTCATGTAACAAGACTGCAATTGATACAAACATGTAATAACAACTAGTAATAAACATATCAAGCACTGAAATGCATCCAAACAAGAGGTGAGGGGGAAAAAGGTAAAGAAGTGTGTTTTTTGGGTTATGTTGTGTAAAAACAGATATATCCTTCCACATCAGTTACATTTAGATTACATAACAGTATTTAATGAAGATACAGATATCAAGACATGACGTTGAAAAAAATTTTTCTTCTGAGTACTTGTACAGACAAATTTTTGACTGGGTTCCGAACCGTAGATCATATCTCTTCACTTCCTGCAGAACAAAATGCACACTGAGTACATGTTTTTAGCTTATGAGCATTCCCAGTGATGAGAAGACGGGCAGAAACTCTACTAGCCCGGTGCTTGCTAAAAGAAGAAAGCTCAAGAAGCTTAATTTGGAACTGATTTGGTTTGGTTGCAAATGGTGGCAGGAAGCCAATAGATCAGGGATCTTCAACCCAAGCCCTACAGAGCCACAGGGTCTGCTGGCTTTTCCTATTACTCAGCATTGACAAAGCAATAAAGTGATGGCGGTGTACTCTCCTCAACTGCTTTCTTGGCTCTAAATTGGTTGTTGATTTTTTTTCGGATGACAGAAAATCATTGTACGGAGAATGTGTAAAACATTGCTTACAGACAAGAGCCGGCGATACAAAAACCCTCACAAAGCATAAGGCAGAGCAGCAACAGGTTGATGTATTCAGGAATTATTTGTGTTCTTTGGATTACTCGAAATGACCATCACGATGTTGCTGACGAAAAAAGATATGATGATGATGAAATTATACTGCCAGAGACAAGTAAACTGTAAATTGCTACTGCAACCAACCAGAACTACAAAGTATTTTAAGCATGCTTCTTCTGGCAGCTACATACAGTCTTAAAAAGTCCTCCACCATTATTGCAACCTTTTTTCTGAGTTTGTTGTGTGACATTACGATGGTGATGATAGAGGCAAAATTTTAGGGGCCCCACAAGAGGAGCTGATTGAATGAGAACAGGAGTGTGGCTCAATGACCTGCGCGCCTGGTAATGCTAGCTAGCTAGCGGACATCTTACCAGTGTCAGGGATTCTGTAATGTTGACGAGAGATATCTTGTTGTTACAGGCTGTTAACTCACATTTGCACGAATCACTACTCTTCATTTCTACGGTGTTTATGTGACCAAAAGAGAAGGATAAACTAGAATTTACGGATTGTTATATTGTTTCTCCCTTATCTTACGTGATTGTGATAAGTATTAGCGATTGAGCGATTAAGGTTAGGTAACATTTGTATTAGGTGTAGCTATGCTAGGAAAGAGGAGCTGACTTTCTCCTCCAAACATCACAGGAGCAGCTGTCAGTACTGCAGACAGTGGTCACCACACCTGCGAAGTGTTCTTGGCCTTCAGGGCAAAATATGAAATGACAGAGAGCTAGAGCTGCTCAGCTCACTGCTGTCTCTGCACACCTGTCACACACATGATAACCACAACAGGTTCCCTCCATTTCCTCATTAGGTGGACCCTATGTGGATTAAAAGGCCTGGGACCTTAAAGGGGCGGAGCACACAGCCTCTGCCTGTAAGAGCAGGTCCAGCACTAATTCTCTTCTTCTCCACACAACACTGCTCCTGCCCCAATCCCAGACCCTGAGCGGCCCTCCAGTGGGCTGGCTCTCCTCCGGGAGGCCCCAGCTAGACCTGAGACCATACCAGTGCAAGGACTCCATTTTTTGTCTGTTTGACTACTGTATAACTGTATACAATCACTGCTGGAAAAAATATTGTGCTGTGTTTCCGTGGTATCATGAGGTTTCGAGTACTCTTTTCAAAATACAAACTTGGTATCATAATTGTAGTGAATGATTCTGGTTTCTTGACATTCCTATCCTAAGGTAATTACAACTTTGTTACACTGTTATAAAGCTGATATTAAATGCTGTTGAAAGACCTCTCTGGTATCGGCATCAATGAGGTAAGTCTGAGGACATAGCAGGCCAGAGTCAGAGAGATATCAGTATGGGAAAGAGGGGCAGCACAGCATAGTGTTGTAAGCCACCTTTAATTCCAGACTGTCATTCACCTGGAAGGGAAAGAAGAAAAAAAAATTGTTCTTTTTGTTCTTTCTCGTTGCCATTGTCACCGCTGTTGCCCATGGTTTCAGCCACCGGTGCTGTGAGAGGAGAGCGACAGAAATGACACCCTGCGTTCTGATACACCTCCGCAGCGCTCCGGAGTATATCTCGCTCTCTCCAACCCACACACCAATCGTTTTTTGTCTACTTAGACTTGTAAGCGGCGCGCCAGAGAAAGTGGGGATCCAGTGTGCGCAATCCCGGGGAGTGATTATCACCGGCAGCAGGCGGGCCGGCTTATCACCCACTGTCAGTCCTGCTCCTTCTGTTAGAGTAATAAAGTACCGTAATGCTGCTATTGTTTCTCACGCGCATCCTGGCACTGGAAGAAATAAACTTCTGCCATGGCGCTGGCTTTGATGGAAGAAGCTCAGCTCTGTAAGACTCTGTGTGTGTGTATGAGTGTGCGTGTATGCTGTGGGTTGCTGTGAGAGCACATATGACTCTGAGTGTGTGTGAATGAATGCAAACATATTATATTTTTGTTGTAAAAAACATCAGCATGTGTTGTATGCCTCCAGTCCGTGTCCCAAAAGGTATCTGTGCAGATATTGTCTCTGAGTGTGTGTGTGTGTGTGTGTGTGTGTGTGTTTGTGTATGGGAATGCATGTGGGAGTGTGTATGTGTGTGTGTATTGTGTGCATCTCTGGTGAATCTGCCTGCAGTATTGATTGTGTCTACACACACTATGTGTGAACATGCATTTTCTTGTTAGTGTGTGAATGCATTCATACAAATGCCTATGTATGCAGTTGTGAGTGTGTGTCCATGCACAGTCCTGCATATACAGAAGAATGTGTGTATGAGGGTGTGAATGTGTATGTGGGTGTGCGTATACATAGGCGCGTGTTTTCATCTTCCTGCTGGAGGATCTGAAGGAAAAGCAGAGGGGAGGCGAATGAGGCAGTCGATATAATAAGCGGCTTAGGGCCTGGCTTCCACAGCCTCTCAGCGCCGATAGAGCCCGACTCTCTCGGCCCCCCGACTCCGGCAACGAAAGATTAGCTCAGGCAAGAAGGATTTAATAATGCTTATTGATAAAATGTCAAAATATTCCTTTCTCATTAAAAACGTAATGCTAGACTGGTATCCCACAAACACGCCGCCGACTATTCTCTCTCTACTCATGTGCGAGAGATGGCCGAGCCAGACAGGAAAAAACACTGAGACAGCACATAAAACTGGGCGAAAACCTTAGGCACCCACTATGGCCCCCAATAGCGCCCCCTGTGCTTCTGTTCAGCAGAACGGCTAAAAGGAGATCAGATAGCGGGTGCGACTACATCAGAGGTGGTCTATTTGGTTTCAGAGAGGCTCCTCGTGTAAATCCGCAACGAAAAGGTATCATTGCTAATTAAACTCTAACAGAGTGAATACGAGTCATTAGAAGTGACCATATTAAAACGTGCTCTCAGTGTTGATGTAACGGTGCGCAGTTTGCTGTGTGTGTGTGCTGCTATAAAGTATGTGGATGGATGGATGGAGAGCGTGTCTCTTGGAGGTGGGTGGTGAAGGCGTCTCTGTGGCCTTGCCCTCCGGAGCTCTGATCACTCCACTCTAATGGAGCATATGCAGGCCCTCACGGATAATCCCACATTCCAATAACAGAGCGAGCGCCCGCATCACTGCAGAGGGCTACAGGACCGAGCGAGGATGACTGTGGAGGAGGGGAGGAGGGCTGAGGATGAAGGGGATGAAGCGAAGGCACGGTGCCTAGCACTGCAGCCACCCCATGCGAACCTGTCTGCAACACCCAAATCCCTGCGAGCTTGAATGCGTGTGTATGTGTGTGTGTGCTTGTGGCCGGAGGGTTCCAGACTGACAGGGTGAGAAGGGGAGGGAGGTGCCGAGTCGGAAGCGGGGTTCAGGGCCAGGTGCACTCCAGGAAATTAGGGGATCATCAAGAGATCCTCCACCGCTCCCTTTCTGTGGATAATGAAATCATTTCTCACCTTCAATTACCAGATGAGAA
The DNA here is from genome assembly GCA_022829145.1 of Albula goreensis. NCBI lineage: Eukaryota > Metazoa > Chordata > Actinopteri > Albuliformes > Albulidae > Albula > Albula goreensis. The sequence goes on from CM040750.1 coordinate 15,317,737, forward strand.
AAGAGGGGGGAGCCCTGGGCCACCCTCTCCATCCGACACGTCCAATGGTTCTAATCCCACTCCCATTTATTCACAGAATTAAAGCGCGAATGACTGAAGAAGAATTAAATGACCTCAGCATATGGGGACATATTCTGCCTGATGTTCTGGGGGGGTGATGCATTACTGAATTATGGGAATTAGGGGGTTAGCCTGGATATGTGTACAACAGGATTCCTGCAACACCACCCACACGCCTTTCAAACTAGACACTGTCTATGAGGCAGCAACGTGTGTGTGTGTGTGTGTGTGTGTGTGTGTGTGTGTGTGTGTGTGTGTGTGTGTGTGTGTGTGTGAGGAAGGGGCTGCAGGGTTAAGGCCTTCTCTCTCCTGAGCCATCAGTCTAATGGGAAACATATTTATATGGGACAGGGCAAAAAGATGATGTTTTTGTCAAGCGGTCCACAAGGATAATAATCACTTAGGAGCAGCAGCTGGGCCTGTCAGAACAAAGGGCTTTAGAGTGTTCCATATTGCTGAATATTGTAGGGCCCATCCAAATGCAAATGAGCACATATGTATGCATGTATACACACATACGCACACACACACACACACACACACACACACAATCACAAACACTCCCCATTCACTGAACACACATATGAATGTACACACACACACACACACACACACACACACACACACACACACACACACACACACACACACACACACACACACACACACAATCACAAACACTCCCCATTCACTGAACACACATATGAATGTACACACACACACACACCCATACCCATGAACTGGACATACATACAAACATACACACACATACAAACACAGGCATAGACACACATACACACTCAGAGACACACTCATATGTATGCACTGGACACACACACACACACACACACACATTGGGTGTTAATGCGTTAGTGAGCAGCATCAATCAGTCACCTGAGTCTGACTGAGGCACACCGCACAGCACAGGGGATATCCCAGAGCCCCATGGGGCAGGAGGATGTGTCTTGTCCCACAGGATCTGACACTCATGCTGGAGGAGGAACGGGCACGAAGCCACAGGCAGCCATGGCCCTCAACTTTGCAACAGCTTGTGAACTTCTAAAAAGTGCTGTGACAGGCTAATCCGCAGTGGATCGGATATACCGGTCAGATCTGCAGAGGAGACTTGGCACTGATGGCTGTTAAGTTTACTGCCACAGAAAACATCACCCTCTCGCTCTCCTCTCCTCCAAAACAGCCGCATCTGTTACTAAGCCAGGTATACTGTAAAATTGTCAGTGTCCATTTAATAAAGTTCCTATCAGTCCAACAGAGATCAAACGTACTCTATCAAGAGTTGATTTAACACCGAGCATTTTACTGTTTTCTCAGACTCTGCGGTCACCGAGATTAACAGCATGAAGGTTAGTAAAGAGTGCCCTCCATAAAATCTCTTCAAACAACACAGCTGATGGAGGCTCTGTCACATTCCTGAGTGTGGAGTATCGGTGTGCGGGGTTCGGGGAGCTGGGCGGGCAGCGGCACAGGGACGTCGCAGGGGCCGAAGCGCTCTTCCCTTGTGGCAGCCGGAGCGCAGCTTTCTCCAGATGATCTCCACATTAACGGAGGAGTCAGATAATTCTTAAGCCTCCTCTATTTCAGATCCAATAACGGATAAGAGCGCATTTCAGCATGATCAACTGCCAATCTGTCTTCTCACACCGCTAGTTTACTCCCTCTCAGGATTACTTCGGAGGAAATCACATGGAACACGCTGCTGTGGAAAAACCTGTGGCACAGAATCTTGGGGGTGTCTGGAGACCATCAGGGGTTCTGACTCTATTGGAGGGTCACCCCACTGGCCACTCTTGTGGGGTTCTGATTTTGAGCTGGGTCCTGATGCCTATCAATCCCCTAGCTGGACTCAGTAGAACGTGAAAGGGGTTCAGTTTTAGTC
>CM040750.1:15324693-15609693 GCA_022829145.1 Albula goreensis
CAATTTTTTTTCCTCTTTCGCCCCCAGAGGGGGGAAGAGAGGGAGGAAAAAGGCAAACTGGAACAGACAGGAAGAAGTTAAAAAAGCTTAGCGGTGCGGGTCAGCCGTGACACAAGGAGTTATCATTTTACAGCACTCTCCCCGGGGCAAGAAAAGGGGACTTTTAATTCAGGTGCAAAGATAAGTACTTCTTTTTTCTTTCTCTCCCTCCCTCTCTCTCTCTCTCTCTCTCTCTCTGACTCGCTGTCTCTCTCGCTTCCTCTCTCTACCTCTCTCTCTACCTCTTTTCACATCTTGATGCCTTTTAAATGTCACTTATTTTACATGAGCTACTTTGCCGAGACAGGAATCAACAGCAATCAGAACCATTATCCCCCGGGGTGATCGCGGGTCCAGACGCATTATGACACCTTCTCTGGCTGGTCACTGATTTACCTCGCCGCTTTTCAGGGAATTAAGTGGCATTACGTGGAAACGGTTGTGATCTGAACAGCATGGGTAGAACGGGTGTTACATTTTCCTCTCAGCCTAAGTGAATTCCCTTCACAACTGCCTAATCAAAGAGAAAGCCCTGGACAAAGCTCAGCCGGACACCAAACGGGCGCCCCTGGGGTACACAGGCGATTTAGTTCAATCTACAGCCCCACTCCCTCCCTCCCTTTATCCTTCCCTCTCTCCCTCTCCTGCTCTCTCTCTGTTCTGGAGTCTGGAGGAAGTTTAAAGTGAAAGACAGATAATCCAGCGCAGGTGGCCTCTCAAAAAATAACATCCCTTACACGGAGAGGCTTTTAGCCGCCTGCCGCGCCTGTGCTGACCTCACTGAGTGCCACACCAGTTCTGGGGAGCTGGCCGTTGCTTAGCCGCCTGTCGTGCTAAGCGCCACGAAGACAGTGCCCGAGAGCTGGTGGGGTAAGGTAAAGAGAGGTCATGAGCTGAGAGGGTGGCCTGGGGGTGTCAGGGCTGGCACGAACCACCATCACAACCATAAACTACTCATTTGTGTTTTGTTTTGGGGAAGAAATGTGGTGATACGCACTGGAGATGTGCATTGTTCATCACATATACCTTCTTAAAGACTTGTGTTCCTGGACATGAAAACCGATTGTCACAGAAAAAGTTTCACTGATATTGCTGACAGATTCTTGTAAGTGTTAGACTTAATTTTATTACCCTCCCAGAAAGTTACTTATTTATCCCCAGAAAGTTGCATTGAATTTGGTTGGTCTGATTACACCAAGATGAGCTTCATTAAGTGTGTTTGTAGAGAGAAGATTGTAGACTCAAAAGTGTAAGGTGTGAGCTGCGAGGGACCTATTTATCTTGTTTGATCCCTGCCTCCATCTCCCTGTGATACACCCACTTTTACCCCCCTTTGACCTATCAGGTGCTAGCATTACTGAGTGCCTCCAATTGGTACTTCCTAAAGCTGTGACACTTTGCCTGTTTCAGACTGACACATGTATCATGCCTGATATATCCCATATTTCAATGAGCAGAAGAGCATGCGATGTTACTTAACTAATGCAACTCTGCTACCGCAAACAGAGAGCACAGAGTGTGACATCCTGCATTATCATTTCCTCTCTCCTCACAAACTGCCGTAATGAGCGTTTGTTCACAGATCAGCTAATGCGACATATAGGGAGGGGGCTACGGCAGGCGCTAACAGTTTGGAATGACACCTCCCGTCAGCACGGATCTTGTCCCAAAGGCCTGTCATCTCTCTCTGGTTGGGAGGCTGCCTCTCGCTGGGGTTTATGCGAGGCAGCAGCTTGGATTTCATTTTTCCACTCTGATCCCCCCAGTGCTGCTAAACACTCCTAATGAACACAGCTGAGGGTGACTGCCCCTGGGCCCTGCTGTCTGCAGCGTGCTACCCTGCACTGACACATGAGTAGCAAATAAGAAAGTGCATCAAGCAAAAACAGACACAGCACTGAGACGGGCCTCTCAGAGATGCTGTTTATGCGCTTAGATGTGGGGATTTTTTTTCCTCTCAATTGAGGGTTTGTTGATACTGGGGGGGGAAAAAACGCTGTGTCTCGTCTAGTCTGGGATCTGTTCAGTCACCGCTGACAGCTCGGTTCAGATGTGCTCAGTATCTCCCTCCCAGGGCCACCGCCGAACATATCTCCATCGGGAAAATCTTGAAGGTGGCCTCGTCAAATTGGATTGCATCGCGATTTTCTCCACTACATCAAACCGGCTTCACCAATTCCAGATCTGCTCGGCTCATAACCGCATCACACCCACTGCTATTCACAGACATGTGCAGACCAGCAGGCATTAACAGCTATGGCCATCACAGCCGCCCCTGTGACAATGTGCTCTATAGGGGCCACGCCAGCTCCGTACACTCCTACTGTCAAACTGCAGAGCCTTGCCAGCTATATGCCTTGTCCAACTGCAGTAAATATTTGTGGTCAGAACTGATTGATCCAGGGATTCATCATGACACCTCCAAAAATCTAAATTAAAAGGTACTTCCATTTATCACCCTTCATAAATATAAAACGGACTTTATGCTGAGTGACTTTACACGGCCCCATCGCACTTAGCTCACCACATCGGACAAGGCAGCAGGTTTGGCACAGCTCTGGGTCTCCCTCTTCTCACTTCCCCTGTCCCTGCATGAATCCCTACTTCGCATATGGTCTTCCTCTCCGTTATTCTGGGTGTGCTCAGTCACTCACAAGCTCTCTGACCCACCACACAAAAAGCGGAAATAATACTTCAGCCTACTCAATAAATCAATGGAAGCACTTCGCTCGCCAAGGCCTGCGGCGATGAGCGGATAACGGTACCTTAAGAGAGAAAAACAGCAGAGCAAGAACACGTGCAAGCCCACACACACACACACACACACACATAAGTATATTCAAAAACTCACATCCAAACATGGTCACGATCTCATTCCAGCTCATTCGATTGTCTGAGAGCTTGTGCTCTACCGATGAAGATGAGTGGGAGTTTCTTCTCTGCCTTTGTGCTGCTGACCCAATGGTAAAGGTGGAGGAATGCCATGATTAAAAGTTGAATCAATGCCCAGCGCTAATGCAGAGATATTCCAAGAAGGCATAATAGCTGGAGGTCGAGAAGTAACAGATGCTGTGGCTGCCTCAGTCTCCATGAACTTATAGTGGTCTTCATATTGTGTTTACTGCATAATTCACAGAGGCTAGCAGAGTGCTCTTTCAAACCCCTGAATGGCAAATAAATAGGACTAACAGCAGGGGCATTCAGAGCGGCATGTCTAAATGAACCTATTAGCTACATGTCTTTTATAAAGCCTTTTATAAAGAAATTATAAAGTGTATCAAGCTCCTTAAGGAAAAGGAAAAGTACCTCACATGTAACGAAGAAAATGAAAATGGCCGTTCTTCTGGACATGAAAAGGACTGACTCCAGGTCTACTGTTAAAGGCCATGATGAAAGCAAGGCAAAGACAGGAATGATGTGGACAAGCACTGCGGGAGACAAATGGACAAGAGAAGGGGGGAGGCGGGGAGAAGGATCAGAACCATGGTGGAATGAGAAACATCAGAGGAACATCCAGGTCCCCTGGAGATGGGTTGGAGAGCAGGAAAGTGGAGAACTTTTGTGGTGGGCAGGGAGAAAGCACAGGAGAGAAGCTGTGAATGTAACTGCAGGTGAACCTGTGGGACTCAACTATGTGGAGGAACTGGCAATGGCATTCCTTTCAGCCGCACAATCGAAATGCATTCTTCGTGCCCCCTCCTCCGCACAAGCCCCCCCCACCCCAACAGTGGCCCCTGGCCCCTCTCTTTCTCATGCGACGTAAACACCACGGCAACAAACCGCGCCCACCAGCCGAGCACTGATTACAATCCTATTCAGAGCATTGGAGGAAGGGGCGTCTGAGAGGTGTTTGTATCCTGTGGAAACACAGCACTAATAGTCTTGTCTACAGATATGCTGATTGAGCCAGCCACTGTTGTCGTTGTCGCTCTGTACCTAAGTAAGGTAATTTCCACCTCCGTTTCTTTTCAGGCACACAAGGAGGGACAGCGAGAGGGCGAACGTGCCATTCACGGGGAAACCGTGCCACCGGAGCGCGGGGATTGGTAGAGAATACCTACGGATGTGTGAATGAGCGCGAGGCACACAAGTTTAACCTCATCCCACAAAGTCGGACGATTACCCTTCCCCACAAAAGAACTTTTCATCAGCCATCGAGAAACACAATGAGCCTCCCTGTCCCTGCACTCAGCCATTGTGTGTCTTCCATTTCAACGGCATGGTATCTGCAGCTATTGTGCCTCTACAGCAAAGCTGAACACGGAGCAATGTCGCAAGGGTGCCCGGCTTTTCACGTACAGTCCCCTTGTGTTCAGGCCTGTGTGTTTTTGTGTGGGTATACAAGTGCCAACAAATTTGGCGGGCAGGCAGGGAGTGAGGGAGTCTTGCTTGGTCCTGGCAAGAGGATTGCCACAGTGGCTTTCCTGAACTTGGGTAATTAAAGCGATTAAAAGCGGCAAAGACAGTGAAAAGGAGCGGTTGTGGGGTCAGCAATCGCCGTTAGCAACAGTAACCAGGGGTCGCATTAAGGCAGGTGGCCAGTGGTGCGCTGGCTGATCGCCTCGAGCAGGCCCCACCACTCTTTGGGGCCTGTGATCCGAAGTGACATCACAGGAGGCCTTACCCTGAACTACATTCTGCACAGATCACTCCTGATTAGACAGGAAGAGCTAGCTTGGCCAACACAAATTGGGCTTATGCTCTGAAAAGCCCCTACTGTAGAAAAGCCACAATTCACCCGTTGTTCCCTATTCCGCTGCCTGCCAGGGTCAAGCACTAACGCGCTATAAAGAGGAGGACATCTCTCTGAATCATTGGCTAAATGTTTTTTTCTGTTGCACCCACAGAGTTTTGAAGCGGAGACAGGGTCAACCTGTTCAGTGGAACATATCGCACGCTTGACATGCAAACAAAGAGGCCGCTTCGGCTGCCTCTTGCTTATCACATTTGAAAAGCAGGTTTTAAAGGTAAAATTCATTATGGGGGAGGAACAGCTACAGGCACCTCTGCTAATGCTCGACCATTATTACAGAATTATGTCTGTGTTCCTGTTCTCCCAGCTAAACAACCCGGCCCCCACCCCTCATCTCCTAAAAAGTAAAATATACAGCGCTGTTATTTTAGCTGCTGTAACTTTACGAATGACTAAACACAGTGACTAATATGTACATGCGTGAGCGCTGATGTATGTGTGCAAGCACGCTGATGTGTGCGTTTAAACTGATGTGACTGAAAGCAACACTTCTCTGAAAGCAACACACATCGAACGGATGCGTGCAGACCCACGATGTCTCAGCCTTGTTGTATTCTGAATTCCTTTACGAGACCTCTTCTCCCACTCCTGTCCTTCCCATAGTCTGGCCAACTGATCGAAAGGCATCTTGTTGCCCTTCAGACAAATGTCATTAGTGCTTTTAAAATTAATTGATTTATGTGTGCTGAAAGTCTGCTGTTTGAACTGCTAGGGCATTACTGGAGTTCATAAAAATGTATGCATTAGTATCCTGAATGCCAATATGGCGGTCTGAGCAGAAGATAGTGGTAAGACCCTCTTGCTTCTCTTCAAAATATGGCTCTCCTCAGTAAGGCAGGATAGAGGAGAACCTCATCCCCTCCTATTGATAGAGATATAATATATCTGTAATATGATATTATATACATATGATACTGAAATATGAAGGGCTTCGACAGGTCTCCATCTCCATCTCAACACTCTCTGCCTATGGCTGTTCCTAAAGCCCTCACTGAGTGAGGAGGCAATTTCACACGATTTCATCTTTAAATTCATTGTTTTTTTACACTTCATTGTATTTTTGCACACTTTGCTTACTTTCATTCTTTTTTATGCTTTTGTGTTATACTGTCAGATTAAACATGCTGCCCTTCTTGGCCAGGTCTCTCAACGGGATGAACTTGATAAAACACAGGTTAATAAATAAATAAAGGACTCAGCTGTCCTCCATGACACACACTCCTGTCAGTATATTTTTTAAGTTGAGAAAGCGAAACTCGGCCACAACAGAGCTACAACACCGACACTTAGCCACTTTGCACCGTGGAAAGACTGCCTTCCCTGGATTTGATATTAAATGGAGCTAACAGATGACATGTGGATATAATTGGGAGCACACTGCTTTTTTAAATATTTCATTTGCAGAAACTGTGTTTTAAGGAGAAGGCAGAATGGCTCCCAGGGGGCTACAAGCATTGTGTTCCCCTCTTTCTTTTCTCATCAGCATTCTTCCCCTTTTTTTCTGCAGATCAAAATCGCCTTCTTCTGACAGCCGGGCCAAGCTTCCTCCTCCACATCACTGAGCACTGAATAAATTATTGCAGACGGTTTACTCTGACTGGATGACGCTTTGCTCTTTTTTTTCTTCTTTCCGCTCCTGAAACTTGGTGAAAACAGATGCTCCAGACCCAGCAGTGACCGAGCTGCCCTGCCCGATGGCCCGTTCCAGACTGTCCTCTACCGCACTCACAAACGCTCCGCTGTTCCAGGAGGATGCTCACGTGCACAAACAGCATTATCCAGGCCAGGCTTGTACCTCAGAAAGATGCCTGGTTGTCTCCCAGACAGGGCTCAGCCACTGTACCCTTGAGCAAGGCCCTGAATCTACAACTGCTTCTGTACATATCCAGCTGTATAAACTGATAATGTGTCAAACGTGTGTTTGTGAGACACCCTGAATAAATGAACTTGGCAGCTGATGAAGTAGTAAGAGCTTAGCATGACGCAGAAAAAAGAAAACTGCTTGGATCCTGTTTTTGTAGTGGTCATGCTGAGGGCACCACACTCACCTGTTCTACAGCCCAGTGGACTGCAAGAGCTCCATCTACATGCAGCCTATACTTCACCGAGTCAGTATCGGGGAAGGGGTGTGACCAAGCACAGCACCATGTCATTGGATCTTCTGTACTGTGATACACAGTAGTACCAAAAACTCCTGTTGCTAACTGTTATCTCCTGTAGTTGAGAAGCAGAAGGGAGGTAGGAATGAGCTGAGGAGAACCTAGGAGCCGAGTACCTGGTGTGTCAATAGAATCTCTGATAGAGCTCTGTTTTAAAAGTGAGTTATATCATTGCAGTTATAAAAATTGCTCCTTTAGATATCCTATCATTCTTCCAAATCTAGAACCAAGCATTGGAATTGCTGATCATCTCATCATCTAGCCTCCCTCCGTATGACGGCTGTATCTGATTCTCAACATTGCTTACTTCATCCACCCTCACAGACAAAAATGCTGATTCTGAATAATTAACTATAATTAACAACCTTTCCTTAATTAAGCTCCCTAATAAAGCCACTTTCTTGCCAAGTAAAACAGCTTATTACGACATGAGCTCAAACAATGGGCACAATCCATTTGCAGATAAGTGGTACGTTGGATACTGAAATTGAGGTTTCAGATGTGCGGCCTCCACAGAGGCTGACGTGTTTTACATCTATATGTAAAGCGATGCGGCGAATGGCCCAGGGTAATGAGCGGTCTCTCGTCTCCTAAGCGTATGATCTCACTAACCCTCGCGACGTGGGTCCGACCGGCTCGGGCTGGGTGAGACCGAGGCGTCCGCGCTTGAAGGACAGGCGCCATTGTTCGGGCCGGCTTGTATCTCGGGGCGACGAGTTGCCGCCGCGCTCTTAGCGCGTTGACACTGGACGGCAGGAGGAGATGGAGTGAAATGGAGAGAGCTCATCCCTCCCACTCAATTACTGACCCTGACAGCTCGCCATTGTCTGCTGTGCTCTATCATTAATGTCACTTATGAACTACCACTGCATTTATATATAGAACAGTCTCCCCCCCAGCAGGAGAAATCACCCAGACCATTGACACATGCCCGCGCACACACACACACACACACACACATTTTCACATTCACCTTCGTTCTATCAAAAGCTGACATACACACTGACACATATACATGCTAACACATACATTCATCCCTCACATAATGATACACAAACGCACACATACATATAGACATGTACACAAAGCTCACAAATCAAATGGTGCATACAATGGAATAGAATGCAATGCAATTTTTCCATTTTGTATCACACAAAAGAGATAAATCTAGAAATGGGGTGAGGAAATGAGAGCCACGATATCATCCATCCATTTGAAAGCGCTGATTGAATGGGGGGTGAAGTTACAGGGACTGCGGTCGCAGTCGTGTGCACAATTTCACTGTTTGTGCTCATTCCCCTGCCGTTCAGCTGACAGAAAATAAACACTGCTCGATCTTTCTCTCATGATTGCGATTATAATGTCAAGATAAGTCTGGACATATGGCAGCTTCATTGACAGAATAGGCAATGAAGCCAGGAGGACCATGGAGAAGGGAGACCGCTCGGCCTGTGCCTCCACGCAAACTCACAGCCTGCTCTAAATTGGGCCTACTCCAGAACCCAATCCCCACACTTTCCTGCTCTCTCTGCCGCATGACCCTCACTCTCTATTAGGCTCTTCAGACATATGGGCTAAGGCAGTATGGAGTTTCTAAAAATGTAAGTGCTGTGGGGAATGGAAGAAATCCACACATAAGAGGATATTCTAGTGATTTAAGTATGCTCATGTTGGGCATGTTTGCCTGTAGGCGAGTTAACAATGTTAAGTGATTGAACAAAACAAAAGACTAGTGCTGCTGATGAGAGACCAATACAAAACTATATGTGCAGAAAAGAAACTATATAAACTGATGCACACACAAAAATACACACACACACACACACACACACACACACACACACACACACACACACACATCATCATCATCAACATTTGCCCTAAACACTGACCTGCAAGTGCTTGCATTTTTTTTATTCACAAAGACAGCTGGACAAGTCACAAAATTAACTTACTAAACTGTACAAAAGAAAAAAAAAAATGCTTGCAAGGACAAATGTTTATTGAGCCCAGGCCACAATGGATATATCGATGTGCCACAGAGCACAGGCAAGTAAAACCAGAGGAGTGAGGGAGGGAGAGCTGGTTTGGAAACGGTCCTGTTGCGGCCCTGAGTGACAGAGTACGGAGGCAGGAGGAGGCGGGGGAAGGCCGACCGCAGTCTCCCCAGCTCCCTCTCCAGTGACGGAGCCTTCAAATGAATATTTCACATCTCCATATGAATATTTTAAGCATGACAACCGCATGTAAACACACACAGCCAAAGTGCTCAAATCCACTCAGGAAAGACTATTAAGCCATCAGGCAGCTACTGACAGAAGCGCCAGAATATGGCAACAGAGGGAAGTCGGGAGACAGTGGGAATCATTTCCAGACTGCTAATTTAACTTGTCTTAAAAACCAACCGATGCTCAACGTGTCATTGTCACTGTCACTTCGCTGGCAGCCCGAGCGCATGTGGTGGGGCACTGAGGGTCTGCGGGCACCCGCCCTGCTCTGCTACACTGCTGCAATCCAATTGGCTGTGCTGACAGGGAGAGGATTGGGGGGGAGAGGGGGTAGGCAGGGGTGACATGGGTGGATTGCTGGACCACCAGTCCAAGCCCGTTGTGCCAGCACGCCCATATACACACACACACACACACACACACACACATACATACAAGCACACAAACACACACACACACACAAGCACACACGCACATGTATGTAAAGCCACGGTCCTTTGGTCCTCCGATCGTTCCCCCCCGATTGCTTCCGCTCGTCAAATTCGATAAAGTTTATCACTCAATAACGCGGGCGGCACCTTAGAGGAGAGAAGACAGCTGTTATCTCGGATCGATAGTGCACCTGTGAAGGTGACCTGCCCAGTCCTGCGATTAGTAAACATACCTGCCTCTTTAAACCACTCTCCCTCTCTCACCCAGAGGGAGGGAGGGACGCTGCTGTCAAAGACCCGAAACAGAGGCCGTTAAATGCACCAACTGCAAAGCAGCACACTTTAAAATGCGTGGACTTCACCTGAGCCATCATCCGCCATTTGTGCTTTTTTGCGTATACTTGACTTTTGTGTTTAGAACCTTGAATCAGGCTTGCTATTTCACGCTGAATTGGTATCATTTCAAAAGCCGTGCTTTTCCAACTCTGCTATTTCACATTTTCACCATGTTACTGTACAAAGCATTTATAGTTCAGCGAGAAAAGAGACGATGATACAGGGAACAAATACGACAAACAAGGTTGGAATATCAGCATATCGTAGCATGTAAGGTATGCGTACAGGAGCATCAGAAAGACAGGCAGCTGTCTGTAAATTTCACTTGGCAAATGATTTTTGCATCAATTGTGACAAGGTCAACATCATTCCCTGTTTGCTCTAATGAATGAGCTTTAGGAGGCTCTGCTAATTCAAATACCGCTCAGGTGACACACCTTCAAAGTGGGAGGCCGACTGCCCGAACACCAGGTTAAACACTGGATTAGCTCACCTGAGCAAAGCAATGAGACAGTTCCTGAAAAGACCTGTTCAAATCAGAATCATCTTAAAACATATCATTACAATACAATTATAATAATTAATTTGTGAAGTAAGTGAAATGGAAATCATTACAAAGTTAGCAACGGTGATGGATTAGGCTTTGGTTACTGGCGAAGGCTAAATGATAATGGTAATGAGTACTCTATGGGGAATAATGAACAATAAAGTAAAATGCAATATATTTACATGTTGGTTTCTGGAAACAAACAGTGTTCTCAAGGAGGGAGAGGAAGAAGACGACAAGTATTTAGGGGAAAACGGGACAGGGAGTCCTCAAGGTCCCTGATCAGTGGGCGCACTGTCTGGCGCGGTTCCCGCGGTGACGGGTTGACACTGTGGTTCTCGTCACCGTGGCAGAGTTAATGTGACTGAAACAGATGCCGGCTAAGTGCTTGATTAAAAGTTAATCAGGAGGCCGGGAGGGGGGTGGGGGGGTTGACGAGGTGGGCATCAGCCTCCAGCGAGAGGAGGGAATGCCAGCTGCTCCTCTTTCCACCGAGACCCCTCAGGACTGGGGTGCTGCAGCAGACGGAGGGCGCTGGGCCCGACAGGGCAAGAGCAGAGACGTTATTGGTCCACATTCAGAATAGGTTACCTCCCCTCTGCTTCCATTTTTCAATATTTTGGGTTGGGGAAAGGGAGAGAAAGGTAGGCAGGTCACAAAATCTTGAGTTTATGTGAGACCAGGGGAGAGGATGTCTGAAAAATGTCTAAACTGCTGCAAAGTTCAAAACAACTCGGAAAACGTACCACAGGAAAACATACAAATAAGGGCAAAACAAAGAAGGAGTGAATTTATTGACAGAGTAAACTGTATTTACACTGCGAGTATGATATCACTTTACATTTATGACCAGAAAACTTTGGATTCATACAAAAATTGCTCTGGCAAAGTATTTGGCAAATGTCCAAAGATAATCACCAAGTCCATATCTACTTATAAGCTTCTGCCATCCAGCAGAAACAGGGTACACACTGGCTCTGATGCCATCTCTCACGTATGCACTGTGCATGCACCAAACACCTCATCCAAATGCAATGTTCCCAAAATAATGCACGATGGTCCACATGCCTGTACACAGGTGCAGCAGCCTAAGCATATATGGATCAGTACGTGAATCTTCAGTTTTCATCAACTCCCACTGGCACAGACAACAGGGGCAGCAGGCAACACACAGTCCAATTACAGAAGTTTAAGCCTGTGACCACGCATGACCCAACATGCTTGGCTCCCCACACCCCCATATTTCACCCGCGCTAGGCTAACATCTGAAAGCAGGGCAGCCTTTGTGATTGGTGGCACACCATTCCACCATTTGTCCAATAAGTCTTTCGACTCCTACTGAGGGAGCAGCGCTGAAACTTTCCTTTATGCCCATGTTTAAATGCACAGATACGCTGCTTTTGAGGAAGGAGCGGGAGAATGAAGCTCTTTGTGGTGGGGCGGCTGGGTGGGGGAGTCGAAGGAGAGGACCGTCAGGAATTAAAGCCCCAAGGTCACCTGCCACACTTTGCGCCTTTGTACCAAGAACACAAGGAGGGACCTGGAACAGCTTTATTGTCAGCATTTCAAATGGCACATTGGGTGGGTGGGTAAAGGAGAAGGAAGAGAGGGAGCAAAAAAAATGTTTGACTTGTCTTTCACTTTTACAAATTGTTGAGCTGCATTGTGGGTATATTTCCTCTTTCTTCCCCCCATTATTCATAGTACAGGGAGAGAGGTACTGCAGAGCTCAGGCATCTCATAAGAGCTGCACTGCAAGGCGAGGTTAGAAAAGTCAAAAGCAGATGCCACACTGGGTCCCTGTTCTTCATACTTCTATATTGTGTCCTTGCGACTTAACATAATGACAGCAATCATGCTTTTATTAAAATCTATAATAACTTTGCACTGTACATACTGTGTATGAGCTTGAGTGGATGCTTTATTCAGAGGATGAATGTGGCTATGTGTGCGTGTGCCCAAGAGGTGCAAGTGGTCCACCTTGGGTCAACAGGCAAGCAGCCAATAATTTACCCAGCAATACCAAATTTCATCTGTCTACAGCCTCTATCTACTGATTATGCGATCGATACGCTACGGATGAGAGGACCTGACAATTGACCAGGCCCGGATCAATGCCGCCTAATAAGCATTTCATGAAGAGAGAGAAGGGGAAAAAAAGCAAGAGGGTTAGAGAAAGGAAAAAAATAGGGAGAGAGAATTCTGATCCAATTCAGCTGCTTGCAGTCTCATTGTGCAAGTGTGATGATTGGGCTGTTATTGTGGGTTTAATGTTAGGCAATCAAGCTATAGTGGTCTAGATATCAACAAACACAGTAAAAACCAACGTGCCAAATTGTCCCCATCTTCTGATACCCCCTTCTTTGACTCCGCCTGGCCTCTGGCGACAATACGTAAACAATTGAGCCGAGAGCGCCGCTTTTGAAAGCAGAGGGGGAGAATCGATAGCCAGAGACAGCGAGAGAAAAGCTTTTTTTTGTTGTTTTGTTTTGTTTGTGTTGAGATATTCTCTTTTCGCTGTTCTTTTTCTTTTCCTATTTTTTTTTCTTTCCGTGAATGCTTGCTCCCCGGTGCAATGCGGCAATCCCCGCTCGTAAGATAATAACACAGTCAGGCTGCAGAGGAATCGTATGATTTGACTTTGCGTAAATCACCATGTTTTTTTTTTTTTTTTTTTACCGGTGTCATTTTCTTTTGCTCAAATTACCTTTTCCGTCGCCCTCTGGATCACGCAATTGGGGGTGCTCCATGGATACTGATTGAAGCTTTTTCTGCCGTCAACACATCAATGCGTCCCACAAGTGTTAAAGGCAGCGCTTATATTACACGTTATTATGTCTTTTGAATTGTGAGAGCCAATATGTGAATGGAGATGCACTGGTGCAGCATCCAGCACATATGTATCATGGGTGAGGTGACAAGGGTGTGGTGGTGTGGAGGCGGGGGAAGTTGGGAGAGATGGGGTATGTCATATGTGTGAACAGCTACTGGGATCTCAACACTCTCCCCCGTATGTCACAGGCCCCCTGTCCACTTCAGAACTTACAGCCTAGTACACAGGAGCTATTGCTTCCCATGCATGTCCATATCTACCTTGAGCCTGACCCTTAAGAAGTCAAGGGCCTATTTTAAAATGAACCCGTTTTCAACATAAAATGTGCCTTAATGGACATCTCAAGTACATATGCTGATATTCTCTTACCCACTGATGTAAACATATTTTGAGTGTTTTGGAGGTTGGACCAATGGAACACTTTTCCAGAATATACTGTTTTCAAATGAAGTTTGGTCTTTGGCAAAACCAAAAGAACATTAAAACAAGTAATAACGTTGAAAATGGCTAAATGACAGGAGGGGAAGCAAGGAGTTGGCATGGGGAGCATCTCAAGGTTGCGTTGTCCCCACTTCAGTGTTTGTGTCACCTCCTGAGGGTGGAGTTGTGGACACCAGTGGGACGCAATTCCTTCCCACTTCACCTCACTCACCCCCCCATCCCCCGGTTTATGTCGGCACAGCTATAGGCACATTAAACACTCCCTCAGCCACACATCAACACAAGCAAACACAAGCAAACGCGCGCACGCAGACTCTTTTAAATATGCAGATGGGGTGCCACCACTCGCCGCTCAACCAAATTAACATTTTTATGGCCTCAGCTTGGGCTCCTCCGTGGGTGGGGGATCTGGGACGTGTCCAATTATTGGCCCCATTGCTTTGTGACAGGGCTCGCCATGCCGCACCCACCCACAGTCCCCTGGAGTGGTGACCCCCACGCCCCTTTGCTGTCACTGTCTTCTGACGCAGTACTATTGGAGGTGAGGAAACCAGGACGGTGCCCCTGGCGCACTGAAACACTTCAGACAACAACCGAGACACGCTGGCCTGCGTGAGTGGATTTTCTTGTGTTTAGGTGGCATTACCTGATACATGGTTATTTGTATATGTGCTCCAGCAGAGTTTAAAAATGTCAGTGTGTGTGCACTGCAGTAGTGTCAGTGTCAGTGTACTGAGGGAGTGTATCAAGTGTGGGAGTGTTTTGAGAAAACTTTGGAATCACAGGAGTGTGCATTTACACCAGGTTAGGTGTCCTGCAGTAAGCAGCATTGCAGGTGTATAGCAGTAGTCTGTGAGTGGGTATGGCAGTAGTATGTGTACCTCAGTTTTCAGGTGTATGTATTCGCAGTATTGTTTAGAAAAGTAGCAGTAATGTAGCAATGTTGATGATTTGCAGTAGTATGAGTGTGCGTGTACTGCAAACAGGTAGCATGTATGGAAGTAGAGTACCAGTGAGACTGCACTGCAGTTAGGTAATGTGCATTATTCCCTTGGGGTCAATGACGGTTTCATCTCTTTTCTTGCACTGTAATATTCAGAAATATGCGCTGTCATAGGACACCAGCATACATTTACTCCAGTGAAACAGTAATGTGAGTGTATTGCACACTGTCAGAAAGCATTGAGAGTGTATGCATTGTGTGACTGACTGGGAAGCATGACTCAGAGTATAGTCTGAGTATGCGCTCTGCAGTGGCAGTGTCAGTAAGTGTCAGTCAGTGCAGTGTTTGAGTGATAGGCACTCATTTGGCTTTACGGTTGCAGCAGGGGCTGCAGTGAGGTGCGGGGCCACAGCGAACAGCCCCAGCTCAGCACTCACACTGCACTCACACCAGCCCAGGCCACAAGCCCAGTTGGTGGAAAATGACAGTCATAAGATTGTCATTACTGCCAATTCAGAGCCCATTTTCTCCTCCAGGTACAAGTCAGACTTTTGACCTTTCCCCAGTGTCTCTCACTCTACTTAACCACCTCCCCCTCCCCCTCCACCCCAACTGCCCACCTGTGAAAGCTCCCCTGACCCTATACACCCCTCTCACATGCACAGACATGCACACGGGCCCCCATGCCCAGCTGATACTCTTTATTTCCATTTAAATGTACTGTGTTTTGTTTGTGCTTTTTTAACTGTTGGCTGCAGCAAGGGGACTGATTGACAGGCCAGTCCTTGGCACTGAATTTACGCGGGCAAAGCTTTGCATTTCATTTACTCCATTTCACAAGCAACATGAATTGCCCTGCTTTCTGTGTGCCATCTTTCAATCCATCCCCAAGATGTGACACCAGAGAGAGAGAGAGAGAGAGAGAGAGAGGAATAGAGCAAGGGTGAGAGAGAAACAGAGAGGAGACAGCAAGGGGGAGAGAGAGAGAGAGAGAGAGAGAGAAAGAGAGAGAAACACATAGGGAGAGAGATGGAGAGAGAAATGAGTGCTGCTGACATTTGTGTAACACATTCCTCCTCCCCCCTGAATAAGAATAGGAGCTGATTATACATTATTATATCTGTGGGTAACACAACCTCTTGGCCTAATCTGGCCAGCAATTGAGACTGTGCAAATAAGCGTCTGTGACAGCGGGATGGGGAGCGAAGGCTACAGCGCTGTGAAAGGCATTAAGATAAGAGAGCAAGAGGCTGCATCAGCACTGAGCAGCAGTTCTAATCCAGGCCTAGCAGACCCAGAGAGACACCCCCAACTCACCCCCCACACTAACCCTCAGCCGATTCACGCCCCTGACACACACACACACACACCAGCAGGCAGACACATCTACCAGTATGCAACATACGAAAGAATAGAACATACATCCAGAGTATCTAGAATGAAAACATACAAACAAATACACATGCAAACATATATACAATACGAATGTATCAGTGTGCACACACACACACACACACACACACACACACACACACACACACACACACACACACACACACATGCATACACCTACATGCATTATCATAAGCACTGGTGTTTCAAAATCAGAGATAGAGCTACCTCCCACCTCATGATCTCCTAAAAGATACAACCCACCCCCTTCTCACCAAAGAGTTGCCCCCCACCATCCACCCACCCAACCCCATTCCATCGCTACAGAAGTAATTACTTACATGCCCGCGAATATTAAAAACAAACAAACAATAGAGAATTCACTTCCTGAAGTGAATTACTTCAGTGCAGATTGCATCTGACCTTTCACCCCACCTGTCAAAAGCCTATTATGAGGCCCCGGTGGTGAGACCATTCGGGCGGCGTGCGGAGCCTGCCGTCGCTCTGCATCGCCCTGTCGGAGGCCCCAGACACCTGGAGCATCGCCATGGGACGGGCTGGATCGAGCCGGAGTGGGCCAGGCGAGGCGCCGGAAACAGTGAGTGAGGCTGAGAGCCAAACACACACCGGCAGGTGATGGTCCCCAGGAGAGCCACTCCTTTCACAGCACTGTTTAAACCCTTCCCAGCTAACTACATGTCTCTGGCTTTCTCAAACGCGCAAGAGCCACACACAAAGAACTTCAGTGCCAAACTCGATATGAAAGCCGAAGGAAAGTCAGCGCTGAATAGAATATATGAAATGCACTTTATTTAATGCTTAAGGGGTCTCTGTGAGGCTGGCAAGCATGCTGTTGGGTTTAGATTAGCAGGTGCAGCCCTACAGTTTGACAATTCCTAGCAGAGAGAGAGGAAGGAGAGAGGGAGAGGGACAGAGATAGAGAGAAAGAAACAGAGAGAGACAGCCAGTCATTTACTCATCTCTCTTAATACCTTCATCCACAGAGCTGCAGAATGTGGTAAAAAAGCAGCAGCTGCTGAGTAGAGCCGACACAGGTGTTAGGCAGAAATGTTTTTTTTTTGGGATAACAGTAATGCCAAAGTGCCCTTGTACATTGTACAATAATAAATATGTGGATTTATTGTTCGGTGTGTAGAATGTAGCTTGTAGATATTGTTCCCACACTGTTAAACAACCTTCAAAAGACATTTTACTCTCATCTTGATTTTGAAAATACATAAAGCTAATATCATACTTGAAAGCCTCCTTTGAAAATGCATTTGGCAGCATCTCTCAGACACACAGTTTGTAAAATAGCAAAGTTATGATTTCACAATTGCCTCTCCATTTTGTCCCCCAGGCTACAGAGGTATTTGAGGAACTTAAAGCTACCAACTTCCCTTGGTTTGGTTAGGTTTTGCGGAATATCTTAGATGTCGATGGGGAATATTATTTGTCTGGCACTGTTGTCTCTTCGTTTTTGTCCCTGGCCCCTTGTTTTACCCTCCCTATTTG
The DNA here is from genome assembly GCA_022829145.1 of Albula goreensis. NCBI lineage: Eukaryota > Metazoa > Chordata > Actinopteri > Albuliformes > Albulidae > Albula > Albula goreensis. Next base: position 15,342,311 of record CM040750.1, read on the forward strand.
GGCTGCAGTGCTGAGATCTGGGTTTTCATCAAGATGCGTACCCCATGGACTGTCACCATGCTGCTGAAAAATGTAAGAGCCCCGGAATATTCACAAATCGCGGCAGTCATGGTCTGCATGCAAAAAAAGGGAAAAGGATGAGCAAATTGACATTTAATTGGGCCTAATTCCTCCTTATTTTCCACTCATTATTTTATTTCACTTGTCAGTCGGTGCTGGAAGAGGGGGTGAGGGGTCAGGGAGAGAGAGCAGGATTTTTACGGGGCTTTAAACGCTGTGCGGACGTTTTCCCGACAGCCTGCCTGTCAGGCACCGTGACACCTGGACGGAAAGCCACACATTCCCCCTAACTGCCTTCCATTATCTTCCACGCAGACGCTCCCTTTCTGTCCGTTTTCTCTCTTCCTCTGCTTACCTCTTTTCTCATTACCGTGCTGTGTCCATCATGGACAGATGCGGCTTTATTGAGGGCACCGGACAGAAGTTTAGGTACAGGCATTGGGATCAAAAGAGTTCCCCCCACTCCACCGACCCACCCAATGGAACAACCCCGTTAATGTGGGCCCCACCCACCCGCAGAGCTGTTCCAGTCCCCTGCCCCCACCTAGGAGCAAGCATTTTGGTTAAAGACCTGAACATGTAACAGAGCGTTATATAGTATTAATATTATATATATATTATTTATTATATAATTATTTATATTTATATATAAGTATATAATATATATATATATATATATATAAGTATAATCGGATTTGGTTCTGCCATTATTAGGCATGAAACAGTTGCCAGTTTTATAAAAAGCACGGTAAAATTCCAGAGGAGTTTTCTACCGTTTCAAATTTTAATTATCATTAAAACCGTGTTTGATTACTGCGGTTTGAAAAACTCAACTAAAGTTTGCAACAGTCTCTAAGACGCAGGCATGCAGGCGCAGCATGCAACATGGATTATTATTTTAATGTTTATGCAAACAAAAAGTGCATAGTGCTACTAATTTTATTTGTGGTTTTCAATCATTGGTGTATCAGTGTGTATCAGTACTTTATGAACATTTTCAGTACATTTTAACAATACCGCGATAATACTGATAACTGTGATAATTTTGGTCACTATAATCGTGATATTAAATTTTCATACCATTTCATCTCAAGCTAGTATGCACTGTAGAAACCTGCAGAACGTACAAGCTGAATGAAGGTGTATGTTGAGTGAATGAGACTGGTGCTGCACACACCGCACATGCCTGGAACACCCCCTGCACATGCCTCAGAAAGGGTACCAGTAAATGTCAGTTAATCGATCTACTGTTACCTTGACAAACCTGCACAAACAAAAACAAAACCTTAACTGACTCTAAATGATACAGCCTTTTTTGTCCTCTAGCATTTTGGCATCTGTAAACCTCAGTGTAAAATGTCTAACATTGTGGTATTGTTTGTAATTGAGCTCCTGTACCTGCGAGCCCAATATGACACAGACAGAAATCTGATTGTATTTTTCGTCTACCGTTGCAGGGCTCTCGTGTCACACGCCTCACAGTTTAACGGTGTGAATGACTGGCTCACGCGTTTCTGCAGGCAAAATCGTGGCTAGGAGGGAGAGAGACAGAGACAAAGACTGGAGCGTAGTGAGCTTGGGGCCATCTTTAATGTCTGACCCCTCAACTCCCTCAGTGCACCACTCTAAACAAAGCACCAGGACCTCAGGTACTGCGCCTCAATACCCCACAGCTACATACTGTGATTGTCCAACTAAATATAGGACAAAAGGTGTGAAAATATGTCCTGGAGTGAAATCAACATTTACACAGACTCCCTTCTCAACATTGCACTCTCTGCACTTAACATGGATGTGTTCCCTCTCTGATACAGGTAAAATAAGGGCTTTAACATTTTTTAACATAACAACTTGCATGATCATTAATTGATTGGTACCGATAATGATTACTTTTGTCCGCAACCATCACTCATCGCAAATCAAAAAAGAACCTATTCCTAATGAGCCAACTCATAAATTTCAGTTCAGATTTGCACCTGCCTTCCTCCACCTGGCAGAAACAGGGTTGAATTAACAGTGCTACATATCACAGTAGAAGACTGTGAGTCTTAAGCATCAGCGATGAACCAAGATCAGTGTCAGCTGTGAAACCTACAATGGAGAGGGTGGGCGGGGGGGTCGGGCGGTAGAGGATGCTACTGGCAGGGGCTTTCAGAGTGGGGGAAGGAGGAGTGGGTCAGAGGTCAAGCATCTCCTTGGCAGGTGAAGTAGCCAATCGCAGGGCCCAGCTGGACTGAGCCCAAAGGGCTAATCCTCAGATGCGGTGTTTTCTCTCTACCTCGCAGCAGAACCCAGTCCGACAGTAAGTGGCTTAGGACCTCTAATGACTCCTGAACCGATTGTCCTTTCAGAGAACCCCGCCCGGGGTGTTGAGGGGTTGGTAGGGGGTGAGACTTACGTGTCGCTGACCGGGAAATGAACCCCCGGAGGTGACCTCTCCATGGCTCCTGCTTCACACTGGCTGAGGGGTTACCGGCCCGGGGTGAGCGAGGGCACGGAGGGAAACAAGAGAGGTTGCACTCAAACTGGGCGGATGGTCCGGGTCACAGGATGGAAGGTGATGTGAAAGGGCCTGCTGTAGCGGAATGCATCTGTTCTGCTTCACTTGGGACAGCCTAATAAACACTATTCACTCTCTTTATTAGCTCCCTGTTGCTGTTCTTCCCAACAAATGAGGCACCTAACAGGAACATCAAGACGCATAGTATCTTAACTATGTCTCTTTAAAAACTTCTCTCACTATTGTAGTGTATATGTTTTTTATACTTGCAAGAGGAGGTGGGAAATACAAGTGTAATCGTTAAGACATCTCTTATGTATGGATTTCTATTGCTGAGAAAAAAAAAGACAAATAAAAAAAAAAAAAAAAAAAAAAAAAAAACCCATGGGAGACAACTGACGGTGACACACTAAGACCCAGCAGGGTTGAGTGGTGACCGCTCTTTGCTTGATGGAAACTCATGGGTGGAGCTGATCAGCATTTTGAGGCTGGTCAGTTCACTCACAGATCAGTATGGGGTAAGCCTCTTCCTGTTCTCTTCATCATCTATCTTTCCCTCTCTCTCCCTCTCATTTTCTCATGCTCTCACCGAAAAACACCAGTTGAACAACAGCATTCTAATTGCCCAACCCTTCCTTGCACTGCGCTTGAGCACTTGGGGCAATTTTTCAGCGGTCAGTGCTGAAAGCCTTTTATGTGCTAAATGTGGGCTGGAATTGTAGGGTAAAGCTCAGCATGTGAGCAGTGGAACTGCCTGTGATTTGAGTAAAATGTGGTGAATGTGATGGCTCAGTGGCTTCCAAAATATATATAGCACCCATAACAAGCATCCATAGTGCCAGGAAGAATGCTGTATTCCAGCATACAAAAAATTCAGAATTAGAATCAGAATGTGACAGTGCTAGACAGTTCTATAGTTCTGAGTTAGAATGGGTGGAAACACCAAGTATGCACAAAACAAAGCACACAACAAAGCAAACCCATGCATGTGAATGCACACCATGAAAAAGTAACCTCATACTTTGTAGAGCCATTTGGGTTCAGCCAGATGGAGCATGGCAGTCAATTATATACATATTTTGAAACTATGACATGTCCATCTTCCTGGAGTGTAATGTACATGATCCAATGTATCAGTTTTTTTCTACCCCTCACAACTGGCAGCATAACTACATGTGGGGAACAGATATTTCTTACAGTATGGGACATCCTAGACTGATCAGTCCATTTCTTCACAATGGTAGCAGTGTGTGTTTAATTACAGGGGATTGATTTTGTGGGAGTTCTCCCTCCCTCCCCAGGGATCTCCACCCTGTACCCGTCTGTTCACAGCAAGTACTGTGGGTCAAAGAACCGAGGACTCCCTGAATTCACAATATCTCAAATGCTCCCTGATAGAGAGACATAGAGCCTATGGTAACTCATTATATGGTAACTCATAACCACACACACACACTCTCTCACACACACACACACACACACACACACACACACACACACACACACACACACACACACACACACACACACACACACACACACACACTCACACACACTCACACACACACCTCTGCTAGTTATGTTAAAGCTCACCATTGCTGTCCTTGGACATGAAGCCAAGTTTCTCTTTACAGCTATGCTATGAAACACGTATGACTCTCCAACTACAGCTAGATCAGAAACAAACTCCTGATAACTGACCTTGACCAATGTCCCCAAACACTCAACGAGGCACCGTGCTGTGAAAAGACTCCGACCCCAGCCCCCTCCCGCTTACAGTGAGGGGCCACGCAGCATCTTCACGTGCAGTGCTGCCGTGTCTGTGAAAAAGAACGGGATTGTTCTCCTAACAATGCACCGCGGTGCGTTTCATTTTCTTCAGTCGAGGCCCCCTCTTTTCCCGGTGACACAGGCTGAATGGCCTATCATGTCCGAGACTCAAAACAAGAGCGGCGTGAAATTGCACACCAGTCATTAGTGGTCGGGGTTACTTTTTAATCACATGGGGATGAAATAAACACATAATTATCAAAATAATGAGTTTTGTGATGTGCTGGCGCGGTGCTGGGTGGCTCATCCGGGGTTGGTTGGGTGGGGAGAAAGCAGGGGGGGAAAGCATGGTGAGGTAGGGTGACCCAGCCAAGAACAGAGGGCCATGCTGCCCTCAGGGTGCCATTTCATCCACAAGGCCCAGAGGCAGACACAAAACACCAGGGTGAGACCAGGAGGTGTGCAGGCACATGCAACAAGGAGGACACACTGACAGTCTTCCCACTGCACTGCTGTGGTGGGAGCAGAGGCCAACAAGTCAGTATGGGCCTGGGGCACAGCTACGGACCATGGCTGACAATGGGACGGGGCTCCTAGGAAGGTCGGGGTGGGTCAGCTTACAGTGGGTGGGGTCAGTGGTGCTTGGCGAACAGCATTGTGAATGAGACATGGCACTGAATGAGCCCCCTGAGACCGGCACTGAAAGAAGCCAGCCCCCCAAGGGACACCAGACCAGAGAGTCCTCTTCAGTGTTCCAGCTGGCACACAGCTTTTCTCTGTCAAACTGGCCACTCTGTGATTAAGCCGAAGATGAGTCACTAACAACCTGGTGGGCAGTGCCCCCTACACACTTAATTCATGTCCATAATATTTAATTAGTAGCACTTGCTTAATGGGAAAGTGCGTATTTTTAAATAACAACTTTCCCAGCTTATTTATTTAATTTCTTTCTCTCCTTAAAACAAACTTAATTGGCCTGAGAAACAGTGGTGGAGCTCCAGTAAGGTCCAGTGCCTTGACCCATGCTGGTGCTCACATTATTACAGCCTACATTATGATGGACTTAAGCATGGATGTCTTTTTATCACGTTTCTCACAGGTGACTTAAACTCATCCATCTCTGCCACCCCAATGCCTAGCATGGAAATCCCCATATCCCAAACAAATGCAATTCATTTAGATCAGATGCCATAGAACACATGCATAATATAAGATCTCATAGGAGGCAAATACATGAAATTAAATAAGAAAAAAACAATGTACATACCACTTCTGGGGGAACACTCGGCTATGAACGTACTCCTAAACTATAACTCACTTCTCACAGGTCACATACCAGTCAAGCCCTTACTATTCATATGAGAACAAAGCCTTGGTCGACTGGACGGGCAAAGGAGAGCTAATCTCACGCAGATCCTAAAGATTGCCTGTGTTGTAAAAAGCCGTCAAAAAAATGAGAAGTTGTGAGGTAATCGAAAATGACACTTTGGGGGGAGATGGCAGCCCCTTTAGTCCAACCGTTTCATGTTTGTTGTCTGGTTTCTGTATAAAGGGAGCAGGCGTTGGACCTTTCACACACAGGTTTCAGACTCCAAGTCATATCTGTGCTCGCCTCGCATCCGGGCTGCATCTTGCCTCACCTGCACCTGCAGTCAGCAGATAAGTCCCACAATCCCCACCGCTGAGCACGCAGAGCAACAGGAAAGTGTGAGAGACACACACTGACACAGAGCACCTCAGACAAAGGCCTTCTGAACCGCTGCATTCCTGGAGCTAGGAGGAAGAGGTGGAGGGGGGTCAGCGGGTCAGAGCAGAAGCACCCCCTGAGGTGGCAGGGGAGTGAGACCACCCCCCCATTTCACAGTGACCCCCCTGGGTCACCATGCTCGCCTCATCACTATTGGTCAATTACGGCTACAAGAATGGAGCTGCAGAAGCAGTAAATTCGCGCGGGGCCAGAGGGTGATTGGGCAGACTGCAGGGCACGAATGGAGACAGACACAGCCTGAATCAGGGGGGTTGGGGGGCTCATCTCTGCTGCTCATTCTCCTGCAGAGAAAGGAAAGCTCCGGCACTGGCAAAGCCTGGCTATACATCCAGCAAAATGTAAGACATCAATCAAATAGAGGAGGATGATAAGCACTACAATAACAGCTGCAGATTGACAGAGTTCCTTTACATTGGGGATGGGTGGCTGGGGGTGGATGTGAGGTGAATGTCATGTTGAGAAAAGTTTGGAGTCCAAGGACTTCTCATTCACCCGTGCTCAGGCACACGCACGTGCATATACACAAACAAATGCACGCTCACACGCTCACACAAACACACACACACACACACACACACACACACACACACACACACACACACACACACACACACACACACACACACACACACACACACACTCTCATACACATACCCCTCTGCACTCAGCGACAGATATGACATGAAAAGCTGAATACCTTGTGACTGTCAAGGCCAAGAATTTCACCACAACAATGACAGAGTACTAGCTAAATCATCAACCAGCTTACTCCCACAGAACCAAGACAGGGATAATAAACAACTGCTGTAAATGTAATTCTTGGCTGTACACCAAGCCAATGGCTCCAGAGGAGCATATTTTCTATATTCATGAGTTTTGGTATATTAGAAATCTGCCTATACACTGTATATGCATGTAATGATACTGCTAACCTGTACATGCATGCGGTGGTACTTTTCCACCTTTCCATCTACATCCGGCTAGACTTACTACACTGATACCACTGTACTACATAATAGACAAGAGTCTTTGCCCCGATTAGTTGTGGGTTTATCCAGTGGCTTTCATTTGTCATTTTTGTCTATGCCCACTGATAAGCACCCCTAACCAAACAAATTCTTACTGAAGTTGGTCAAACCAATATTTCTGCTTGAGATTTGGTCGGGGGACCAGGCTACTCCAACAGGTTTTGTAAAAGAATAACAAAACACTCAGGAAAAGAATGACTGATTTGTTCAATTCAGTTATCCTTTCATTTATGAGCACAAGACTAAGACACATATAATTACCATTATCTCACCAACAAATGGACTTTACAATCATATTAAATTAAGTGATATTTTGTATTGTGCTGAGAAAATTTGTCTTTTCTTACAAAAGCAACATGTAGTGCTATTTTGTTGTTTCAACCTAATTAACTGAAATGACATGAAGGCATGAATTTGGCCTCAACATTATTTGCTTCTCAATGGCAAAACGTAAATGATGGTTGGGTGTAGCATCTCCTCAAGCTCCCATTCTTGATAAGAGCAGGGTATGTACACTGTCTATGAGTTTGTGACTTTCTCTTTAATCTTCTTCTCCATCTTGTCTCCTCTTCTTCCCCCTCATCCTTTATATGTATCTCAATCTCCATCCTTCTTCCTCTGTCCCCCTGCTGGTCAGAGGAAGTACTTCAAAACAGTAAACAATGCACATTGGACGATGCCTTAGGACACTTCCGTCCAAATTTGGTGATTAGGCTTAAGTGCCTCCTGTCAGAGATATCATGCACAGATTGAATCACGTTGTGCCTCACCCAGGCTTCCTACACTCTGTGACATGAGCGAAATGAGATGGAGAGAGAGAAAGAGACAGAAAGAGAGGGGGGCTATTAATAACCCTCCATTTCTGACAGTTGCCCTGGGCAGTGCAAGGCAGCATGGTCTCCTTTATTTATCTATTTATTTTCAGAACAGTCCTGTCTTTCCTCTCTCACTCTCTCTCTCTCTCTCCATCAACGCCTTTATTTCCCTCTCTCTCTCTCTTTCTGAACCTTACATCACATTACCCATTATGGATGAACCAGGTTTACAGAGATAAAATATATGGTCCAATTATGACAATTAGGCCAGTAATGTACAAAGTTTTCCACATATTGTAAATTATGAAAAAAGTAAATCAACTAAGAATCTGTCTATATTTTCCCTTGTCCCTCTCTCAATTTACAGTATTAATTCTGGGTTGCTTTACTAGCTAAAATTATTGTTACTGATGTATGTGTGTAGTAAACTGAAGGGACAACAATTGCAAAATACCTTGACTACAACTATGAACTGGAACCTCCCTATAACTTAATGTCTCACTCCACATGCTTAAGAAGAAGCCTACATATTGATCTATATTCTGAGTGTCATCAAACAGCAAGCAGCCACTCTGAGTGAAAACAGAGACCCATCACAGAATAAGGACAGTGGCATAGAGTTAGAAAAGAAGAGCAGAACGCTTCCACACTGGCCAACTGGAAGGGGAGGGGGATGGCTTGAAGTGTGGAACTAGGAGATGCGAAACTAGTCAGTAGCTCATCCTGTGTGGATTGGGGGTGGGGTGAGGGGCATGTTGGCGTGTGGGGTGTGGGGTTGGGGTTGGGGTTGGGGATGGTGAGGGGACACACCTGTTGGACCACCTGTGTGTTTCTGGGACAGATGAGCACCCCAGCTGCAGGTACTAATCACTTCGAGTGCAGAGGGATTCAGGCCAGAGCAGTCACCTTCAATGTGCACTCAACTCAGGGAGGGGGTGTGTGTGTGTGTGTGTGTGTGTGTGTGTGTGTGTGTGTGTGTGTGTGTGTAGTCAGAGGGATGAGAAAAACAATACACTTTCACTGCTAGAATGATCAACTACACTAGAGACCGAGAAACTCGGGGGTTGGGGAAGGTAGCAAATCCCTCTGTATTAGCACTGGAAATTAATAAAACAAAATAAAAATGAGTAAATCGATAAATATGTTTTTTAAATTTGAAAGCCTTCCGCCCCCCTCCCCAACGCTCCTCTTGCCCGCTCGCCATGACCTGAACAAGGGCGGAACAATAAGCAGTTCAGGAGCCTGAAACAAAGCATTTCATCAGGCAGAGAGCTGCCATAACGCGCACAATAAGCAGCTACAATACCCACATAATCACTTAATCCACAAGAATTATGTACAACACCTTTAAATTATGATTGCATGGCCGGGATGGGCTGGAATTAAACGCTGGCTGATGAATTGTGCCTATGGCTGAGGACAGGGATCCCCCCAAAACAACACAAACATACGCACTCACGCATGAGCATGCGCGCAGGCCCGCATGAGTATGAGCATTCGCCAGCGCATGCACATATGTTATCACGCATGCCCACAAGCACTCACATATGCACCCTACAAGTACATACACACACGCACACGCACACACCTATGACCAGCCACATCAGAGCCTCTACAGAATTCAACACTCAATCTACCCTCCCTGGTCCATCTGAACAGCATTCTGTGGATCTCTCGGTGCCATACAGGGCATGGTCACATGACCAGAGTGCAGCAAAGCCAGAACAGGAAGGCACTATCATCATGGCGGGGCACATGAGTAAATCGACAAGAGACACTAAAACCTGCCTGACAATCTGTATGCCAACCTTCAGCTCCAATTCAATAAACACTTTTGCTGTACTTGCATTTAGTTTTGAGTCAATGTTAAGGACAAAAGCTGACTGAATTAACTGACACATTGACTGAGTTTCAATGTGCACTTCTCTGAAAACCTCTCAAAACATTAAAATTGCTGTAACCTTTGAGCCTTTGGATTTCAGGTTATCATAATTCCAAAGAAGAATAAAAAAACTTAAATAATAATAGGGGATGCTTGAGTGTTTTCAAGTTTTTGGCTTGCTAAAAAACAGCAAGCAGATACATTAGCAAAGGTCTGCATACATTTGTCTTGGCAGGCACCACTTTAATGTGTGACAAACAGAAAGTTGTGTATTTTGTTGCTTCTCAATCAGATACAGCACTCTGATGTTTATGAAAGGAACTCAGGTTAAGCACTATGCTGAAGGGTCAGATCTACAGTAAGCCAAATAAATACGTATTTGTGAATCTGTTTGTTTATGACTTGCTTTTAGATTTATACAAATGTATTTCTGAATGCAATTGTTTGTAATTGAAGTATTCATCAATATTTTCTCAGAAAACTTTTTTTTTTTTTTTTTTAAGATTTCAGAATTTAAAACCCTGAAGATTTTTGAAAGGTAACACCACTTAAAGCAAATACTTCATATTTATACACTGCTTGTCAAATACTCGAAGATTTTCAAATAAATTAAAGAATTCATATTGAAGCAATCTTCTTCATTCATGTTTAAGAAATATATGAAAACATTCTATCGTTATTTGACAGAGGTCTGAAAAGAATACAGAAGCAGTGTCCAACCTTGAAATGAAATCAATTTTATGAAAAGAGTCCAGTTTTAAAATACACCTCACTGACACACCAGGGGTTACAGGACCCATTTGCACGCCCCCGACTGACAGCTGACCCTCCTTCAGCAGGGACAGCGGGACGCAGCATGGAGAGTACGCCCATTACATGACATTACTCACAACTCCACAGATCAACAATGTGAGAAATAGCATGGAGAGTACGCCCATTACATCACATTACTCACAACTCCACAGATCAACAATGTGAGAAACAGCATGGAGAGTACGCCCATTACATCACATTACTCACAACTCCACAGATCAACAATGTGAGAAACAGCATGGAGAGTACGCCCATTACATCACATTACTCACAACTCCACAGATCAACAATGTGAGAAACAGCATGGAGAGTACGCCCATTACATGACATTACTCACAACTCCACAGATCAACAATGTGAGAAACAGCATGGAGAGTACGCCCATTACATGACATTACTCACAACTCCACAGATCAACAATGTGAGAAACAGCATGGAGAGTACGCCCATTACATCACATTACTCACAACTCCACAGATCAACAATGTGAGAAACAGCATGGAGAGTACGCCCATTACATCACATTACTCACAACTCCACAGATCAACAATGTGAGAAACAGCATGGAGAGTACGCCCATTACATCACATTACTCAGAACTCCACAGATCAACAATGTGAGAAACAGCATGGAGAGTACGCCCATTACATCACATTACTCACAGCTCCACAGATCAACAATGTGAGAAACAGCAGCGGTGATGGCTCTTGCACATATCAGCAACTAAATCATCGTGAGTGGGCTGCACATGGACCACACCTGGGGCAAACTTTTCATGGAGAGCGGCCACTGCACATGGGCTGAATGTGACCTCTCTTTCCAATACAGTCAGGCGTCACTTAACGTCCAAGATACGTTCTGTGAAACAGGACGTTATTTGATTTGTACGTTGTGCGAACACCATATTATATACTTAGCAAAGCTATTTGGGATACGGTAGTGTACCTGTATTGATTAAAAACCCGGGATGCTGTACACATACAGGACTGTATTTCAGCTAATGTATCTGCCAAGGTAATAAATGGGTTAAAAAGGTTACGTCTGCCCCGTCGTGTTCTCCAAATCGGGATTTCTGAACTCTATTATAACCTTATGGGACCACGGACATACTGGTATTTGTGGTCGGACGTTGCCTGAACAGACGTTATGTGGCGCATGACTGTACTACAATGCTAGAAAACAACAGAAACATGCTGTCTTTCATTAATGCAGCAGATAAACACTCACTCTCCCTCTGAAAAAAACATATCTTATTAAAAGGTTCATTTTAGCATTTCAAAGACCCCTGCTTAGTGTAAATATAAGAAAAGAGGGCAAGAAAGAAAGGGAGAAGGGGAAGATGTGAGAGGGAGAGGAGGCGCTTCATGCGGCGTCCTGAAAGGCGCTGTCATTGGCGAGTCTGCCCCCTCATTTTAATTTGTGTCCATCAGATACGGACGCGCGGGGAATTACAATGGTGACTTCAGATGAACCCAGTGGCGGCGCGGCGCTCTGCTCCGGGCCTTGATCCCATGAGCTCCGTTCGGCAGAGAACATTTCCCACATGAAAGTCCCCTGCGTCTCCACAAACGCTGTTCTGATATGCTGATCAAAGGTTGGTGAGAGGAGGGGAGGTTCGGTGGAGAGCGTGAATCGCTAATAGCAGGTCTATGGAGTGTGAACTGCTGATAGACAGGAACGCCAATACACCAAGCACCGAGCATCAGTCCATGCTGGCGTGGTGCATGCCATGCTAAGTTCTCAATGTTTCCTGTTTTTTTTTTTTAAAGATTATTTTTTTTGCCATTTCATTTTCCACTTTTATTTGCTAGTGACAGTAGAGTGAGAGAGAAAGAGGAAAGGCAAGGAGGGAGAGGGGGATGACACAAGGGCCCAGGCCGCCACTGTAAGGGCTTGGCCTTATGTGGCATGACATGGTTTCAATGTACACAGAAGTAAGCACCAGACACTCAATATTCAAATGTGGGTCCTTGATATCATGTTGTGTTTATGACACCACAAACCAAACCACAGTCAGGTAAAAAAAATAAGTGTCCATTACCATGTGTGTATCACTACCGCCCCCCAAACACCCCCTTCCATGCTCCACCAAAAAAGGTACTGGCCTACCTGCCCCTCCCACTTCGGCTGCCCATCCCGCCCACCTGCTACTTGATTAGCCGTTGGCCAGGGCGGGGTGTCCAGCGGCGTCTTTCAGCCCTGGTCTCTCATTACCTCCGCCCAGGGCTGCAGGGGCCTGCCTGCACACCCCCGCCCAAGCCCCATGCCACCCCGCAGTAAGACCTGGGTTAATCTGCCCATTGTTTTACACAGGGGGGGTCTCCATCCACCCCCACTGCTACAATTCCAGCTTTCTGACAAATCCCCAATCAGCGCCTGAACCTCCGCCCGCGCCCTGCCGCAGATTAACAGGTGCTGTGTCCAGCTCAGGAGGGGCAGAGGGGAGCGGAGGGGGGATTTAGGAGTTCCACACCTGTCTGCTGAATGGACTTGGGGAGTACAGTAGGAGAGGGGGTGAGGGCGGATATTAGTCACACGCTGGGATCCCCAATCTGTCCCAGGGACACCACGCACCGCCAAATAACACCTCCCAAGATTGGGGGGCCCCCTTACCCCCTGACTCCCAACCCAGAAAGAGGAACACAATACCTGCAGCTTGTCTGCTCCGGCATAGGAGGGGCACTCTCACCCAATAAGGCCATGTGCTGAGGGATGGAGCCACAAAGGTGTACCCCCTCACCCCCTCTCATTCATTACACTGCTCCTCACGGCAGTCATTTTGGGACAACTTCACCTGCCAGTGGTTACACTGAAAGCGGATGCACTGAGATCTGGACTCCAATCAACATTTGTCTGAATGAACTCTGTTCGGTGTCTTTTTGTTCAGAAGCAGTTTGGTGAGTTAATTTTATTCATTGCAGAACTTGGCAAACTGTGCCTCTGGAGGGAAAAAAAATCGACACTTTAATTTAATTGTGAGGCAGAGGTGAGGACAAATGTAGACAGAGCCCAAGCTTTTGTTAAGCATGTCATCAGAAAATGTAACTCCTAGGTTTATACAGAGTACATCTCACTAGTGTACATACCTTTCACTCCTTTGTGTTAACATGCTAGCAGCAGGTAAACAACACCGATATGTACATCTGTGTGAGTATTTACATTCAGTATATGTAAAATATTGATATTTAGAAGCACAAGGGACTCTGAAAATGTATGAATGTGGGGGTGGGGGTGTGGACGCCTCCATTGGGATGCTCAGGGGGGTAATTAACTGCTCAACGTCCCCCTTAGAGGGTGCTTATACAGAGCTCTACATACCTCTTTTTCTCTCATACTCTCTCCCACCCTCCCTCTCTGTCTGTGAAAACACCTTTCTAAACAGCTTCAGGGGTTAATGACAATTAATGTCAAGATTAATGTAAAATGTTTATTCTCCGACAGAGGCTACATTTGCATACTCCTGTCCCTGCTCTGAGCTGGACCATTCTGTGGGAGGTGTGGATCCGTTTGCCTGTGGTGAGCCCATAAGTGTGTGTGTGTGTGTGTGTGTGCAAGCAAGAGAGTTAGCGTATGTGTTTATGATTATGTGTAGGTTGCAAACAATTGAAAAATTCCACCCATCCGGCCCACTTGAAAACAAACAAGCAGTCCGGTTAGTGTTTATGTCTCAGCACTCAGCATAATGTATGGGGCCGGGGTGATGAAACCTACCCATGAGTTGAGTCTATGCGAGCAGAAATAAATACTGATATAACCGTCTCTTCAAGTTGTGCTTGTTTTGTTTTTGAAATAGCACGCTGGACACAAAGCGCAGACGTGGCATGCGACGTGTCTGAGGTGACCGTGTCCGTGCTCTGCGCCGTTTGCAAGGTGTGCAGCACAAAGTCACCGCAGAGGCTGGTGAACAGGTACAGGTGTGCCCAGTGCCCAGGTGACAGTGAGGGGGGATTAGTGCAGGGACTGGATGGTGAGAGCAGAGCGTTCACCTCCTCTCCTCATCTCCACATGCATGAGGCCTGAGAGCAGCAGTAAATCCTCCAGGAGAGCGAAACAGGGCCAGGATTAGGAGAGAGGGAGAGAGGGAGAGAGAGGGGGGATAGTCTTTCACACGAGGAGGGGAGATGTACTTCACAGAGGCAATCATGTATGCATTGAAAATTCCTCCTCGCTGCAATTATTCATCGGCAGGGGTAGGCGATACGGCGAAGCGTGTCGTTTAGGCCGAGGAGAGAGCAAGAGGGAGAGAGGGGAGATTAACATGGGGAGCTGTTAGCAAAGGCCACGCTCTCACCCCCCCAAACATCCCCTCACCCAGCCCTGCCTGGCCACCCTGCTGTATAAGCCTGGAGTCATGACTAATTTAAAGAGCCTGTCCTATCAGACCCCCCAACATCTGTTTGAACGTCTTTAAACCCAAACTGGGGTACAGGTAGACCAGTGCTATTTGGGCCTTATGCATACGCAGAAGGGTGAGCGCCGGCTAGATTAACTCTGTTTGCTTGGACAGGTTTAACATTCACGTAACAGAACGAGGGGGAAAAGTACAAATCTTACACAGCTTATAATTAAGAGCATTACAGCCGCGTTCCGGGTCCACGTTTTGGGCTGATGTAACCTGTAGACAAGCCCTCCCCGTGAGTTACATATAAACATTCAATTAGGTGTGCGGAGCTGAACAATGGAGCAGGAAGAGATGAATTTCCCGCTGAGCTTTTCCGGAAGAAAAAAAAAAAAAAAGAAAACCTACAATTCAATAGGCTCCTTTCTCTTCTCACTTCTGTGATCAGAATAAGAAAGGTGGTTGGGTTGGGGGTTGATCCCCATAACCTCCCTCCCAACCTCGTAATGATACTGAGACTGAGAGCAAAGACGGAGTAAGCTGCGAACTGCAGCTTGGTCCGCACAACCCAGCCCTGAAAGGCTATGCAGGATGGAGACGGTGTTGTTGGTGACCTTTTAGCTGGGTTAGCTCTCACGTTTGCCATGGAGGCAGAGAGACACTGAACCTTGTCCAATGTGTGTTTGTCATCTTCCCACTGCCACTGTGGAAGCCTGCAGCACCATCCAATAGCCTTGCTCCTCCAGCTCTCCTTTTGCATATGGGTCAGAATGCACAAGACCACATCAGAAAGTCTCATTCACATACTCCATATGCCCCCAACCACAACCTGCGACCCCGACTATGAGTCTATCCGTGAACATAACTCCAACATCTCTGCTGGTCAGACAGAAGCTCAGGGTAAAAACAACATAAGGGGATAATGCAAAGTACATAATGTGTCCCTGTATAGCTGTTAAGATAGCTAACCCTTTAGCTGATTGGCAGCAGGCCACAGGGGAATAAGCTATTGTCAGTGGACCCACGCATCACAAGCAGAGACATGCTTCCCAGAACAAACAACAAGTCCGACCCCAACCTCCAAACACAACTCCGGCTCTAATCCTAACCCCAACCCTGGCCCTTTTCTCTCACCAAGTGCCACAGACTAGCTAGAAGGATGTTAAGCGTGTGGGCATTGTGGCGAGTCTCGGAAAAAGAGCCCCACGGCGTCCGCGTGCTGCTTTAACACTCAGACGCTCTAAACAGCCAGACACCAGAGCCCAGCGCTCACAGCATGTCCGCCTTGCTGCTCTCCGCAATTTTATCTCACAGTGCTTATGTGAACAGGGGACCTACTACAGAGGAGCGCAAAAACCAAGATGAAGGAAAAAAATGGAATTTGTGCCAAAAGACTGCTTTTTCCCCCAGAGTTACCTGCACAATTATTACTGGACAGCGTAGAGCAGTTAACACTAGAATACGATGGGACCTTTTCTGTCTTGCTTGCAAATACTTAATTTAATATAATCATTTCATAATCATGGTGTCATGAACTATGCAGCCTCAGTGAGCAGGATATATGTGTTAATGTTTAGGCCATTTCCTGTCTACACATTTCAAACTTAAACTCACCATATTGACTAAAGTAATACATTTTTAGGTAACAAATGAGAATAACAAGAAATAACACTTACAAAACCATAAGAATGAGGCCTAATTTAACAAAAGCACAAAATAAAACAAAAAAATCACAGGAGTCTCAATCCCATTCATATTACAAGTTCCACATCAATGTGGTGGCCCAACTCAGGCATGTACCCCTGGAGACTAAGGAGTTCATTAGTCCTGGATGCCACACCCAGTGCCGCGGGCTCTGGTCTGGGGCCCTTGAGGACCCCACGGCCCCTCATTAACACTGAGATACAGGGAAGATGGCAGAGAGGTGAGCAAGCCGTGCACTCCGGAAAACAATCCGTGTGAGTCAATGGGAAGTGACATTTTTATGACCTGAGGATTGTTTAGCGCTTCGCCGGCCTTGCCATCCGGCCAGGGACCGTGGAGACCAGGGGGGCGCGAGGGAGAGGCAGACCAAGGGGGGGGGGCTAGGGGAGAGGAGAGCCAGCTCTCTGAGAAAATAACTGGAAACTGCTGAAGGAAAGATAAAACCAAGAAAATGCATGACATTTGGAAGGGAACACGCTAGGATACAACTTGCGCTTGAAAGCAACACATTTCTTCTCACCCTTGGAAAACATGAAACATGTGGTGAGGTTTAAGACAAGGTGAGGAGGTAAAAGTCTAGTTCAGCACCCTCCCTTCCCAGGCCCTTTTGTTCTCCATTCTGAGACTCCTCCACATGGCACCAGAGGGAAATTTTAAAGAACTGTCAGCTGAGTCCTTTAGGGAGGTCATGTATGGGAGATCCCATGTACATGAATGCTGATGGGTGTCTTGTTTCTCTCATGGTACTCTTCACAAAATAATCTACAAAATATCAAATGAAAGTCTTCACAGCTGAATAATGTGTAGCACAGTTCAAATTTGTTCTTTCGGTGAAAAACTGGCTTTTAGGGACATATACACATTTCTGAGACCTAATGAAGCCCAGGTTACATCTTCTGACAATGTGAACTTCAAAACAACAAGAGAGGGTGAGGAGAGGGAGGAGGAGAGCAACAGAGAATGTGTGTGTGTGTGCGTGTGTGTGTGTATGGGGGGGATGAGAGAGATTCTGGAGTTGTTGCAAGTCATTTCTCCCATTATGCAGGAAATCACTCTTTGTACTTAAACAGCCCCATGTAAAACATGTTTACAGATTCATCAGGCCTGCGTTTGAAAAGAGAAAGCTCTCTCTAATCTTCTGCTGAGATTGCTCTTGCTTTAGGGCACCCTTAAAACATATAGAGCCTGCTCTAAAAGCTTAAATTAGAGGCTGTGAATATTGCATGTTTATAATGCATTTTCAGGACTGTGAGGATTTATGTACACCTTGGGTAGTCCCCAACGGCCGTATAATTATGAGCGTGTTCCACGTCAGCTAATTAGTTAAGAAAATCCCATGTGTACTCAGTCTACACAATCCATTTACCTCCATCTGTCTCATTCACCTCGTTCCCTTCTTCACTCTCTCTCTCTGTCTCTGTCTCTGTCACCCCTTGTTTGCACTGTGGAAACTTGTGTGTCTAACTTTTTACTGACTCTCATCTGCCCTCTGGACTTTGTGGCTTAAGTTATATGTTTTTTTTTTTGAGTGTTTGTTTTTTCTGCACTTATTATGTGTGTGTGTGTGTGTGTGTCTGTAGGCCTGTATGCATCACCTGCCTATCTGTTGTCTGCTACTGTATCACTGTGTATGCTATATGCGCATGTGTGTTTGAGTGCACACATGTATGTTTATTAACACAGGTGAGTGTGTGAACATATTTACTTTTGGTGTTGTGCATCAGTTTTCGTACTTGTTTGTGTGGGCAGATGGGTGCTGGCACAAGTACTTAAATCTGTTTGTGTTGTGTGTAGGAGCAGGCCCCTGTAAGCGCAGTACAGTGCCATTGACAGGTATTCCCATGATTACGGTTCCTGACTCCCTGATAACCAGCATCACGAGGGGCACATGGCCTCATCAAGGGACCACAGAGGGTGGCGTGCTGTCACTTTTTTTTTTTTTTTAAAGAATGATAAATCAAATCAACTGATTAAAGACAACACACAACTATTTCTGTCACAGCAATGATGAATAAATGTCACTCTCTCTGCTAGGAAAAATCACAAAAATCACAATAATTTGGCTAGAATGAAAACCCTCTCCTGCCCTGATGATTAGAACCGCACAGTGAATGCTTGCGGTTTCCCTGAAAAAAAAAAAAAAACAGCACAGTATTTATAAACAGTATGTGTAATTTATGTGTGTGTGTATTTTTTTTTTAAACAAACTGATGAGGAGTACAAAGTGAATCTTAAACATCAGGGCAACCCCCTGCAGACTAGCCCTGTAGCAGGTGTGCAGCATGTACCAAGATTATAAACCCATGATTCCATTCATATGCTCCCGTTATTCTGAGTGTCCACAGAGGGAAAACCAACCTGTGCCCGTGCCCGTCTCTCCTATTGGACCCCCGATGCCAGTGCAGACACAGCGTAGACAGACACTTCATGCCCTCTCATTTTAGAGAAGTGCTTCCAGGATCCAGTGCACCATTGTAGTTGGTTAGTTGGTATTTGGTGCATTCATTTAAATCTGCATGTATTCTGAGTGTGAGCAAATGAGTGGCGGGACGAGTATCTAAACATTTGTGGACATCCCTGCGTGGTCTATGTATCTGTGTGTGAGCATATTCAAGGTGGGGGCCTGCGTGTATCGCTGTGTATCAGTGTGTGTAAGTGTGTGTGTGTGTGTCACTGTGAGTCAGGGTGCTCTCTGGCTGCGCTGCCCTGCCCACCTCTCTGCTGTGCTATACTCTGAGAGATGTCCTTATCCTCAGCTCCATTGTGGAATAACAATCCCAGCTGATGTCACTCAAATTAATGACTTTAGACTCCCTGGCAATTTCCCTGAAATTAGATTTAGACGGATAATATATAATACGGACTCAAAAGGGGGTTTGCTCTATTTTAATTGAGATGGACGCAGGAACAGGCTTTGGTCAGATAAGAGGAGGCGCGCAGCCCCGAGGCACTGCTCCTCTGAGGAGAGAGTGTACTCTAGTGGATCTGGGGAAAACGTGTGCTCCAGGCACACCTTGCCCCCCAGCAACGAGAGGGACACCCACATAGCAGAGGGCCAGGGATGTTGTATCCTCCTGCGCCCTCATAGTCTTCTGATTTCTGTAAGCACTGGGAGGACTAGGGGTAAACTGAGGATGGACTGCTATGAATGGAATGAAGTGCAGGAAGGGAGTATGGGTAGGTGTACCCAGAGCGCTCTGCTCTCCGATCTGGTCTGATCGCACCCAGAATTCATTGCGTCCCAAATCTTATGGATTAGGCACATCTGTCTAAGGAGGCCCGGTCTAAGGAGGTGGGAAAAAAAGATGAACGCAACTGAATACCATGCCAGGCAAAGAAAGAGAAAAAGCGAAATGCAAGGACAGGTAGTGTGAAGGAGGGATCACAAATGTGGGATATGGAATATCGCCCTTGTCACAAGAGATCCTGACAATCTGAGATTGAGATACACAGACTATATTAATTAGCATCAGTGATACCACCAGTCCTACAGGCATTACAGCACTCACCTATTACATGACTGGCCAAAAACTCACCTCCTGCCCTCCCATCTTTTAATGTTCATAAGATCATTGCTCCCTCAGGACAGATTCAGTGCATGTCTGTGAGTGCATGTGTGTGGTGTGTACTCATTCTGTACTTTGTTTATGTGCACAGTATCTTTGTGCTAGAGTTCATAAGTATATACATCTTTGAGTGTGTATGTTTGAGCATGTGTCCTCCATGTCTGTATATATTTGTGTGTGTGTGTGTGTGTGTGTGTGTGTGTGTGTGTGTGTGTGTGTGTGTGTGTGTGTGTGTGTGTGAATGTGTCCCACTGCTGTCCATCAGTCCCAGTCCTCGAGTGCTCTTTGAGCTGGAGAGGCGGCCATCGTGACGAAAGGCCACAGAAATTGCACAGAAGAATGGGCTCTAAACATGAGCAATCCAAATCTCTCTTTCCCAGCTTTTTTTTCCTTTTTTTTATTCCTGCACGGCTGCGTTTCTATTTTGTCCCTGGGATTTGCAGCGAAAAGCATTACTTTGAGAGAGAGGGCCCCCGCACCACGTCTCCATACGACCACTTTAATGCACTAAGATGTTGTAGAGCAGGAACATTATTGATGTTTCTGTGGCAACACCAGCCTAAGCAGAGGATTATACCAGAAACATTCTTGGATCCAGACCAGTAGGGGAAAAAAAGAAAACAGAATATACAGGATTGTGTATCTTGTGGGGGTATTAGTAATTCTAATAAAAATGGAGGCTAAAGCTGGTAGCACCGGTAGGGACCGGGGCATCATGGGAATGCAGGGAGAAGTGGTAAGAGGGAAGAAAAGTGGTTGGGGGGTTATGTGTACAGTTGGGGGCTGTGGGTGGGAGGCGGATGCCGGTCGGGGTGAGGAGGGTGCAGCAGTCCAGCCGGCTGTTTGTTGCTTCTTCTGCGCAGAAGCACCACAGCTGTGGCTTTTAAATCTTCCTCTGAAAATCCTGATCCCACGCTCGTCCATATCAATCAAATTTTCTACCAAAATGATCATCTGTTTAGAACAGATTATCTTTGCAAAACCCCATCTATCGAATTACAATAGCACTACTTTTATCCACCTACCTTGAATATCATAGCCACTGCGGGTGTTTCTGCGTTGCCGTGCTGCCTGCGTTTGTGTGTGCGTGCGCCTACCGTTGTGTAGAATGGCAGTGTGCTTGAGCGTTTGCTGTGTGTGTGATTTCCTTTTTTCATTTACATATATTATTTTAGTACCATTATCCTTGACTGCTCAGTTAATCCCAGTTCAAAATATGAATATATATAATTTTTTTTTACTCATTGTACAGACTGTTTAAAAAAAAAAAAAAACATGACTAGTATTTGTGACCCATCTGATCAGATTTCAAGTTCAGAAAAGTTAGAATTTCATTTTTACACAGATGCAGTTCGCTGACAGAACAAATAAAATTGGCCGATTAAATCAGAATTTACTGGGCTACTGGCAAATCTGTGAAACAATTTGCAAAATATTAAAACAAATAAAACTATGCTTCTGCTGCTTCATCTACTTTTTTCATAAAATACAGCGTTTACAAAATAAACAATTTCATAACCCTCACATTCACCAAAAATACAAAACACAAAACGCAAGGCGTGAATATGAATTAATATACAGAGATAAGCCAGAAACAAGCTTAGGGTAGTTTAAATGAATAAATAGCACAGGTCATTGCTCAGATAAAAAGTTACTATGACTTCTAATTAAAATAATTACAGGCGCTGCCAACAATATTTCGGAGGAAAAATAACAATAACAGCAATGTACAAACGGCAACTGCCACCGTCACTGCTTCAGGCTCTTTTTCCCTGACTATTAACAATCAAAACAGTTCAATTTGGCTTTATCTACAATACAACAACACAGGCCTTCTTCCTGAGAGAAAAGACCTTCGCCTTCACGCAATGGGACAGGAAAAGTGCAATGCTCCTTTTTGGAGAAGACAGTGGAAAATGACATTGTGATGATGGTGTAATGAATATCGGGAGTTCGGGAGCTAGCGGTGGAGGTCGGAATTCATCGCACAATGGAGGCAATCGATATCCCCTCTCTCTCTGGAATCCAGAGCTTCTCAGATATCGACTTCGCTCCCACAAAAAAAAAAAAACATAAATAAATAAATATCCACCAAGCTCTCACAGGGGTCAATCAATCCTGAGCATACGTAAAGAAAATAAAGACACATTTAACTGTCATAATGTGTAATCAAGTTCTTCTTTTTTGTCATCTGTTGGGTGATGTGTGAGTGCTTGTGTGTGCATTGTGGGGGGGGCGGAGGTTCGTCAATAACCTAACACAATGTATTTTCTTCACTT
This sequence comes from Albula goreensis, assembly GCA_022829145.1. Lineage (NCBI taxonomy): Eukaryota > Metazoa > Chordata > Actinopteri > Albuliformes > Albulidae > Albula > Albula goreensis. The sequence continues at coordinate 15,364,835 of CM040750.1, forward strand.
GCATTATTGTGTATGGTGCGCATACAGAAAGCTTAGTTAATGGTTTTTGTGACCTTCTCATTGCATCCAAATATCATGATTTAACATGCTAAATAAAAATAAAAAAGTCAAATAAATAAAAGTCTGTGCAGTGTCATTCCACTCCCAGCATGGTCTTGATCATTTTCTAGGTAAAAATAAAAAGAGCAAAAACAAAACAGTCCAATTTGAGAAGCTTTATGTGCTAATTTTTTTTGGAGTATGTTTTTCCCCTCAAAAAGTAGTGACTGCTGCCACCTACAGACCAGAGGTGGTGGTGCAGGCTGGCATTTCCCTTGCTCAGTTTCCCTCTCCCTCTCCACAACAGCTATTTTTTGCAAACAGCAGGTGTCCCCACTATTGTTCACTTTCATGTATGAGCAGCGGTCATTTTCGTATGCTAACTAGCACACCAAGAAAATTTAGAAGCGAGCTAGTCACTTTCCGCTTTTAGAAGAAATAAAGTGCCACGTCTACAAATGTGGTCAGCGTAAAGCAGAACAGAGCACAACATAAAAATAAAGTCATTTTCAGTGTTCACAATACAGCAAGAATCTTTAGCAACTGACATGACTCTGTTCAGCCAGGCACTCCTGGGCCCTGAATGCCACTCTTACACTGACTGAAAGTTGCATATAAAAGAAAAATTAAGCAGAGACAAAAATTAACATGCAAGTACACAATAACACATATGTAAACACATACACAAACACCCAGCAGTTCTATGTGCAGGAAGCAGTGATGGATAAAACAACGCTGTGTTCAACACTGCTTTGTGCACCAGTGACCCAGATACACCCAGTCCATTAATAAAACAAATGCTGGTAAACAGAGTAATGGAATTCCCACAGAGCCAGTTAATCAATTCCACATCTGTGACGAGCAGGGAACACTAACGAAGCAGCTTCTACTGCCACCATCCTTACTGAGCCTCTACAGGACTATGCACACATATCAGGGTTTCACACACAAACACACACACATACACACACACACACACACACACACACAAACACACAAACACACTCTAAGCTGGCATCAACCTGGCTGTATATGAGGTCCACACACAAACACAGTCATTTTATGTATATGTGCACACACTCACGTGTACTCACACAGTACTAACCAACAAACAGGTTAATCTCAGAGCAGAATGAAAACACAAAAATATGCACTCTCGCACAGACAAAAACACACAAACACACCCCAACACGCACACACTACAGGGTGCTGCATTAAAAAAGGGGGACACTGCAGCTGGACTCCCAAACAGAGTCTGAGCCCCCCAGGATTTCGGTCCTGATGATGCTCCTAAAGACCCGCACACCGTCCTTTGTTTTTTTTCTTCTACGTATTGTTTGGGAGCGGCATTACTCGGGCTCTGCTTCCTTCCCGATTGTCCGAGAAGGGATGTAGATGTGGCTATTTTGTTAGCGCTGGTGCAGGAAGCCCGTCTCCTGTTGCAGGAGCCCTCCGCATTGTCAGAGCCCTGTGGACCGGAGCTGCACTGTCCTGTTGACCTCATCCTCTACGGCCCTGGCGAGACGAACAGGGGCGGCCCCACTGCGCTCAGACAGTCAGACGGGGCGCCAGGGAGATCCTGTGCACCGGCAGGTCAGGCGATGGTGAGGGTCCGTTCACACGGGGTAGCGCGGGGAGGATGGAGGGGGGGTTTGAGGTGAGAGGAACCGTCACTGCCGGAACTGTCTGACAGCGTCCAGAGTGGCCAGAGAGGATCCAGGTGAACACCTACTGCTCAGGTGGACCAGTCTCACGACTCTTTACATATCTGTGTGGAATTTCAGGGCCATGCCGATCCCCTAAAGCACACTAAAATGGCAGTTAGCTGCATGAGGGTTTAACAGCTCCAGACACATCCTCCAGCACCCATGTTGTGACAGGAGGGTAGGAGAGGCCCACCACAGCGAGGGGAGTCTCAATCAGCCTCACAGAGGAGCTGGAGTGCCTGCAAAGTCACACTGCTGACAAACAGCCAAGGGCCAACAGCTCCTACACGGTTTCAAGCCATCCATTCCAGACTGCGTGAACAGTACTGGAAATGAGAAAAGTCCATGGAACCACAGCCCCGTAAAAGAACGGTGACAGAAAAAAACAGCAAGACTGGAAGAGTGGTGAGGCAGGCAGTAGTGAAGCAGCAGGGTTACATAGGAAGGGGTCACACAGGTCAGGGGTCAGAGATGAGCAGTGTGCAAACAGCATACTAAGTCCAGCTCCCTTATTAAGCACCACTCATGCACTCTGATTATTAGCTAATGGTGGTGCCGCTACAAAGTATGAAAAAGTGATGGCTGGCATGCTAAAAGGGCATGTTATCAAAGCTGCACTGTTCTCCACAGGGACATACAGCAGCCCTACACTACCGAAGTTATGACCCCTGAGTATATATACCCCAAACAACATAGGCTCACTGCTAATTACTATTCATGAGCAATTTTCATCACTAGAACCAACCTGGTTAAATAATTCAGGAAAAAAAAAAATCTTTCACCATCAGTTCAGGAGACTGACACTGGATGGCCATTTCCCCACCCTGCTAGCCTCCAAGGAGCAACATGCTACAGACAGGAAGAGAGTAACAGCACATATGAGCAAACAGACCTATCCATATTGCATACCCGCACTACACTACACATACCAATTAACATTAGACAAATCCCACTCATATTATGCACAATATATTCTTGTAAAGCTTATGTTCCACAATATTCTTTTGTATTATTAAGTATTTGTCAGAGTAAAAACATAGTCACTATTGTTATTTGAGGAGCACTAGCTAACAGTGGATTGTCTTTAACATCAGGGAGAGCAGCCATAGTTTTAAACGTCAGGATTTTTAATCTCACCTTCTTGGTGTGATAAAGGTAATGCAACAGTAAAATAGCTGGTGTTTAGTCTCTCCAGTTATGAATCTGTGAGCATTACATATAATGGATCGAGCTTCAGCCACACGTTCCCCTGAACTAAACTGTGTACTCAGCCTCACCGTGAACAGACTGAGCTGGAGGCAGCTGCACCATGAGCGGAGACCACATACACCCATGCTGCATACGATGAGGCAGAGAGGAGGCAAACAAATCATATTATTACACAAACATGTAAACCGGGCATTTTATATTTCTCGGTCAGGCGTGTCGGCCAAGACCACAGGTAGCCATATTCTTTCATACTGAGCTCCCTAAAGACAAATAAATTTAGTCCATGTCATTCTTACAATTATGACAATAAAATGAAGCTTGTTACTTCATGCTCACCGGCTGTTATCATCCTCCACATTTAGGGTACTGATGAGTTGAGATAACTTACAGCAGTAAGTGTTCCTGAGTTTACTGTTTATAAATGCAGAAAATAGTACTGCATATGCAAAAAATACAATTTGGTAACAGTACAGATGTGTATTTTATTTTGAGTAACCATACCAAAATTATGAAAAACATTTTCAGTCAATAATCTGGGTTATACTCCAGATGCATTTAATTGGCCTTAAACAGATACAGGAGCTTTTTATTTAAAACATTTAGGCCTAAAAGTATAACCATGGCCATACCAACACGACACAGACAGACCTGTCCAATGTTTTGCAAACCTGTCCAGCACAGGTCAGGAAAAGCAGTCCTGTGGTCTCAGATATAGCTATGACACCTGATGATTTCCAGTCAGTGCCTTCTGCTTTCCATTGCAGAGCTGCATTTTAATGCATGGTGCTTACTTTGCATGGTGCTTACTTTTACTGACCACAGCTTGAATACAGAGGCAGCAGCTGGGGAAGGAAGAATCCTGACAACCTATGGAAGATGCAGGTGTAAGATACATTGGGAAATAATGTGGGGGGGGTTTATGAGCGTGTGTGTGTGTGTGTGTGTGTTGTCCTCACACCTCTCAATCAGGAGTGGATAGAAGAATAAATCTCAGAAGTCCACCCCCAACTGCACATCCAAAAAAAAAAATAAAAATAATAAAATGAATCCACACTCAGCGATGATGCCATTTATCTCAAGAGCCGCGTGTTCGTGGAGAATGAAAATGGATATGAATTCACTTTTTCTGTCAAGAGTCGTCCTGTTGTATTAAGTGGATTCTCTGTGAGGCTTGATGGGTTATCTCGCCAGCACTGCCCTGGGGCAACGGTGCCCGGGAAGCCCAACAACAGCTCGGCTCTGCATCAGGCCACTTCTCTCTTTCCGTGTTTGTGCGGGGGGGACGGGGACGGGTGGGGGTGGGGGTCCCATCCAGGCTCAGACAGAACAGGGTGCCACCTGCAGCCTTACACAAACCAGCAAGACGTCCCTACATCATTCAAGTGCTGGAGGTCAGGGATTAAGTGTCAAACAGCTCTCTTGTGCTCGACAGGGCTACCGAGTTGCAAGTCTTCAAGTTACACTCTGAGCTTATCCCTGCAAAGAACGCTGGAAAACATGCATGTGGAATGGTGAGGGAGAACGAGAAAGAGACGGAAAGGGAAGGAGGGAAGGGGGGGGGGTGAAACAGAAGGCTATGGGCTCTATCTCTAGTGCTCACATTGAGACTACTTGCAAGCAGTTCACAGAAACCCAGGGAACATACAGAGACGTGACACCTTTAAGGCGTGCCAAAAAACAATGGAGAACACATTCTTATCACCTCTGATATTTCTCCTAGTTTTATTACTTTGGCCTCAGTAATTAATATGTAAATGAATAATAAAAAAAACTGTAAAGGCACAATGTGTAGCTTTTTTGTTCCCTTTGCTGCGCTAAGGGTTGCGTTGCGTGCGGATCACGGGAGATTGCAGTCGCATTTAAAAAGCGCTCCAAAACAATAGTTTTATTTGCCATCTGACTTGCACTTGATAATTTTGGTAATTAGTATGTAAATCAGGAATGATACCAGGGGCCGGGACGCCAGTGTTACCCCCTGCATTTTCCTGATGTCCTGGAAGGTCCCGATTCAATCCAGATTGGAGGAGCAAATGCAACTGAATAAAATATTTCTCTCCATACACTCTGCACACGTAACGCTCACTATTGTGGCAACACTGAATAAATGCATAAACATTCAGTGATCACATTTAAAAAAAAAAGAAAAAACAAAAAAAAGAAAAAAAGGCCATTGTGAAGTGCAGAGAGGTCAGGGACTTGAGTTTCCCCTCTACATTTCAAGTGCAGTGTAATATGCACGGTGTCTGTTTCAGTAATATTAAAATTAAGAACCCCCTTATTCACTGCTGTGTAGCAGAGCACTCCAATGCAAGCTGCTTTAAAGCCCACTTGTGACAAAGAATGCTTTTAAAAACATGCTTGTGGTCAGAAAAAAACAAATAAAAGCACACCAATTCCAATTTTGACTTGCTACACTAAACCAAGGACAACTACTTGTTTCCACAATTACGATGACGATTATGGCTATTTCGACTGTGACTATCACTTTTTGTTTTAATTGTTCTAAATGCTGGCTGTCATCACAATTGGAGCTAGTGCTTTCACGTGCTGGAGTTTGACTTGGCCACGCTTGAGAAGGGTCGTTTACCGCACAAGCGCGGCGCACTTGGATTTCACCTCCATCTACCTGCCGAAAGCATTCTCCTTTACCCATAATTCCGAAAGACGGGCGAGGACTCTCAGGTTTCCCCACTCTGAATGTGCAGCCTCACCAAACACACCCAAGAAGTGTGATGTGGTAAACTCTCTGCTGACAGTTAGTCACAAACCGATCTGCGTGACCTGCCCAAATGCAAACGGAGAAGAGTGTAACAACCCACTCAGCACCACTTACAATGGCCTTTCTGCACAGAGAGCAGAAACAAGACAGGAGAAATGAAACAAGACGGAATGACACCGGGGTGTAGAGACAGACAGGGAGATGGATAGAGAGAGAGTAAGAGACAGAGTGATATTCTGGAAATCGCTCCATTCTGCTACTACAGAAGTCATGGCGGTGTTTGTGGGGGTGGGGGAATGGGGGAGGCAGATAGATTGCGGCGGGTAATTCTGGAAAAGATGGCACGTAAACGCTCTGAATGCAGAGCCTGCTCCATTACGAGCCCCCGGAACAGGGCACCTTGTTTTCGGCGAGTGACGCTGGTGGAGGGAACGACGGTAGAGGCATCGATCGGCAATCATCCAGGACTAACGGGCCGAGCGCTCCTCGAAACCCGGCGCCACGCCGCACACGCAGCAGAGTGAACCGATAAGAGGCGCGCCTCAGTCAACGGGTCAGAGTGTTATGGTGACAGGGAAAGGCCGGTCGCTTTGGGGGAAGGATGTAGCACACACAAACGGCTCATTTAGAGTCTGTTACTGAGTGCATCACGTTGAAAGGCAATCCACACTCACTCCACTCAACTCAACTCCCGCTATTAGATAACTGACAGCTGGATCAAAACCATGCAGAGTAACTTTTGCTCTTCCATGAAAAGGCACTGGAGCCCAAAGACTGAGGCTTTATGAGCCACTGTGCGATGTACGTGCTCAAGTGCTGAGTGTATAGAAGGTGTGCACAATAATTTACAGTTTAGATAATAGAGACTAAATTAATATTTGCAATAGAGCAAGAAAGGGAGAGATGAATAGCTATGAGCCTGCGTTAATGGCCACTAATAATGGAGAATATCTACTTGAATGAGACTGTGTACTGGGAACATGGTGAGTGTGTGTGTGTGTGTGTGTGTGTGTGTGTGTGTGTGTGTGTGTGTGTGTACGTGCGTGCGTGCGTACATCCACAGCTGCTCCAGCTTCACATGCATTGAGATTAGCTTTGTAAAACAAAGCCTGGAGAGCTTCAGATCAATTAAAAAGCCCACCAATCAATCGAACACCCTACCTCTTTGGACTGAGGCCATTATTCTACAAAGAACTCCACTGCTGCCCCAACCCCCACACACCCCTGCAACCCCCCCAACACAATCTGTCAGCCTCTCATGTCTCAGTTGTCCCACTGCAAAGCAGACCGATATGCTCCCATCGTTCTGCCCCCACTCAGACCACAACCACTACAGAAAGCATCCACTCCTCTTATTGTTCGGCACCCATATGTTGTGTGCACGTAGACAGAGGGACAGACAGACATGCAGGTGAAGGGGCAAGGCTTCTATGGGGCCAGCCAGCCAGACTGACACAGCGCTGACCAATGATGGGAGCGGTCGCGCTCAGTCTCCGAGGATCAACATGGCGTTGCTTCCCTCCACTAATGGTCCTCCAGGCCAAAACCGAAAGCTGATCCATCAGGGTAGCATTAGCGCACAATGGCGCTCGATGGGTATTGATGCGCGGTCATGGTAGTGTCACCCCAGGCGGGCCTCTCTCTCTCTCTCTCTCTCCCTCTACATCTCTCTGTCTCTCTCCCGCCCTGCGTGCCTGTCTGGCTGGGTCGCTGCACAGCGACTCTGGACAGGGGGGTGGGGTGGGGGGGAACTGGGAGCCCTACGACCCCCGGGCTGTTTTCCTGCAGAACTGCCTCTTTCAGACTGGCGCTCTCCCGGGCAGCGCGGCCGCGATCGATTACACACTGACACCAGGACAGCACTTAACACTCTGACTGTGCCAAGTAATAGAACCGTCATCACTGTCGCTCCCCTCCAGTCTCTCTCCCTCGCGCGCAAACATCCCATCTCTGTCTCTCCCTCCCGCACTCGGTTGCTCACTCATCCTCGCGTGTTTACAGGGGCTCTCTGGCAAGGCGTAATTACTGACGACTATTCATCAGGTCTAATCTCCATCCCGGTCGCTCAGCTTCTGGGCTCCCAAGACTTGACGTACTCAGCGAGGCCTCCCTGCGCTCCCAGCATTCCCCAGAATGCCACATCTGCACCCCCTCTTTCACTCTGCAATGACATCACTTGCCACAAGCAGGCATGCTACAGAAGCGTGACGGGTTCAAAACTTGGCAGGGAAAGACTGTGCACTTGGATCAGCTCGGGCCTCTTCATTCCCCAAACCACTCGGCCTTACCCCATTACCCAGCCACCCCAACTCACCTGCCATTCCCCCACCCATATCTGCCGTTTCAGAAAAAGCCCTTCATTATACTCTGTAATAGCCTGTCAAAGCAGCACACTTACTGAACCTAAATAATGCACATACACAATTGGGCAATGTGCATTATCCCTTCGGATAGGAAGTATTCTTTATGGCAGCCCAAGGCTAATTTCAAAATGAGACGGTTCACTAGAAGTGAATCAAAATCATTTTTATCTCGATGACCTTGTACTTTTTCCCCCTCTGGATGTGAATGAAGAGGGGGAGTGCTGTTTGGGTTTTATGACGTTTGAGAGGGGGCATTAGCACGAGGTGCTCTTTCTCTCCGAGGTCCCAGAGTTTGGGCGAAAACAAGGAAGGAGGCTACTTAAGCCCTCTGATGGGGCCGATGCCTTTCTTAGAAAAGGTTACTAATAATACACTTCCATTTATCTATGATATGTTTGTGATGGCCTGATGACTGTTATATTCCAGTCCAAAAGCACGCGCACAACCGTATGCACACACGCGCGCCACTCTCTCCCTCCCTCCCTCCCTCACCCTCCTTTTTCCGTTCCTCCCTCCCTCGTTCCCAACTGGCAAAGTGAATGACACTTACTTTAAATTGATTAGCAAAATGCTGGATTTTGTGGGCTGAGACTGAATGGGCTAAATGATTCCAATTGATTTGCGATGTCCCACTTTGGAGCACGCCATGTGCTTCAGATCGCACAGCGTGCAGGGGCCCAGTCACTCTGTCGAGCAATCAGGAGAGCGCGGTGAGACGAGGCATGCTAATCACTGCGGTAACACAGGTACATGAGCCGCGCGCACAAAAAAACAAAAGGGGATCACTGGTAGTTTACGTTAGCCTACGTTTTCCCCTCCCCAGTCAGAGAGGGTATTTTATTTCGGTTTTAACAGTGGTTCAGTAGAGGACCGCAAAGAAATGACATTCTCTGAAAATAATGCTTATTAACTGAATGGCAGAGTCATTTTCCCATAGTACAGCACTGGCATTTGAATAGACCTGGCTAACACATCAGTCTCAGTGCTACATCTGTGCGGCTGGATATGCAGCTGGCTGAATCACAATGCTTATAATTTGAATGCCACTGCTACTGTATTAAAGCTGTATCAATTCCTCAACTGCTAACAACGGTTTTCAGTCAAGCCTATGTAATACAAGTGAGTCTGCTGTTAGTAGCGTCCTGGAACAGACTCTGCGGAGACTGGCAGGTGTTGATGGGCCTTGACTGTCAACGCAACTCACTTTGAACTTCAGGAGAGGCACGACACCTCGAGGAAAAGTCACTCTTCAAGACTCAGCTTCTCTTCGGGCGGCCCCTTACCCATACTACAATAAAATGCATTGCTGTATTCCAGCACACACACACACTGGCAGCATGATGATGTACAGATAAGCACAGAAAGACAAAAGGTACAGTGTATGTGAAGGAGAGAGAGAGAAAGAGGGAGAGAGAGAAATAAACCGTTGTGACACAGAGAGCAGTTCATATGGCAAATGGTCAACTGCAGAAGAGAGTGGACACATTTACTTCCCTCTCTGTTGTCAGCACTCAGCATGTGTGTGTGTGTGTGGGTGGAGGTATGTGTGTCCTTATATAAATTTTTATTTAGCTATTTACCAGAAATAATGTTTCACATACTGTGTCAAAACGCAGAAGAGTCATTTGAAATGTACCCCACCAATGTTTTTGAGCAGCAGAGTAAGAGACACGCAATTAGGATGTTACACCGATCAATTAACCGGCTCTCCAAATCAAAAGTAATTAGTATCTCTATTGTGAAACAGTTGCAAAAAGCCACTTGGAAATCCTGCAAAAACAGCTCCAGCCTCGTTGCCTTGTTCTGAGATGCCACAGAGCATGGGCGGGGCCTCAGCCCCCTCAGCCCTCCCCAGCTGGCACACAGTCAGGGCCATGGATGTGGAGGTAGACTGGGGAGGGGGGGAGGGGGGGCTGAGAGGGGGGCTCATCGACAGAACTATGGAAACAAAATTAAAAATGAGGATAAAGATCCGTTCCCCCTGGGTCTTGCCGGAGCCCGACCACAGTGCCTTCTGAGGCTCAGCCCCTAACCTGTGCCTGTCCCGGGCCTGCCCTTGTCATTAACAACCCCCACCCCCACTCACCCCCCCACCCCATTCCACACCTGATGAAAGACACAGTGGGAAGGCCTTCAAGCCTAAAGCCAGAGGCCTGTTTCTACAGCAATCTCCTGGTAATCCCCTCTGCAGTCTGACGAGGTGAGTGAGAGGAAAGAGAGAGAGAGAGAGCTAGAGAGCCACAGAGAGAGAGAGAGACAGAGGCAGAGAGAATAAAGCTCCCCTAATTCCAAGCTGTGATTAGTATACTTAATTCAATACATTTTCTGAAGCATGAACTCAGGTCTGGTAATAAATTACTTCTTCTTTTCGCGCAAGATTACTTCTGAGAGAGCGGCTTCCCTGGGATCAAATCTGCCCCGTTTCTCTGCAACAAAAGGAGAGGAACAAGCGCTGCAGAAACACACCGGGAGCATATGTCCGGTCCCCCCACCGGCCGTCCTCCAGAGGAGCTCAACACCCTGCCCCCCGGTCCCCTCTCTTCCCCCTCAGTGCTGCACAGCGCAGCAGAGAGACATGCTCGTCACCAGACACAAGGCAAAAGCAAAGTACTACTGGAAAAGTGAGCACTCTATTGTAGCATACAGTCACCAGTCTCAGATTTGCATAAAGAAATAACAAACCAAGCATGATTACTACCCCTTCACAATGATCTCCTTTGTATTACTTTGACTTGGCTTTACTTTGGCTGTAGAAATGAACCAAGCATTTAGTCATAAAATAGTTCAGCAGTATCAAAGATGTGCAACTCTGCATACAATTACCAGAGCAGGATAGAGCAACCGGGCAAGTGATATGGAAGAAAATATGAAATGAAAGCTGGAGAGAGAAAGAGAGAGAGGGAGAGAGAGGACAAGCCCTGAAGAAGCGATGAAGCGGACAACAGACAGCAGCACATATGAAGCAGGGCGGACAATAAAAAAAAAATGGGGTGACTGTAATCGGACTCTGCGTGTGTAATCTCACATTCACAAAGGAGAGGCGGACACGTAATCATGCTTTCTCAGGGCCAGGAGACGGAGACCAGAGGTGTCATGTTCTGAGCTGGGTCTCATAAACATTCCTGCTTTTTCACTTGAGTTGGCAGTGTTTGTAGCAAGGCCGTAATTAACACTAAGATCTTCAGAACTCAATGACTGAAAATAATTACTTCTCTCCTTTTCTTCTCTCCCTTTCTCCGGCCGGGCTCTCCCTCTGAGGTTCTCCAGTCGGGGATTTCGGGCTGACTGGGCAAACACAAAGGGCTGCAGCGGCAGCGCCCGCTGACAGCACTATTGAAGGGTAGAGGGTTCGGCCTGACTGGCTCCAACCTGCTCACCGCTCGGATCAGCTGTCATTGAGACACTGCCCAAGTCAGCACTATTCACTGAGCTCGCTATGACCTTAAAACGCAGCTCCAGGGCCATGCGCATCCAGCAATTACTCTGAGTGAACAGGCTATGGAGGACAGGGATGTGTGTGGGGGAGAAAGGCAGAAACAGAGAGGGGGGAGAAAGAAGCAGAAAGATGGAGAGGGCAAAAGGGAGAGAGAGAGAGAGAGAGAGACAAACAGGAGGAAACAGAGAAAAGGGGGAACACATAAACGGAGAGAGCCCATTAGGCATGCACAGATATGCATTTAAAATAATGCAGTACACATGCACACAAATAAAAATGTAAAAACGTACACATGCAAACACACAATCCGTGGCGAAAGTGTTTTCGTTTTTAATTTAAGTTCTTCAATCAAGGCGAGAGAGGGAAAAACCTCCCCCCATGGGGCTGAGTTGAGTGAATTTGAATAAAATAAAGGCGAATTCGCCGGAGGCACCTCGGTGAAGCCCAGCGGAGTTGTCCACAGCGTTCCCCCGGGACGCACTTAAACAAGTTTTACATTAACAGTGGCGCATTGGGGGATGCGTGGCGACAGTTTGGATGTTTAGCATTAGCGGAGTAAACACAGAGGTGCGCTGTTAAAAGCGTGGTGATGAGATTAATGTGCGGAGCGCGGGCGTGGCCCAGAGGCACGGCAGGGGAACACCGCGACGCCACCCTGTCAGTCACTGTGACAGCACGCAGTTGAAGCCATTTACTGTTACGGCTATTAGTGCTCGGGACAACAGAGCGCGCTCAGAGTTGTCTGTCACTCTGACTGAGGGAGTGGTCTCGCCCCGTCCCCCCTGTGGGACGCCATCATGGGAGCTCTGGGGAAATCACTTCCAAACAAACAACTTCTGCCACAAGTTACTCTAAACGCTGCTCTACTTTCCCATGCACAAGTAACGGAACGTGTAGAGTGTATCAACGATAAGTAAGCCACAACACACACGCACATGCACGCACCCATACGGATGCAAACTTGCACAAATATAAACATGCCCACTCGTGTACACATACAGATGCAAGGGTATGTACAGAAAAATGGACCTACCCCATTCTACATCTGGTCATTTCGATTTTTGCTCTAAACACAATTAAGAACTGGTTGTAAAAAATGCTTTCAGAAAGACATAATAGAAGAGAGTAACCTGTTACTTTGCACCAACTCTCCCATCACTGGCAGGGTTACTGTGCCAACAAATGAACAAACAACAAAAGCGTGTGCAAATAAATAATTACGCCCAAAAAGGCACACACTGAGAACAGCAGCATGTCAGCCCCATTTGCCTGATTCCGGCTCTGGAGATGTGCCCAAAATCACAGAGATATGTGGGCATTTTCAGGCTGTACTCCCAACCAAGACGCTAATCAGATTAATGATCTATTTGTTTTAAAATATCAAGTGCATTAGGGCTGTGGAGCACCTCGTTTCGCACGCTCCCACAGTTGCTAGGCAAATGGTGGTGCTGGGTTTTGTGGCTGCGGTATGGAACACATTGGCAGACAGTCCAATGGGACGCGGGGCTGCACGCTGGATGCAGCATGGAGCAGAGAGACAAATTAACCACCGTGCGCTAATCACTCATCTCCTTAATGGGCGTACGCACTGCTACTAATGCAGGAAAACAAGCATGGAGTCCTTCACTGTCATTAGCAACACACACATGTGTGCGGGAGCACAAACTCAAAATCTGCACACACACACACACACACACACACACACACACACACACACACACACACACACACACACACACACACACATACACATACACATACACACTCATACACAGTCTTGTTCAGTCTTACACATATACATAGATACACATTCTCACTGGCTCACTCACACACTGTCCTCTGGACTCTTTTAAACTTGCATACACGCACACGCACGCGCACACACACACACACATACACAGCTAAGTACATAGTGATACACAGAAATGCACAGTCAGATGTGGTCTCCTTTACAGGCTTGAGTGTCAGAGCGGATTGGTTAAATACTTTATACTGGCTGCTGGTTGTTACCGAGGCCTAAATTAGCTGCTGTTTGAAAGAAAACCATAGAATTCAGCATATGCACCATACATCCAGGTCTGGAGTAGTGCACCTCTGACACTGACTGGTTTGACCCCATGGAGATTAGCCAGGCATACGCAACCATACAAATAGTAAATCCGCTACAATTGACTGTATCTATACAGCACCATTCAACACTTATTTTTACACTATTAACAACCTTTTTGACTCATAATTGTCTGTTAGCGTTCCATTATTCTGACAGAACGTTTCATGTCTTAACTTGGCTACACTCATCTTTGTTCTAGTCTCAACTATTCATCATCTGCCTCTTTCAACCAACTGTTTCAATACTTTCTTAAGTCTTTCACTCTGAGGCAATGACCACTGACTCACCTCTTCCTGTATTCACCAATATCTCTTTTATTCAACTAATAGCAGACTTTCAGGGAACGGCGTTTAGTCTTTCACTTATTTAAATCAAGTTTTATATTACATAAGGCTGTTTAAGAGGACAGACGTGAGCACAAAGGACTTCATGGAGCTCATGTCACAGATGCAAATAAAGACAGTGTGCACGTAACTCAAGGGCACAACAGTGATGCTATTGCAGCAGAAAGGAAATGGCCTGGGGTGAGAGTAAAATAATCAATGAGACGTGATTATCGCGTACACATTTGTGACAGAGCAACATCCTAGAGGAACACATTACTGTTACACACAGCATGGTCACAAAAACATGTTTTTGAGAGGACAGAGAAAAATACAGGAAAAACTCATCAATGGAAAAATGAGGTGCTAAAATGTTCTTGCCAAACCATAAACCATCAAATTTTATTATATTTTGCAGGATAACAAAACTGAACCTGAGAGAAAGTATAATATACATAGCCTATATGTACTGACAGTATTATTGGATACTAACAGCTGACATATAGATACTTTGCCGTTGTGTTTGGAGTACACTCCTACTCAAACCGTCCATGTGAGCTTTGGGAGAAAGAGAGGAAACTGCATCTCAGTCGCTGGTGGCCACTGGCGGAACAGGGCACACGCAGTCGTGGTTGGTCATACTGGCTGCATGGGGTGATAAGTGCTCCTGCTCTGTGCTGCGCTGGGGGGGGGTGAGCCGGAAGCTTCCGTTTTAGCACAGTGGATGTGAATGGGGCGATACCTGGGGGCAAAGGAGCCATTCTCTAGCAGGTGTCGATAAAGAGAAACAAATTTAACTCGTCAGGAAAAACCAAGGCCCCAGCATGTTTTGGGAGGTCTCCTTTTTTTGCCTTTTTATTTATCACACACTTTATTTGGCGTCTCTTCTGATAGGAGGAAACCTTTCACGACAGAAGAGAGGAAAGAAGCGAGAGAGGGAGAGAGAGAAAAAGAAACCTGGCCGCTCAAATATTTCTTTGCAATTACCACAGTATTACCCAGCTCACAATGCACTGCGCTCTCTCTCTTTCGCTCTCTCTCCCTGTGAAAAACTTCATTTCCTGCCTAATCCCAGCTCACTGGCCGCGGTTAAGTCCCGGCCCCCGGGAAGCATGGTTCTGCCACCCCCACGAGCATTCCTTCCCTGCTCATTTACTTCTACAGTGTAACAAAACTATTCAGAGAGGAATAATTGCCCACCCCTTCAGCCCCCACCACTCAGCCCAAGGTGGGAGTTTGGTGGTGGTGGTAGTGGGGGGTATGGGAAGAGCGCTTGTCCTGTGTTTTTCAGGGCAGCTGAACTGACCGTTTGCAGGATAGGATACACAGTAAACAACACTCCCTGAGGGTGTGGAGCGTAGCCATGGGACCAATTACCTTCAATTAAATCAGCGGACAGCAGCCACCCCCACCCCTCCCCTACCACCCACCCCCAGGGCCCTCCCTCTGCAGAACAAATCTGCATTAACACCTTCACAGCCCAACAACAAAGGCCAGGCCATACGACACACCCCACAGGCCTGCGTGTCACTCAGCACAGACACACACAAATACGCAAATATGCATACACAGGCACAAACACACACACTGGAAAAAGTCTGATCCCTCCTTTCACAGAGACTCGGTAACACACAAAACAAATACTCTTGCACGGCCTGCTCTGTTTACCGCGGTAAATCTCCTGTTGACGCACACCATGTGAGGCTCCACTCCACTGTACTGCTCGGCCACCTGGTCACCAACAGTATAAGACACTCATCCCACCCTCTGTCAAACACAGGGCCACTGTTGAGGACACTTGTGTCCTGTGAAAGTGGCTTGTGTTTGGTGGAAAGGGCTTAAGTGCATACTGCACCACTGATCCATATTGCAAAGAACATACTAAGCTGCCAATCATACACAAACAGCTTTGCACCAAAACGAATGTCATTAGAAAGAATAAACATATTAACTCATGAAAAAAAGCTTCTCCAGTGAAACATTCTGCACAATTTTATCTATGATTCAATCATGAAAATGCAGTATAAGAATAAATATGGATCTTTAGAACTATTTGAACATATATATATTACATTTATAAGTACACGTCCATATGTGACTCTCTGTATGCATGTGTGTAGAATTAATTTCTTGTCCTACTTTTTTTTTTAACTAGCTAAAAGAAGACTCATGAATCATACTGAATATATAAATATGCCTATTTTAAATTGTCGGATACGTTCTCAGTAAACATGTAATAATTGCCCTACTCAGCCGTTTGGCTGCTTTAACGTAAGTGGCGAGGTCTGTGGCTTGTTACGGGCCCGGCACTGTAAACAGCACACAGGGGATCGCTAATTAACTGTCACCAACACAAAAGTTAAGAGTCAACAGAGACTGACAGAGTTTCAGGCCCCTGAGACCTTGCAGTGCTCTGGTGTAAAGCCATTGTCTAACAGGATATAATTAGCATTCTTTGACTTTAAAATTAGCATAATGATGCAAACAGGGGGTGGGAGGGGGGGGCCGTGGGTGCACGACAGGGCCGCAGGGGGCATCTCTTCACACAAATGCGTGCACGCTCACACACGCGCATACACACACACACACCTCCTGCAGCCCACTGGAATGCCTAGCTCCTAGGATTTATACAGGTTTGGAAAAATGATGAAAATGGGGCTGGTGCGCCCCTGGTGACCAAGACTGGTACATACACAAACAGTCCATGTTCTACACATCATACATGACTTTCTTTGGTCTCTCTCTCTCTTACATGCTCTTTCTCTCATCAAACATTTTTCCTGGCATTAAATGCATAGTTCACATTGCCAAAACACAGCATTTAGACAGCAGTGTAGGAAAACACATTTACATTTTCACAAATTATTTTAAAGTAGACACTGTAATTATAATGATAACTGACAGTAAAATAATAAAGACTGCAAGGAAATCTCTCTCCCTCTCCAACTCGTGATCTCTCTCAGTAGCTCGCACAAACAGCCACAGTAACACTACAATCATGCGAAATGGAGAGCTCAGAGTTTTTGGAAGCAGTGAATGAGTTTGATAGTTATCAAATGAGACAGATGTGCACATAAAATATCATCTGTGTGTTTAAATATGCCAATTAATATGTCAATTTACAACTTCAACTGGCGGTAGACTGACTGACCGTGTATTTCTTTGCCAGATGTCCTTACCCAGGGAGACTTACCAAGACTTGGGCCTACAACGTACCTCAAGGGTACAGCAGAACAGCAGGAAATCCGAAGCACAAGCTTGGGCCCTAAGCTGTGGGCAGTCATGCGAAGGAGAGTGTGAAGACAAGGGTATAATGGGAACTCTTGGACACATGCTCATATATGTGACAGACTGATCCCTACATGTGATCCCCCCACCCTCAACTACCTTCACCACAAAAAAGCTGCTGTTTCAATCCAAACCCATTTGGTTAAATCCACAAACTTCTCCCTTAGAGCCAGAGAATGCATTCCCCATGGCCTCTGGAGTGTGGATTACCTTAATCCACACGCTTGGTGTCTTAATCCATGGACCGCGCCAGGCCATTATTTGGGAAGGGCTTGGGAGAGAATGGGACACCTCTGCTTTTGGCTTGTACAATCATTAGGGGGGATTTGGGGATGCGCCAGGAGGGGGCAGGTAGTTTTCAGCAAGCAGAGGGGGGTTCCTCCCGAGACAATGAGCTCTCCGGGTCCGATCGGCCCGAGGATTCTGGGAGATATTTTGGGCCTACTAATGCGTGAGATCGATTAGGTGGTTGAGAGGACGGCTTGAAAGGCCCGACGCTGACCCCTTTCCAACAGGAGCAGGGGGCCGGGGCGAGTGACCCCCTTCGTCAGTTAATCCACCCCCAGGATCCAGATACTTATCTGTGCTGTTATCTGAGCCCTGTGGCACCCACCCCCATAACTCCCACAAACACCCTCATCACCCCGCTCCCCCCAGATCTGCAGCAGTGGTCCACTTCAGCTGGGAGTCAGGGCCTGGTCAGGCATCCCATGGGGTCATGAAGAGGGGCTCCCAGAATTCCTTCAGTTCGAAACTAGCGTTGCACAGCTGTCCAAGGACGAAAATGGACATTTCAGTAGAGGTCCAAATAATTGGACCATGAATGTCAATTTTCTGACTTTTAATTTAAATGTACCATAGCAAGTGCTTTTGCAAAACTGCAGGTCTTACGCAGCTATCCTGTCTGTAAAGCACACTACTGTCCTAGGTTCACCAAAAGATTCAGCAAAGTCATGCCTGACTACTGTCCACTTGCATTCTATAAGTATTTCTCCAGGTAAAACCAGGAGAAGTAATCTCAGCTGAAGTAGGCCCTCAAATAAAATTACAGCGCTGTTATGATATATATCATAAACTGTGACCTTGGTAGTCCAGATAATGGATTTTTGTTCCCAATGTCACAGATGTCTGAATACGCCCTCTCGTCAGATAAACGGGCGATTGAGAGTCAGACCAACACTACCACTGAATGCAGGGGTAAACATGTACCAGGTAGACACCCTACGTTGCACCTCAGTCAGCTTCCTTCAAATTCATATCACACCCAAAGCCTGGCCTCGCAGCTGCTTTTCTGAAGCTGAATCTTAACATCCCGCTTCAGTCAAAAAAATTCAATTCGGAGGCTCCCCCGGACTACGAGGAGAAATCAGACCCCTCAAATCACACGGTGTGGGTTTCATTTGGCTTTTTTTTCCGGCTGGAGGGACGCAGAGCTTCAGCCCTTGAGGAATAAAAAGCGAATGCAATATCGATGCAAATGCTGAATGAGGGACGTGGAAAGCAGCGAGCATGCCCGCCTCGCCACCAGGCTCGACCCGTGTTTCCGGATACCCACCGCAGCGCCCACTGATGACACACTTTGCTCTCCCGGCAGGGGGCAGGAGTGTCCATCACTGGGATCCGTCCATGTATCCCCTGGGCTGCGTTTGCTTATTCATGGCCCTTTTGGCTTTGGCTCAAGTAAAACTGGGATTAATAGCATTTGGTAAAATGGCACGAGGCACCCCGTGATTCCCGCCTGTAGCTGCAGACCGGAACTCAGAGTTGGACAACTTTTATCAAAGTGCAGCACTTATTCAGGGCAACTTATATTACTGAGACTGACATCTTGCCCATTTCTTCAACAAGATTTAATGTATGAAAATGTATCGACACAGCAGGGGGGAGACTGTTCCCTTTCTAGTCCCACAATGTGAAATTATCCATGTCAATTGATTTTGCTTGGAATACTGAAAGACATGAATGAATGAGCCAGTTAAACAGCACCTGTTATTGCAGCCTTTTATATTAGCAGTTTTAATGTAGGATTTACACAATGCTAATATAAGTACAGTACGTACTGTAATTCCAGGTTTCAAAGAAAAGATGTGCCATCTTGTGAAAAATTCTGGCAAGACCACTCAAAGTCATAACTCAAGCATTCAGTGTACTGCACTACCATTCATCTGCAAATGATGGTCAGGAGAGAGCGATGTTTGGACAGCAATCTGAGAGGAATGCACTGCTGGAAGTAATAACAATTCACTTTATGTGTGCCCATATAACACACATGTACGCATGCATGCCCATGAACACACATGCATTGAGAAAAGGAGTAATGATATCTGGCTTCATGGATCTGTTGTGATGATATCGGCGGAGTGAGCAGAGGAGGCCTGCCGCAGCTGAGTGATTAAAATGAAGTGCAGCAGCTGCGGTCACATGGCCTGGCAGTCACAGAGATGAGAGCCCGGGAGACGCTCGGCTCGGCTCGCGCTCCCCTCGCTCTCCTCTCAAAGCGCTGTGCACTGCTGCCAGCTGGTGGGAGCACAGAGAAGAGTGCAGTGACTGAGCCCAGAGACCCACAAAGCCACACAGTCACACACACTGACAAAGTAACACTGACTCAAAGAACCACACAGTCATAGTTCTACACACCCACAAAGTAGAACTGACTCAGAGAAACACAGTCGGTCATAAAATCACAGACTCAGAGACACAGTCCCACAGAAACACACAGCAGTACAGCAGAACCATAGGAATGTAGTTTCTGGCACATGTAGACATGTGTAGTCATGTGGGCATGGAGACTAACAGAGGCTAACAGAACACACAGAGTGACACTGGGTGACTCTAGGTGTCTCAGTTGGACTGTTGTAGGGGATTCATAAGGCTTTAACAGATCTACAGCTACTCTCACTGAAGAGTACAGGCAGATCACACTCAGGATTCTAAATGAAGTATAAACAAGTATAGATGCTTTCAGTTGTAACCCTGTTTCCCCTCTTCAAAAACAAAGAACATGAGATATATATATACAAAAAATGTTATGGTTGATCCAAATAGGTTCACGGTGAGTAAGAGACCCTCAAACGGTTACAGAGAAGTCAAAGTACAGGGTGGGTTAAAACAGGCCGAGAAAATGTGTTTGTGCCATTTTGGAATAACTTAAAATCTTTATGTAAAGGACATAAATAATTTAATTGTATGTGTTTTTCTGTCTTTCCCATTCCATCTCTCAGCAGGGGTCCAATGCCTCACAGTAGTGTGGACAGTTAACATGCCGATCCCGACCCCCACCCCTCTGAGAGATGGTCCCACCCCCTCCCCATGGGCAAAAATATTTAAGGCTGGACTCACAGACATTCCCGGTATTGTCGAAACTGTTGAGGACCTCATCGACTCTGATAGGTCCGAGGTTATCTCTGTAGATCACAAAAAGAGAGGGAGAAGGTAGACTGAAACGCCAGGTAAGGGTACGTAATGAGTAGATCAGTGTTTATGATAGTGCCTTTATGCATGTGTGAGCACATCTGTATGGATGAAAGTATCTGTGGGTGAATTTGCGTATATGCGTGCTTGCACATGTGTCTGTATGATGTCCCCTCTACTCTGTGTGTATGTCTGCCTGGGTGTCAGCCAGCAGAGGGAGTGAGAGTGGAGAGGAGAGGAGAGGAGCAGTGACAGTGACAGTGAGAGAGACATAAATGACACGCTGACACCCTGAAACACAAATGAGCTGAGAGAAGCAGACACTTGGACAATGCCACCTACTTCTTGCATGATAATATGCATCACCTTATTACCCTGCTCTGGTCCTGGGAGCAGTTTCTGTATAAGGGTTCTATTTTCTAACTGCTTCTGACTTTCTTTTCTTGAACCGTTGATTAAATACTGGTCTGATTTAAGGTAATGTGATTTCCAATTAGTGAAATAACAGAATGAAACTCAGGACAAGAGACTTACAAGGGGTAGACAAATTAATGAAAACGGTTTAAAAAGGGGTCATATCTTGAAGTAACTAAATGACAATTGAAAAGGAGTCTATACCTGTGTTTCATATTAATGTCAACATTAATTACTAATACATTTCTGCAATAAAATGTTTTAAAATGAACACCTGAATGTGTGAATTTCGAAAGCAACACAACTGATCAAACCCTTTTTAAAAAAGCTTAATGACTATCAAAACAAAAACGCCAGTAAACATCATAATAAGCTGCCCCCTCATAGCTAACTATGTAAGCTACATAAGGCTTATGAAAACCAGCACAAACGGCGTCTTTAAGTCTCGGAAACTCATGTGCATCAGCCCCAGTGGTCTCCCTGAAACGCACTGCTTTGTGCAGCTCCTTACTCCCTTAAAAGCAGGGATTTATGTCTTGATGATGTCATAATCATATCACACAGTCTTATTTCCTGATGGGGCAGTGAGGATCCATGCACCCAAAAGAGGGGGAACTAAGGAGCGTTAATGACTGATGTTTTCACTATGGTAAACATACTGGCACAAAGGAGTAAGTGACTGACAGTACTATGGTGTTCATTAAGTGCTCATTAAGCCTCATTTTCCATTCCTAAAGTGTTCCCTCACCGAAGATCAGAGGAGGAAAGCGGTGATTTTGAAGAGTGGACCAGGACATACCTGAGAAAGGCACTGAATTGTGGGAAAAAGGCACTTCTGTACTCGACCCAGTTCCCGTCAGCGGGGTGGTCAGAATCTGAGGTTGTGAGTCTGTTCCTGGAGAACAGGTTGAAAGAAGAGAACCTGCGCACGGAGACCCTCTGGACTTCCTCACTGTCCAGTGGCTTCCTCTTCAGCACCTGCAGCCCAGGAAAAACACAATGACTTTCTGTTCTGCAGCTGAATGCACAACGCCTCACCTCAGCCTGTTACTGACCGCGCAACATTTCACCTACACCTGTCCCTGAAAAAACTACATCACAACTGAACATACCCCGGCTCATCCACACATGGACCTGAATACACAACATCACACCCATCACACAGCACTGTGACTAAACAAACATCGACAAACGACAAAATTACATCTGAACATTCTGTGCATGTGGATTGCATCAGGTCCCTAATAAATTAGTTACTCCATACATTTTTATGGATTTCATGGCACGACTAGTACTTTATATAGGAAAAACATGATGCAAAAGGATTGTTCTTTGTTCTTCCTTAAACACAGCAACACCACAGCTTTGCCTATACCTCCTGTGTAACAACACCCTTATGTGTCCTCAACACACTCATCTGTATCTTCACAACACAACAAGCCTTTATCTCTGCTAAACATACTCACTTCTACCAGACACCACAACACCCTTCACCGCGACAGACCCACCTGAATAAAGACCACACAACACGCCTTCATCTCTGTTATAACCTCACCTGTGTAACTGACCACACAACACGCCTTCATCTCTGTTATAATCTCACCTGTGTAACTGACCACACAACACGCCTTCATCTCTGTTATAATCTCACCTGTGTAACTGACCACACAACACGCCTTCATCTCTGTTATAATCTCACCTGTGTAACTGACCACACAACACACCTTCATCTTGGTTATAATCTCACCTGTGTAACTGACCACACAACACGCCTTCATCTCTGTTATAATCTCACCTGTGTAACTGACCACACAACACGCCTTCATCTCTGTTATAATCTCACCTGTGTAACTGACCACACAACACGCCTTCATCTCTGTTATAATCTCACCTGTGTAACTGACCACACAACACGCCTTCATCTCTGTTATAATCTCACCTGTGTAACTGACCACACAACATGCCTTCATCTCTGTTATAATCTCACCTGTGTAACTGACCACACAACACGCCTTCATCTCTGTTATAATCTCACCTGTGTAACTGACCACACAACATGCCTTCGTCTACAAACTCACCTGTACCTTACCAAAGAACCCTGCTTAATTTGAGCTAAAATACAGTGACTTGTAACTGATCAAAACATCTGCCCAATATAAACCAATGTTTATTTGACCAAACAACACAATCTTGTCTGACCTACAGACACAAACTAATAAGTGACCATAGAACATGTTTTCATCTGAACAAAAACCTTTCTACTTCATATATTTTTCTTATACCTGACAATACTGTGAATTGACCATACATATATAGTATGTGACACCTGCTGTAGCTCCTTGTAAAGGCACAGTTAACATAGATAACACAATGACCTTAGTCTGTATCCTAGCTGGGTGGATTAATAATGAAAAAACAGTGTGACAGATCTCAATTCAGACAGAAAGGGAAAACAGTTACATAAGATACTGCCATTTTTCCATTAAAACTGGAGCATTCCTACAACAATATTTAAAATCAAAATTGATCTGAGTCTAAACTGTAAGGTAATAAGTAACTTCTAACACACATTTCTTAGCTTTTTTCTGGATGGTGGTCGTGGGGGGAGGTCAATTATTCAGTGGGGAAAGCTAAAGCTGAACTGCAGATAAATCTGCTTTACGTACCATTTATGGGCAAACCTCGTATCCCGTGTCCTCCCTCATTAACACGGTTGCTATTTTCAGATTTCCCGTGGGAGAACAGGTCTAGTTTTGGTTTAAAAAGAGGTACAAACCCGATAGTGTTACTTAGTCTTTTGTTTTACTAAAAGAGTAATTTACTATCGTGTCTTACAAACAGTGCAGCACGGCAGCCGGCGAGCTCAAGGTAGAAATCTAGGACACCTCGCAGGTGCGCTGTGTGCAGTACAACAGGTAGCGAGCATCAACGAGGATTCCCCAGCTGTTGCTGTGACTCTCCTAAACCTCAATTTATTCACCTACATTATTATGATACACATTTATTATATGGTCACACTTTTCTGGCATTTAGTATGCATGTCAGATTTACTACACTGGCTGACTAACTAGTCTTCTCTGAAGGAATTCTAAAACAGCCAGCTAGCTAATTTAACTTATAATTGCAACTGCTCTATATATTAGCTAAAATAGCTCACTCGCGAACTGGAAAACTGGCAAACTATAACTCAATTTAGTGGAGTGTTTTTGTTCACCAAAATTAGAGGTGTAGTTTAAAGGTACACAGCCACACCGACAGACTAGTAAAGCTGAGCAAATATCAACCAGATAGTACAACTAACGTATTCCCTACACTGTCAATGCATAACTGCCTAACCACAATTTCTGCAAGATGCCAGTAGTGAACATTTCATGAGACCGAAGAATGATGGACGACATAACAACAATTAGCCAGCTAGCTAGCTAGCAAACAAGACAGGTCGCTAACACAAAAACAATGCATTTAATCACATTCTCACTTACAATGGTCAACTACACCGCCACACTGATGAAACAATACTGAACAGCGACTTCACCTGTCTGAGGAGAGTCCATCGGGCTCGAGCGACGTCGGTCCCACAGGTCGCGTCCCGGTCGGATTGATGGCTCCTGTCATTCTCTTCTGACATCGCCAAATCAGGCTCACCTTTTATTTTACTCACCCCCGAGCCACCTGTTGGGTTTCCCTCCATTCTCTACTGAATGAAATATGTCCTAAAACAACTGTAAATTACAGGTCTATATAAACAGCTAGTTTCACAGTGTTCACCGTTTCATCGTCTCGATAGATAAAATAGTACTGCGCACGCTTATTTCCCTCAGCGGCAGTAGTGGGGCAAATCGTGAGCTCGGATGCCGCTAGAAAGCATGCTACTTCCGTACACTTCCTGTCCGTCGGCACGGAGAATAAAAGCAATTCATCACCAGCATAGTCGAACGCAATATTCAACCGCCGTGGGCCGCTTTTCAGTGATTGATTAGTCTCGCCTACTATATACGCCATCTGACAGCGCCGAATGTTTGAAAAGCTAAAATGACCTATATGCATGTGTGTGAGCAAGATGGGCAGAACTGTAGTATAGGCAGAACTTTGTAACGTTGAAATCTTTTCTGTCTATCGACTGGACTGTTGTATGTCGCGCGTACAGCATCTTATTCGTGTATCGCATGTGTCCTTTATTAATTAATAGTTCTCTGATAATGGAAAGGGCTGGTTACATGATTACAGCTTGGTTTCACATCGCCATCAGCAGGTTAGCTTGTAGGAGGCAACTTGTGTGTTGGCGAAGGTGGAAAAATTTAATAAGTTGTTAGTGACTTCTAATAACAGACCAGCTGCCTGTATGTCAGTTCTGATGCCAAGCAAGTTTGTCTAATGAATTGCAAGCACTATCGTCGCTGGTATTAACTGAACTTGCCAGAGGGAGAGCTAGCCTCTCACAATGTTTAACATCGCTCTGTTTTTACGTTCTGTTACACCAAGTGTGAGGTGTCCTGACCTGCGTGTGAAATGCAGACTTTGTCCGGTTGTTCTGTTCCAGGTGTCAGCACGAGTTCTCTCGGGGGTAAGGAAGATCCGGCTTTCTTGCTTAAACCAAATTACTTTAAATGTTGTGTTAAATCATTAATGTAGGAGCTGCAGGGTGATATGTCGCCGACAAAACTCGTCTTGTAGAAACCAAAGAGAAGCAGAGGTGACGGATATCTTGTGTTGCTAATGAGAAACAGATCCGGTAGAGTCTGATTCCCAGTGATAAAGTCATTCAAAATAGAGAAACAGAAAGTAGCCTCTGACCACACTGGAGTCCTCATTCTTTAATATTTAATTGCTTCCGCAAGGCCATTTTGATGTTGACACTTACAAAGCACAAAATGCATCAACACAAGTAACTCATTCGGTCATTCTGTTACTATATAAGCGACAGTGATTGAAGTTGTGTTGAGTGGGATTAAAATGAATTTGTTGTATTCATTAATTTTTTGAATCTTTTTTTCAGGATACCTCCAATTCAGTCTTTGAATATTCCAAAACACATTCACAAATATTCAAAAACCAAGAGAGGTTTTTCAAAAGAAAAGTAAGATCAATGTACAAGAGGTACTCTGAAGTCCCAGATGATGTCTTGGTAGGTTGGGCTTTCTTTTATATTGACGTTATCAAATAAAGATGGTCAACTAAATGCATCATATAAGGCAACTGTGTATATTGATATAACAGCTAAGTTTGAGTGTGCGTGGCCAAACAGCAGTCTTAACCTGGCTGCAGTACTTGTGTGGTAAATGTTTTTCCATCAAATCATTCCCAGTGCACTGTAGTACTGGTGTGGCTTTTGGACACAGTACACAATAGGGAGTGCAGTTCAGCATATCACTAACAGTTCTGTCTTTGTTCAGGTCCGTGGGTGTCATCATGTTTACTTTGAGGAGGGGAGCAGCATCTACAGAATGGGCCTTGAGCAGGGTAAGCCCAGTGGAGTTGAGTCTGGGGAAGATATCCAAACCATTTGATTATGGTTAGCTTCGGCCATCTTCGGTCCAAAGCCAGAGAACGACTGGAAATCTTTGAGAAAGTCTTTTGTTCTTATGTTACCCATCAGATTGACCAAAGAACTGGGTGGAACCCGATAGGAATTTTAAATTACTGTGGTTATACTAACTTCTGTTTTCCAAGTTTTCATCTGTGTTGAGGTTGCTTAGGCCCAGCAGTGTCACTTTGTATAGATGGTATAGTTACTATGTGGACAGTGTGGCTAGTCAAGGAGGGGTGTGACTGTGTCACATTGATTACCTGCATTCACCTGTGTTCCCGCACCTCAGGTCAACACAATGTGGAAGAGGTTCTTCGTGCAGACGGAGGAGACTATGGAGACGGAGTTCTGCAGCGGGTTCGGATCTCCCCAGGGGAGCGCATGCTGGCTGCCAGTCTGAGGACCCCATGCAGCGAGGAAACCAGGTGCCTCCTGGTGAAGCTCTGGGGCTTCCCTGGCTTCCCACCTCAACCAGTACTCGTTCTCAACGGGGTCTACAGCTTTGGTGAGAGAGACCAGTGTGGGTCATTTTTGTGAGAGGAATGAAAAGACACTTCAAATTGAGTAAAGAACATTAAGAATTTCTTTGACAGTCTGGTCATGTAAACTCAGACTAAGGCATAGTGCATTTCTGTGTCTGTCTTGTGTAGAATGGGCTACAGATGACATCTTGTTCTTCACCAGTATGGAGGGCCTCCGGTGTCACCGCGTCTTTCGTGTGGACCTGAGTGCAGTAGAGCCAAAGGCTGCCCTGGTGTATGAGGAGAAGGACCCTGAGTAAGAATTCAGTCTGCATCAGGTCAAAGCTGTGTTGTGTATGTGTGTATGTCCATGCAACCTTCTGGTCTATATGCTTATGTATGTGTTTATGTGTTTGATGAAGTACTAGTTTGTTTGGCTGCCTATGTATTTGCATGTGTGTTTTTGTGTGACCATTGGTCTGTCCCTCTGCAGGTTCTTTGTGGAAGTGAGCAGCACTAGAGACAGGAAACTGCTGACAGTGAATTGCAGCAGTAAAAGCTGTTCAGAGGTTTGGCTCATTGACTGCACCACGCCCTTTGCACGGCCCACATTGGTTCAGTCCCGCCTACCTGGCATGCTCTACCACGTGGAACACAGGAATCGGAATCTGTATGTTCTTGCCAACACGGCACCAGGACAGGAGTACCAGGTGAGCTCCATCCATGGCAGACCCAAACACAAAACAAAAGGACCTGGGCCTATTTAGCACACTTTGGATCCAACAAAAATAAGGTGGTGTTGATTGGCTTGAGGATATGTTTTTTGCTTTCCCTTTTAAACACTGCTATTATTGCCATTTCTCCAGGTCTGCCATCTATTACCAGGTATTAAATTGCCAATGAAAAAAATTCACTTAAATCATTCATACATTCAGTTGTTAGTCAATTTCTTTTTTTTGGTTAGCCTTTTTTGTTTGTTTTGTCCAAGCATGCTATTCAAAGTTCCCAAAATCACCAAAATTGCTGTGAATGGTAGATTTCCATAACAAGCATGACTGCATTTTAAATGTGGATTTCTGGATACTCATTTGTGTTATTCCACTCACTATGCAGGTGTGCCTTTTCTTAATTTCTAAAAGGTACTAAGATCCCCTCTCGTCTCTCCCTCCATGGGAAATTGGGAACCAATGTTCACCCCTGCCCCAGGAACAGGTCTGAGAGATATGGAGGTCCTTCAGGACTACTGTGTTCTGGCAGTTCGGACCCCGAGTGGCCCCCTCGGACTCCAGACAGTCCCACTGACTGACCCCAGTGGTATCTGTGCCCTACAGGTGAAAAAAACCTGCCTTAGTCAGATGGCTAAATCAAAATTACAATCCCGCTAAAAGGCTGAAAAACATTCTTATTGATACACACTAAGCACTAACCAATTGGAGCTGGAATCCTATCACTCATTCTGAACATTACACATGTTTTAGATAAGATCAGGTAAGATTACTTTCCGATAAGCATACCCTACTATCAAAGGGTCCAAAATGGAATTGTCCTCTATTTTTTTCCTTTTGCTGAAAAAAATCCACAGAAGTTCTATTTATTAACAGCTTTTACTACCCTTTCCTGTAGTTGTTATACTTAAATAACAGCCTTTGTAATCGAAACAAGATGATAAAGTGAGGCATTGCTTTATGACATTCGCTGTAGTCATCAGTATGTCTTACAGCTGCATGAGTATTATCTAAGTGCTGACTTTTGGCCCTGTGGTTCGGTCGTTGAGGAAAGTGTTTAAAGGTTGGTGAGGATAAAAACATGGACACAGGCCAGGAACAAGTGTTTTCAGTATTGCTCGTCACACTTGGTGGTTGCCACCTGTGGCGTAACATGCCCTCTGACACATGTGGTTTAGCTGAGTCAGCCCATGGTTTTTAATGCTTTCCTTCTAGTGCGCCTGAAGCCCCCAACCTGCCATTTTGGAATACAGCGGAAAAATAGCTACCACAATCCCAAATATAAATTAATTCTGTTATGTTAGCCGTGCTTGAAGGCTGACCTAAATTCTTTACCTCGTGTTTTTTTTATGGCTGTTGTTTCACTTGAATACACACAAACGACTCGCTACACTATGGATTATATTGTATTAAATTGGTGGAATTCCATGAACAAACCCCTTGTCAGCCGGTTTTTTATCTGTCTGGATGTGGAAGATATTTATGTTGTGAGTTTTAATTGTTATGTATGTTGGAATTCCTGTAAAAGATCTGCAAATGGGAACTTTAAATGTTGCCTGTTCCACAGCTTCCCTTGTGGGCCTGTTCTCTGGAGACTCAACCATGCCAAGTGGCAGACAGCAAGACCTATCGTTTCCTCCTGTCCTCCCCTGTACAACCCCCTACCCTGTTCCACTATTCCCCATGGGAAAACCAGCTGTACATACAGGAAGATAAAGCTGGATCTTCCCTCCCAGATTACCACACCACGCGACTTGAGGCTCCCAGCCAGGTATCTGTCCGAGTTAAATACTCCAAAAAAAACTCACAATTTGAATCTGGCCAGCTAGCCGTCTTCCCTGTACAGATTATTGAGAATATACATAATTTCTTGTATTCTCTACCCTCTTTGATTCCCCAGTTTTATACCTCAACTTTAAATGTGGAGTTCATTGACCTATCTGGTTAAATAAAACATGACACAGGGTCATGTGCACTAGTAAGAATGTACACACACTCACACACACACACAAATGCAGACAGAATGCGGTGTGTTCCACTGGAGTCATGTGACACCATGGTGGGTCCTGAGCTGTGTTCTGACAGCAGCATGTGACATGTTTAATGTAACCTCCTGTCAGAGGATGTCAAGTGGCCTGAATGGCTGGCAGAGCCCACAGGTGTCGGGTAACCTTGCTGCCGGCTGTTGTTGGGTGGTGTCAGGTGACCAGGTCTCAGACATTCTGTCTCTTCCGCTGTGCCTAAGCCTCTCACTAAGAGCAGGCTCTCCGGTCACACCTAGGACACCTGTGGTGGTACCCACAGCAACATGAGCCATGGCAATAATTCAGTCCTAATCCTTTGATGAAAGCCCTGAAGGTCTG
This sequence comes from Albula goreensis, assembly GCA_022829145.1. NCBI lineage: Eukaryota > Metazoa > Chordata > Actinopteri > Albuliformes > Albulidae > Albula > Albula goreensis. The sequence goes on from CM040750.1 coordinate 15,394,929, forward strand.
ACCTGTGGACAATTTCAGAAGTTAGTACAGGTTTGGTGGGGGGGTGGGTGAGCATAACCATAATTCCTACCTCAGGATAGCTGTTTGGTATACTCCCCATCCATGTGGGCAGGATTAGAAGGGAATTGAGCTGAGTGAACATTTTATAGAGCGAAATATAGCTGCTACTCTTTCTGCAGGATGGCACCATGGTTCCACTCACAGTATTTCACGCACATGCTTGGGATGACCTGAAGGGGGCACCGTTGCTGCTGCATGTGTATGGAGCCTATGGCCAGGATGTTCACATGGGGTTCAGCCCTGAGAAGAGACTGCTGCTGGAGGAAGGCTGGGCTCTTGCCTACTGCCATGTCAGGTACTCTCATTTCCATGAGTCCTTGTCTTGTTGCTGTGGAAATTGTTACAAGTTCAGAGTGCTCAGTCTCTGATCGACTACTCAACTCCCACTCAACTACTCTGGGTTTGTTTATAGCACCCTAGATTAATAAATCTTGTTATGGCATTATTCACTCTCATACAGTTTGGTCCTTTCATCTAACTAGAAGAGAGAGGAGTGCTCAGTTAGACAGGTGACTCTTAGATTTTTTTTGCTGAGGGGCTGGATCATCTCTTCCAGAATGTCCCAGGGTGACACACTCTGGTTTTGTGTCCCACAGGGGTGGAGGGGAACGAGGTCTAGGCTGGCATCGGGCAGGTCGTCTGGAGGGGAAACAGAGAGGGGTGGAGGACCTTGCAGCTTGCATCCAGCGGCTCTTTAGCCTGGGCGTGTCCCGGCCCTCTCTCGCAGCGCTCACCGCTTGCAGTGCTGGCGCCATCCTGGTGGGGGCGCTGTGCAACCAGCACCCTCATCTGCTCCGAGCCGTAACCCTGCAGGTAAACACCACGTTCAATAATGTCTTTAGAAAAAGGAAGTCAAAATGCTCTTTGCTTGTGTGGATATAGTCATAGCTACCTGTGTCTTTCTCTGCCACTATGAGATGTTTTAGGCTGTGCTGACCAGTCCCAAAAAGTCTGAGAGAGTACATAATCAGACTCCAGTTAATGCCGATTGAGTGTCTTTTTCTCCAGTCAACTGACACAAGACAGCCCAGTTACTCAGCCTTTTGTAAACTAAGGCCAGACTACAGATCTTATTGTTTTGCAGTATTTCTCTGTTGCATTCTGCTGCCATGGATCTGCAGGCCCCTTTCCTCGATGTCCTTGGCACCATGCTGGACCCAACCTTGCCCCTGACCATTGAGGAGAGGGGGGAATGGGGAGACCCCCTGACTGACTCCCGATACAGAGACTGCATCGCCTCCTACTCTCCCTGCCACAACATCACACCACAGGTAGACTGTTTTCTCTGCTCAGTGCACCAAGCTACAGCACAACCATCTCGTCACACATTCATACAGAGCTGTTCAACCCTACAAGCATTCATCAGTGTTCTTTTTGAGATACACACTTATATATTTATTAACCAGGCAAAAACTTTTGAGGTTAAAAACCTCTTTTACGAGGGTGGCCTGGCAAGAAGGTCAGCAGGACAGTAAATACATGCAGAGACACAACCCCACATGTGTAACTTGCCTTATCTGTCATATATTCAAACAGACAGATATGTAGAGGCAGCGACAGGACACCATGTACAAAAACAGGCACAATTGAAAAATGTTCATTCTTGCTCATTTAAGAGTGTATAGGATGAATTTTGATTTTGATTATATGGCACTATTGATTTGTGTGTTTCTCCATCTCCAGCTTTACCCCTCCATGTTAATCACGGCTTACAAGCAGGATCAGAGAGTTCCACTGGCAGGGGTTCTGCAGTACGTTGAGAGGCTAACGGCAGCCGTTCATGCACACATTGGGCATCTTTCTCAATCAGGTGTGGAGTGAAGGACAATTTTAAGAGTAAAAACTTGACAACCTACAATTAACTTTTGTGCCTATGGCAATTTTGAAGTTTCAAAGTAGGGCACTCAAGAGGTCAGTTGGGTATAATTTTTATTCTGTTGCAGCAGTGATATAGATAATAGAATAAAATCACAACAAGCCACACCTCTAAATTCTAAAACTGTATTAGATGATGATTAGTATTCAGAGGTAGGTTGTTAGTGAGTCCGATCCTGGGTAGAGTTCATTTTTTATTGATGCTGTTATGACAAGTGTCAGCAAATCATTGAACATAACTATGCCCTACTTTAAGTTTCTTCATCTTTCAGTCCATTCCCAATTGACAACCTGATCTCAATTCCTGTACTCGCTCTCTGTAACTTGGGAAAGAAGACCATATTATATGGGATTAGATTGAAATTGGAGGTATAATAATGGGAAATACAAGTGTATTGTATATTAAAATAGAAGTACTGAGTTGACCTCTCTTCCGACGTTACATAACAGTGAGATAACACACCCACAGCAGGGGGCAATTATCATGTTTATGAGATGCTCTGTTAAGATGAGAGATAGCAAAGCAGTTCTGCCTGTCAAGGTCACAGAGGCCTGAAAGACACATCTCTCACTGAGTGGGAGTTAGCGGAGGCTGGAAGCTACAGTTTGGGCTTGGGAGAGATTTGGAATAGACTGATGCGTTTCAGAGCTTTTACAGTGTGGTTACGAGAAAATAGAAATGGATTTAGTTTGACAGACTTGTACCTTTTATAAGTCAGCCATATCTGGATTTTAAGTTAGTGTTTGCATTCATACTGTTTAAAGATGAATTTGAATGATAAATTATTCACTATTTTCAAGACAAATATGTGTAAAAAATGAAAAGGGTTTTATCAGACAAGCAAAACCTTATGCTGCACAGGCTGATGGCTGTCTGAAACCCCACTGCAAATGGCTATGGTTTTCTAAGGATCTCTGACCTTGCCCACTGATATTATATCTTTTCTGAATACAGTTTGAGAGGCAAAGCTGTAACATAATGCCATAATTCCTCAATATCTGTTACATATTCAGAGTCAAAACATCAGCGCCCGTCCATCATTCTCGACCTACAGCCAGGCGGAGACCATTTTGGCCCAGAGGACTTCAGCTTGTCTGTGGAGCAGGTAACTATGTGTGTTTCTAGGTTTGGAACCCAATACTCATGGGATTAATTACCAGCTGGGGATTGCTATGATAATGGAACTGATGGAAACCACTCATTAAAAATCAGGTATCATTGATGGTCTGTCAAAAGTCTCTCAGTTCAGTCACCTAATGATCCCAGTACAGTTGTCTTTGTAATTTTCTCCTCATCCACCTCACCTGAAGCATGGTGAGCATTCTGGCACAAAATGGCTGCCATGCAATCCATTAGTAATATGGAAACATGTTAGCCCTTTATAAGGATGTCTATTAGGCTATTCAGTCCTTCCATATGCATTAATTAGCTGCAAGAGTACCTAAGGGCTTTGGCTGCTGTTCATGACAGCTGTTTAGGTAATAAATAATATCAGTAATAGGTTTGGAATTTACCTCATCAAATTCTGTGTTTCCTCATATTGCTGACAGAGTCTTGCCAATAATTGGTGCATTGTTTATTTAAAAACCCAGATTTGTGTGATATATGTCACGGCAGGGCAAGCTATGTTTGGAATGCAGTGCTTGTAGCCATTATTATTTGTCATGTTATACTCATGTCATATATAAGTTGATGCCACATAGTTTTTTTTTTTTTTTTTAAATATATAAACACAGCTGCAATTACGCAAAGTAAAATACTGTAGTTGAACTATTGCGCTAATCAAAAGATTACATTTTATACTAGTTGCCCTTCTTTGTATTTTTTCAAGGGACTTTATATCTTTCTTGCAGTTTGCTGCCCAGAACTGGGTGTAGTTCTGTAAATCTGGTCTGGCAAAAGCATAGTATTATATCTAATATACAGGGAGTTCCCAACTTCCAAAAATAATTGGTTCCCGAAGGTCTTCTGTAAGTCTTTTTTTTTTTTTTTTTTTTGTAAGTCCATCTTTTTTCTTGCAGACACTTTATATCATTCACCAAGATGAACCCCTCACCTTAAACTTCTATCAGTCTCAGTAGCTCCTATTTTCATGCGTGTATGGTTAATATAAACAAGCATAAATTCAAACAGTGTGATATATTTTCGTATACTGTACAGTACTGTCAAGGAAAATCACGCTCTCCATTAATTGGTGAGTCTAAAAAATGTTTTCTAATTTGGGAGGTTAGTTTAAATTTTACAAACATAAATTTCATAATTTAGGGAAAGCAGGAGCGCACAGTTGCCATCTGTTGCGGACCACGTAATTGACACACTTTTTTGAATCAGTAAATAACATTGCTTAATTTTTTTACCCCTGAAAATAATTTTTTTCGTATCTGCAGATTTCTGTAAGTCGAGTCTTCATAAGTAGGGGTCTAAGCGTATGCTAATTTGATGCATACTACATTTTAATCTATTTTTCGCAGCATTCTGTTGGCCTCTTTTTACTGCTATAGATCAATGTGTGGCTTCTGGTATGATTGGATACATTCAACCACAACTCCCAGCTTCCCCTTGACCAGATGACATTGTGTTCAGTAACAATGTAATAAACACCTTAAGTATCAACACTGAATTCTACACTCGTCTGATTACAAGTCAGGTTACAGTGCTGTTACAAAACCTCTCCCATCTTTCCTGTTATCTTACAGGCTGCTCGGCAGCTGGCATTCCTGTACAGGGAGCTGGGGTTGAAAGAGAAGGTTCGCGGTCAGAAGCGCAAGTAGAAAGGGGGGTCATGACACCAACATCGCAGTTTTTTTCCTCACAGATGGTACATACTGTGTGTGTCTTCTATGCCATATCTGTTTTTGAAGAAAGAGATGCCTGCCGAATGTGAAAACGTGCAGATCTTTAATTAAAAACAATCAGATAAACACATGTGAAACAACTGGATCAGACACACTGAGCGGACCTACACATCTGAGGCCATGCCACTACCAGCCCAGTGAAACAAGTGCAGTGCACTCAGCACTTGTACAGGATGTTCAGTGCACTCAGATAACAGGCCTTCTCTGAGACGTAGCAGCTGGAGGCGTGGTGAGGATGGAGCCTCTGCTGGGTCGAGTATTGCAGGATGAGCCCCTCCCCCCGCCGTGTCTCAATTTTTGATTTGTGGATGGGCTCCCCTTTCCTGCCCCTGGTGCCCATGCGCACAGTCAGGTCCTCCGGCAGTGGAGACACTCCAGTGAGGTCCGTCTCCGCATCGCTACCAAAGTTCAGCACCACCAGGAAGGCGTGGGGGAAGCCGTCCATCTCCCGCACAAATGCGAAGACGTCAGCGTCGCGATGAACGAAGCACATCCATCCCCGGTGTAGGGGCAGCTCTGCCTCCCGAAGGAGACTCAGGGTCTGGTATTGCACCAGGACCGACTCGTCGTCATTCTTCTGATCCTTGGGGAATAAGACGTTCCATCAGCATCCCTTACACACCTTAGCTCTGCAATCCTATGTCCTCCTTAACACCTTCATATGACAATAGCTTGTTCGCTGTAGCCATATTGCATTGCATTGTGTATTTATTTTTGTGTGTATTGTATTGATGGAGAGGGAGCATTGTGTGGAAAGTCAGACGTGGGTCTTCCCATAGACCATATAGGTTGAGGTGGCTGCACTACTACTGAGTTACCCAGTCTCACCTATTGTCGTGTATGTATTATTAGTAATAATGATACTGTGATTTGTATGTGTTCAAAATGTATACAAGTAGTAAAATGTATATATAATAAAAAATGATGCCACAGTATGTCCTGAATAACTTAAATAATGTGGAACAGACTGTGTTGATGAAGGCCATGTGATGGATATCAGCTTTTCGGTTGTCATTTTCTCCACCCCTCAACCATACCTGCACATTGACAGTGGTATAGTTTGGATGGATTGGTAGCCAGGTCTTGTTTTCGCTGAAGCCAGCATATTCGCCTGCGGTCCATTGCATGGGGGACCTCTGTGGATCTCTGGTTGCATTCTAAGAGAAAGAGAGGTCAGATGTCATGGATAATCTCATAGATATGGATTCCACTGTGAATTCTGCCCCGCTGTGTTGGAGGCAGGGTTCGATGTTTAGCTTAGAGGCGGTATCGCGCCATGTCTCTCCAGCCTGAAGGGCACCCACCGGGTTGAATTTTCCAAAGGGGTCCTGGATCTCGTCCACACTGATGTTCACGTTCTCCATGCCGATCTCCTCTCCGTAGTACGTGGTGGGTGTGCCAGGGAGCGTGAGCAGTAGCATGTTGATGACACGGGTGTACTCATGTCCCACGCTGGAGCTGATGCGTGGCTTGTCATGGTTCCCCACCTGAAAGAGGAGCCACAGTGCTTCCTAAATTGACTTGGCTCTGATTTGCCTGCTGCTCAAAGCACTTCACACTAAACTTCAGATGTGCCTGCATACTGTTTGCAATGTTGAATACATACCACCCAATTTGGCCACTTGCCCCTGGGCATGTTGGTCATCCACAGGTTGACCAAATGATAAACGCCCTCTCCAGACAGATAGTCAGGCAGGTCAATAAGGTAGAAGTTGAAGGGGAAGTCGCTCTCTTTGACATTATTTGTCCCGTAGTACATCATGGTCTTGTCAATCTCCTCATAGTCATAGGACTCCGTAACCATGAACCTAGCAGGAGAAAGTCGTATGGGTGAGGTGAAGTGAGGTGAGGGAGTAGGTTAAAGGGACCTCTGTCTGTTTGCCTGGACTACACAGGTACCTGTAGCGCCCTGGCTCCCTGCTGTACTTGTCCATCTCCACCCTCCAGTCTCGCAGGATGTCGTGGAGGCCCAGCTGGGAGGTAGTATAGTCGTGGTACAGTTCAAACTCTGAGTCCACGGTCTCCTAGGGGAAAAATGGGAGAGTGATATCTGTGCATAGACTCTCCTCCTTCAGCTCTCCTGTAGGCACAGACTCACTCAGGCACAATGTAATGGGGTCAGGATTAGGCTAATCAGAAATGTCACTTCCAAATCCTGAAAAATATGCCACAAATAATCCCTTTCCTGTGAGAGGATAGTCCATCCAGTTTGTATTAGCTGTGAAAGACTTGGATCTGTACCCCTTCCCTGGGGAAAATACTCAATCCTTCAGCTGAACAAATTAGCACCAGTCAGTGACTTCTCCAGATCACATGGGTTGATTTATAATGCCTACCCAAAAAATTAGAATTGTTCAATGAGAAAAGAGGTCTAGTAAAATTTTTCCCTTTACACTGTGTCTTTGTTTGGACTCCCCTTACCAGTTTACTATAAACACAAGGGATCACTTGTAGGTTTTTATGAAGTTGAATAATCACTTGGCACCTTGTGTAGTAACTAATTCAGGCCTGAAGTGAATCATCTGCCTGACATCAACACTTAATCTTTAGTTTGACCTAATGCATGCTGTGGTTTGTTTGCCAGCACCACAAAGTTATTTCATCAGTGACGCATAATTGTTTGAACCATACAGCCTCTGTTGATGCCTATGTTGAGTGTGGGAACCTTTTTTTTTTTTTTTACATGTTGTTCTGTTTGCCCCATCAACAGGAGTGTTTCAAGATTTATTTGGTGTGTCTGGTCTGTAATGAATATTCATTAACCTATGTGTGAATAAAAGGTGTGACACGACGGTAAGCTTTCTTAGCTGCCCATTATTCTCTCCCATCGTGAGCTAGTAAGCTAATTGTAAAATGGCTAATTCACATCCCAGATAGCAGTCAGTTTGGAGGAAGAGATCTATGTCATGAGCAACAGTGTCAAGGCAGTGCAGCCAGACATTTACAAATGAGTAATTCAAAAGAGCAGCAAGAGGCAGCAGCTGCTGCTTCCCACAAAGTGGAAGTTCCAACCTGTTTCAAGACAGCTATTGGTACAACTCGCAAACATGAGCTAAATTGCCTTTATTGATCCACTGAGACAGCTGGTGGTAACCTTGGCTATCTCATCCTGTAGCCAGCTATCCAGTAACCAACATTTATAATATAGTTATGCTTTGGGGTAAATATTTAGCCGCCATTTTGTGCCACTCCAGATTGACACTATATTAAAGAAGATAAAAAAACAAACATACACACCCGCTGCTTAAAGGGATAGTGATTGTCGCTGGATGTGCCACATTCACAGCCGCTATTCTAGGAATTCTAGACTTACTGGAGGCTGGTTAGGGTCCACCTGTGGCTCGTTCCTCAGGTGCCGTGCCTCCAGGATGTGCTTCACAGCATCCATGCGGAACCCGTCCACACCCTTGTCCAGCCAAAACCTAACAATTTCCTACAAAATGAAGTAATATGGAATTATGACAAGGGTGAAAACTTTTATGAAAGCATAGCATAATATCTGAAAAGATTCTCACTTCTCCATGAAATCTTTGTTGGTGATACAGTACAACAGCATTCAGCAGGGTCACATGGTTAAGTCATGGCTGCTTCCTATCCTTCTGATATCAGCTTTCTTCTTCATTAAATTGATGCTCACTGTAGGTATCTGACACGGAAACTCTCTTTCCTCCTCTATTAGGTGCATAGTTTACTTGCTATTTGTTGGGACTTTGCACTGTGATAAATGCCTCTGTCAAAGGATCCCATGAGATAATGAGTAACAATGGAGCCAGTGACCAAAAAGGCGGAAATAATGTAATCAGCAACTTGAGCAAATACTAGCAGAGCTATGAGACTGCCTTTTAAATTATAATAGGGAGAACACATGGTCTTTTCACCAAATGAGATTCAAGTTCAGTGTGAATCAACTTTATGAATGTATTTCAGACAGTGCCAGGGGAGAGGGAGCAGGGACTGTAGTGGGCCTGACATCTTTTGGCCACACCCAATCCTATCAGCATGCCTCCCGGGGGCTCCATGTAGTGAACTCTGGCTAGGGTTACTGCCTCCACTGATGGTTTATAAAGGCACTTGTGTGCCCTGTCTGTGACTGGCTCTCTTGTTTTCCCCCCTGTCCACCAGAGGAACACGAGAAGGACCTGGGAGCAGGTTCCGCCGGGGAAAGAATAGAGCTCAACAAAACTGCCCATTTTCTTTCTCTGTCACCCAATCACAACCTCTCACCATTTCCCTCACAAATTCCCTTTCTCACATTCTCCCTCATTCACCCTTCTCTTTGATCTGCAAACACTACACCGTTCATAGTGGTGGGAGCCTGCAGAGGTGTACACTCACAGTCATTTTCTCCTTAACGCGGGGGTTTCGAAAGTTGAGATCAGGCTGATCCTTAAGGAACTGGTGCAGATAACACTGCTTCCGAACCTCGTCATAAGTCCAAGATGAGTTCCCAAAGATGCTCACCTGAAGGCACAGGTAAACAGGTCAAGGTCACCATAGCGTCGTGGAAATATGCTTAGTCAGAACGAAAAAAAAGTTCTTAGAAACTTTAAAAGTCAGCTTTTCACCAACAGTATATGCTATGTCAATGGTAACCATAATAGGCACCTGTCAAGGACTGCAAAGGTTATGTCCACTCACCCAGTTGTTTGGCGGAGCAGATTCGGTGCAGTTTGTCCAGATGTAGTAGTCCTCATACCCCTGTGTGCGGTTGCGGCTAAGCTGGAACCATTTGTGCTTGTCACTTGTGTGATTAGGGATGTAGTCCATAATCAGCTTCAGCCCTGAGGGAAGATAATTTGTCCATGTTGACTGAGGAGGGAAAATTAGCAGGAGAACATCCTGAAGAGGACTAACTTTGTGTGCTTCTTAACCCAGTACCACATGCTCAAAAACCTCACCTTTATCATGCATGGCGGCAAGGAGGTTGTCAAAGTCTTTCATAGTTCCAAACAGGGGGTCGATGTCCTCGAAGTCTTCCACATCATACCCGAAATCCTTCATGGGCGACTTGTAGAAGGGGCTTATCCAGATGGCTTTGATGTTGAGATACTGAAAATGATCCAGTTTTTCTATGATACCTGGTCACAGTTGGAACAGTATTGGATACAACAAAGTTAGTCGTTTCGCAGTCCTGACAAGTGCATTTGCTGACTTGTACATCAGTTATGGTAATCTATATATTTTGTATTTATTTTTTAAACTTCCTCCACCAAAACCAAACTTATCAGCCCCACCAAAGTGGCCTTCTCTTTCCCACCTGGGAAGAGGAAGACATTGAGATTCATGTAATGACAGGCATGACCTTGCTTCTATACTGGCAAAATGCATTTATAGCATTTATTATTACATATATAACAAACACATTTAGGGCATAGCTTTCAGATCAGATGTTGTAGCTGAAAGCTATGCCCTAAATCTGATGAAAAACAATTCATTTTAGCAAGTGAGCAATAGCTCGATCAGTCTTGAAAAGGGAAACATTGAGAATCCAGGTAAACCAGCGTCATGATGCTAGTTATGAGCAAGCATCATTTTGCCCCCAGTTACTGTGTGACATAGTGTGCCACTGCGCAAATGACTTCATGAACTTCAAACATACATCGACAATATCTGTTTGTACACTGTAATTTATTACGACATTAAGAAGCATGTTCTTCTCACAGAAGAATCATTAATGCATGGAAAAGCTTACAGCTTGCCTTCAGGTTTTAAAGACTTTTTTCGACACACTGATACTGTTTGACTGTGCGTACAATGATAAGTCTGAATGAAGTGCTCTCGTAACTATGACAGAGAAAAAATGTCCCTTTTCACAAATGAATGGAAAACCTTCTTTCATGAAAACATGCTTATGTTTTCTTCTCTTTCCCCTCTTCCAGAACTCTCAATATGGTTGTTTGGAGACAAGACTTTTACAACCAGCTAATGTAGGCCTATAAAATCATTGGAGTGTGAAATTCAGAACAATTTAGAGCTCATGTATAATGCAATTCCGAGCAATACTTAGCGATAATGACCTCGAGTCAATGATCTTTGTTCCATGCGCAAAAAAAAAAAAAAATGTAAACATCATACAGCAGTTCTGTTCAGAACCTAATTATCTAAGGAAAACGCCCGTCAAAATATTTTGCGAGACATCTTTCAAAAACATTCATTGTAAGAGAATAAGTTTATGTGCACCAGTTATAAAGGGAAGAAGGGGGTGTTTTGAAGGTTGGTACCTTTTAAGTCTCCGACGCCGTCCGAGTCCGAGTCCTTGAAGGAACGTGGGTAAATTTGGTAAACTGCGGACGACTGCCACCAACTCAGGCACCGCGGTGACACTGCGATGACAGCGATGGTCAAGGCCACCAACGCGAGCGTGGATGCTATCAACAGCCAGAACAGGATTTCCCGGGGAAGGCGATAGCGCGCCTGGTTCGAATACATTAACAGAACCTCTTTAGGCATGCCAGCGTATGGCTTAATCTGAGTGTAGGCACTTTCTTCTCCATTTGGCGAAAGGACCACAGACGAAGAACTTGTCTCCCTAAGCCCTCCATGACCTTCAACCGCCTCCTCCTCATCTGCTTGGAAACCCTCATTTTTGACACCCTCAGTCATTTCCATCGTGATGCCGTTAAGTCCCTCTTTTGTCATGGTATGTAGGTGTGTTCTATACGCGTCTTCCCAACGGTGTATTTCTGACAGCGAGACTAGCGGATGTCGATGTATGTACTCCTCAACAAGACTCTGAGTAGACAGAATACTGGTCCTGTCCCGTCCCCCCGGTGCGCTTTTGAGTCTTATAGGGTTCAGAGTACAATCGCTCTCTCTCTCTCTCTCTCTCTCTCTCTCACACACACACGCACCGTGGGAGGGACGGTCAAGCACAGATAACAGCCATACCCATTTTTCCCATGATGAACATAGTTCAATGCAATCGAAGTCAGCAAATACGAGTCAGTAATACCAGTTTCAGAGACACCCGTGCACTGTTTCAAGAACATATGTATGCTCCAAAGCATGTCAGTCATTTTCTTGAGTGACATGTCCTTCAAGACTAATTAAATTAGTATTACGCTTTTTGAACTGTAAATACGAATGTCGTTAAAATACTCCTTACCAAAGATTACATTTTTCCATTGCCTCACACGTTTTCAACCTCTTAACAGTAACCTTTTAAGTTTCCACACTGATCTTTCAGTCCGCAGAGGGGGACAAGACAACGTCGCCCTACCACGTATTTATTAGGCACAAGTTCAGTGCATGAGTCTAATAGAATACGGCGAAGTGACATTGGATGCCAGTACACTTTCTGAACACCAAGCAACAGGAAATGAAAAAACCCAATATCACGCCAATGTCTTTCTGAATGATGAAGTGCTTGGAGGATACAACGTTGTGCAGTCTATCACTTCTGGCCACCTGCCTTGAACTGGATTTAAATGACGTAAAAAATAAAGCCTCGAAGACGAACTATTTGGTATAAACCACGGGATCAATGGAACACATCCACACTGAACTTTTAAGCCCGAAGACTTATCAAAATGGAAACACGACAGTAGTGTCAATGCCAAAGAGGTCACAATACACTGTCGATGAATACTGGCACTGCGAAAAAAATAAAGCAACATATTCATGTCAGCCATCTTTAGCAATCCTTTATTGAAGATGATTATGTTCACTGTATGGTATGAGACATCACAATATCATACTGGGAACTATCAGTACAGGGAGTTAAGGTGAACACACAGGGTGACAAACCAGGCACATGGCCGACCCCTATACACTCCCTACCCACCCAACCCAAACCCTGCAGCTCCAAACCGCTCCCACTAAGGGAGACAGAACAGATACACCCACACACATCATCTCACCCCATTCTCATTTACAGCACTTCTCATTTACAAAGCTAAAATCTAGGAATAAATAAAATATATCGTTGAAATAATTATTCTATATATCCATAATTGTAGATATACAACAAAAAAAAAAAAATCTGAGCGAGTGATCTCGGGCACCAAAGCACGAAATTATTATTTTTTTAAAAAATCATTAATATTCTCATATGTGATCAATTTATTATCCTCTCATTTATTATCACAGGAAGCGATCCAGCAAACTGCTACAGCTAAAGTCTATGAACAGGGGGAAAGAATAGCAAAAATAAAAAAAACAGTAATAATTCAATGTAACCCAAATTGACACTCGTTTTGAAACTACACACAAGGGCAAGTATTGTCATTCATCAAACATGTCAAAAAAAAAAAAAAAAAAGAGCTCAATGCAAGGCCTCCACTACATGCCTCTATTTTGTGTAAAGGTGAAATACATTCATTGTTCTCTCCCCCAAATTCCCAGTATCTGCTATGAAGTTAAAGATCTCCCTTCCCTTGAGCATCATAACCCTAAACTCAATACATGCACAGCTCAAAAAAAAAAAAAAACATTTCATAAAAATCAATGTTACTGCAAAAATAGAACCGCACACAGAGTATTCAAGTAGTACCTAATAATCATATGGCAACCAGTCTTGTACCATGTTGTTTCTAATCTCAGAACACCATGCGCCGAGCCAGGAACATACCATTCTCCCCGCCCATCCCTCTCCCTCATCCACTGAAACAACTACAGAGGAAAACAAACTTTTCCTTTTTATTTTTGATTACTTCAGATTTAAATAAAAAAAAAAGTGTTCTTGGATGCAATCAAACAATAACCACATAACACAATACTCTGTATCGGAAAAAGAAAAAAACATTTAAAAATGAATTCATTATAGAAAAAACAATGTTAAACAAAATCACAACTTTACAATATTTTAAGAGACAAAATAAAAGGCAAGTGATGCAAAAAAAATCTGATTTTGCGTGTGGGGCAGGCATACAGACAGTGGAACAAAGGTGATGGGGGAAAAACATCAGGAGGAGGGAGGAGAGGGTAGATGAAATCTGAGACTCTCCTGGGCGTCAGAGACCCACTTTGCCTTAAAACACAGAGCTCCGTGGGCAGCTGGTTTGTGCACAACCTATTAGATGTGACAATTCACTTGACCTTCAGCACATCCTCTACAGTATCTATATATTTACGTATCATCATCTGAGTCAACTTTTTTTTATTTATTTATTTTTTTTTCTTACAGCAAGCACAGTAGGCCACAACTGACAACAGGAAAAAAAATTGAAAGGGGAACTTAAAAATATATATCTGCATATATATATTCTATTTTCTCCAAACAACAGTAGGATAGAAAGCACATGAGACAAAAAGAAGAGTGAAAAACCTGGAAGAAAAAGACAGTATTGATGGAAACGTCTTCCCTCCAAGGCTGGCTTTGGAAGGCGGCGGTGGGAGGAGAGGGGGGAGTGGGGAAAAAAGGTGCAAAAGCTCTCAACCTTCAAACCTTTCAAACAAGTAATGCCTTTATTCAGACATTGAATGAGTGTTTTTTTTTTTTTTTTTTTTTTTTTTTACTGTTATACGTTTGTCCAGTGAGCCATTCCCAAAATGCAGCGACAAGTGGTGAGCGTGCCAAGTGATGTCATTAAATCCCCTTCCCCGCCAAGCGGTGCTTCCACATACTCCCGCCATCCTGAGCGGGGAGAGGGTGAGGCCGCTGTAAACCCGCATGTTCTTGGACCCACTGCTGCCAAAAAAAGCGCACCGCATTGCGTACAGGCGAACGCGCAGCCACAAGTCCTTAGTCAGGCTGTCCACCTCTTCTTAAATTTGGAAAGGAAAAACAATCACAAAAATGCAACAAAAGGTAAAAATTTCTTTACTTTTTCTAATATATACTGTGTTTCATTTTTAAATCATCTCTAACATTGAAGTTCCTCTTCTGACCCTTAAGAAAAAAAAAGACCATCCTTGGTTGTGTCGTTTTGATTGTTTTTTTTTTTGTTTTTTTAAACAATTTTTATGGTCCAATTGATCTCTGAATCGGAGGAGAAAAAAAAAACAAAATGTGAAGAAAGTTGTCTTCTGTGTTTATGTTATCAGGACATTCTTGTGTGTGGACAAAAAGTATTCACTTCTCCAGCTACCACGGGTCCTCCAGGTCACCACCATTCTGCAGGAGAGAGAGGAGGGGGGTGGCATGAGTGAAAGCTGAAGGAGCAACAATAGAGGAAATGCTGTGAGATTACACTAAAAGGCCACAAGAGGCAGCCTTTCTGTTTAGACAAGTCACAGAGAGGCGGAGGAAACATTGCAGCTATAGCACTGCCATGTATAAAAATTAGTCAGGTGTTAGTCCATTTTAATACACAGACAGAGCTACATAAACAAATTACATTAAACAAGACTTAAATGATGCCAGAAACTAAAAACAGAATTGGGAATGCCCTTTTGATTTTTGTCCAAACCATGTCCGCCCTAAAGTTTCACCACGTCAACACCTCTGTGTCAGTTCCAGCATGGGCTGGCCTAACCTGGTGAAACTGTGCCTAAATAAGCCATGCCAAACACCTGTGTACTGCCTGCACGACTGGAACACACCGATGTCCAAGTCACGAGGGAGGGGAGGACCAAAGAGAAGAGTGACCAACTACATGAGTGAACAAAGTTCATCTAAATGCATTTGTGCTGTTGTTAGTCATAACATATAGACCTTTGACCCTTTACAAAACTTACCTGCTACAGATGTAAGTCAAATTAAATGGGAGCAGTTAAGCTTTAAGAGACAAGGGTCAAAAATTCCACTTCAACCTCAGAAATGTTCCTTGAAGCCAACGGCACCTATTATGTTTTTGTTTTTACCAGAAAACCACTGAAGACAAATTAAAGACTTGACGATGTTAACACTGTTTGATGATTTTTATTTGATCAGAAAAATGACAGTTTTTACATTGGCATGAAACAAAACTAAAAACACTTTCCAACCGTAGAGGTGCAGTTGGCAGAAAGAAAATCAGAAAAGAACATTTTTTGATTTAAACTCATTTGGAACTCAAAACATCAAGACAAGCTGTGAGGATAGGCATTGAAACAAAACATACCTCCTTGTCGAGTCAAAGTATCAGCTATTCCTAAATTCAGCCAAACAGTAGGACACCTCTATTCACTAAACATTTAACATGCGCTTTTACCTCCCTCAGTACAATCCTACAGCAAATATCCATGGACATTCGTTGTGCAGAGACAATGCCAATACAGTGCAAATAAAATGCCCACACAGACTCCGAAGACCTCTACTGCCCCAGTACGTCAACATTCACATCGATACTGAGATGGTTTTCTAGCAATTTATTAACACAAAGGTACCAACTCGTGCAACCATTCTTGCCCCTGTGCAGAAATTCTTGTGCCTAGAATACCCGGAGTGTGGGTCCATAAGCCACCTAAAGCTCCACACACACACACACACACACACACACACACACACACACACACACACACACACACACACACACACACACACACACACACCATACACCACACGTAATAAAGTTTGCACTTGATATGACACAAACACATCAGACCACACCCCACAGATGCTGTTCCTCAATATATAGTGGCAAATCCTACACATACACTTGTGCACACAAACCCTGCACATAAAATCTTTTACACAAACACACATACACGCACACACACCTGCTCCTTAACCAGTCTACAGAATACATTGGATATCATTTGGCGCACACAGTACCTAATACTATTGCCACAAGACAACAGTACACAGAATGCATTGTGTACATGCATTGCATTATGGGAAGCAAGTTCACTGCAGTGACAGAAAGATGGTCACATGGTCAGCCACGGACAGTCTCCCCTGATCAACACAGAAATCATGCATTTCTAAGCTCTAAATCTTATTTCCTCAACATATTCTGTACAAAGAGTGTTTAATATCCATATTTCTCATTCATTAGCATACACTCTTTAAGACAAATCATCACGCTGTGCAACATCATCTTGTATACAGATGAACGCAGTTAATATTCCATTGCTTAATATCCCTTCTCCAATATGATTACCATGTGTGTTTTTAACACTTGCCTTAGAGTGCATGTTACATGGCCCATGTAAAATCTTAATGTCCCATAATCTGTTTGCATGGCAACGGAGATAATAACAGAGTTGGTCTGTATTTGGTCACAAGCACAACTTAGTTTTGTTGTATATAGTTGAGAAGCTACATGGCATAAGTAATCTACAGGAGAAAAGTATATGTGGGTGTTAATGCAGGACTTGGGGCCAAGTTCATCCTTATTACCATTTCAGTACAGATTTTTTTATGCAAAAGGTGCTTGTGTGGATCAATTGCACTGGTCTTACTTTTAAGTAAAGAAATCCCTTAAAAAAAACTGCCTTCATTCAACTCATCCCTGTATTGTCATTGTTTCAGAAATTTCCCTGAGTAAATACAATGCTAAATATGCACCCTGAATCTTTCTCTTTGATTGTTACTTTTGGCTATGGTCTCAGAAATTTTGGCCAATTGCTGAGACATTCTATTTGGATACGCAAATGGGGGACAAACTAACCCCTCTCTCCAGCTTCTGTTCCTGCATCTCCACATGGTGGGGGGAGACTGCAAAAAAAATACCTGCACTGGAACGGGAAGGTAACAAGGACGCTCTGTGGCCACGAAGTTACTGGAAGCTCAGGGAGGAGACAGCCTTGCGCTTTGCGCTTGGTTTAGGGGGCTCGGACGGGGTGGTGGGGAGGTTGGGAGGGTATGGAAGGTCAGAAGTCATGCATTGGGGGTGTCGGAATCCTCAGGGGCTGCAGCGAGCGCGTCTTCGGGGCGCTCCTCGGTCTCTTCCGGCTCCCCGGCAGGTGAGGGCGGGGGCGAGGGGGGCTGCTCGGTGTCGGGGTCGGGGCGTTCGGCCCCAGTCTCGCAGGGCAGCCGGTAGGTGGACAGGGCCTCCTCCAGGAGGAGCCGGCACTCGCCCCTGTGATTGACACGGAACTGGCGCAGCGCCTCCAGCAGGTGGGTGGTGGTGCTGCCATCATCATCTCCCTCTGCATCCTGATGCAAGACCCCAACGTCAGTGCACAGACCAGGTTAAAGACATGGCTTACAGAGCTATAGGGGAGGGGTGCAGGGTACTGGGGGGGTAGAGCAGGGGAGGAGGAGGGGAGGGGGAAGGGGAGAGGCTCAATGAAGCAGCGTCTCAAAGACCTTGGAAAAGGGAACATCTCGGAGAGGCTGTCATTCAGGGGACGGGGCACAAGCCTGACCGAAAGCACCTGGAGGCTGTACACATTGTGTAGGATTGAAGAGGAAAGAGGAGCCATGGCAGGACTCAAACTGTCCCGACACCCGACTGCCTGCCCTGTGAAGTCCTATCCTCACAATGGTGCGGCACTCACTGCCTGAGGGCACAGAGCACAGAGGAAGGGAAAACCCCAGCACCAACAAAGCCCTGCGGATTCCCATCAGATCCCATTACGTCTCAGTCAACACTTATAGTCGCCATTGCAAATCTAAAGATACAAATTCAATGAGCACAGGAAAGGAAAAAAACAAAACATCAATGTCAGTGTATCGCCTTGCATATCCACACACAGTCTGGCCAGCAGTTCATAGCACAAGAGTGATCATGATCCCTGACAAGGACCTGCTAATTAAATGTTTCAGGTAAAGATGTCTGGGAGTCGGTGTCTCCTATGCCAGTCACCACACGCTTGCTCCACTCCAAACCCACCACACTCACACAGCCAGTGAACCTGCAGCCACTCCTCTTCCACCAGATCATCTCCTGTACCTGTGCTCTACCATCTGCTACACCTCTTCTCTTAGTTTTCCCTTTGTCTCTGCTACCATAAGTCCTTCCCTTTGCTTTTTATTTTCCCTCATCCACAGACAAACATACAATCTCTCCACAACTGCCAATCAAAAGAATAAAATAAAAAAAAAAATTAAATCACATCGATAAAAATCCCCAGTGATATCTGGAAATCTAAAAATCCCCACTAGCCTTTTGGACACAGTGAGACCAACGTCTGGCAAATAAGTTCCTGACCATAACTTATATTTGGGGGAAAAAAAAAAAAAAAATAAAAAAAAATAAAAAACTCTTCCTTCCCACACTCCTTCCCTCATTTAGCAACATTTATTACAGCATGTGAACATATAACGTGGAACTCTTGAACAGTGGACTCATGAAAGTGAAAACCTCAGACGGCATAGCCAAAGAATGTATTTGCATTGCATTGCCATATGCTTCCATATAATTCCTGAAATTTTAGGTGAGAACAAGATTATGTGAATATTTGAATCCTGCTCTGAGTTTTCCCACATCCGACAAATTGAGCCACATGCGCCAGCATAGGAAACGATTGTAAATGAGGAATCTGACTCACAAAGATTTGTCAAATCAGATATTCAGTTGAAATGAATCACCATGGTAAACTCAATGAAGATTCAACCTGTTAATTTTACCGTAGGCCCCTGCAGCAATTGCCATGTTGTGTAGTAACTACATATTGCAGTGTACTTCAAATGTGTGCTTACGTATGTGCATGTTCAAGGGAGGACGTTTGTGTTCATTGTTGTTACGATTTGGAAACTTAAGATTTCGATTCGCTCAGAAATATCAGTGCTTTGATGCTGTCCACAGCTCGGTGATAAATCAGGCCTGTTCAATGGCGACAGGCCGATTTGTGATGGAAGCCAAAGAACGTCCATGTTTCAGCAAGAGCACCCAGACCCCAAACATACGCCCCATCTGGGCTCGCTCACCTCTGTCACAGCACCAGTCATCTCACATGTAGCAACAGAGACATCAGAACCAACACTGTTGGGACACAGCATGTCAATATCTCCAGACAGGAAACCAAAAGGGCTACACATGGCAACCCTCTGCGGGTTAAAGAATGGGAAAAAAAAAAGACTGCGGAAGAAAGATACATGTATTTTTGAAAATTAACTTACCAAATGAAACAGGATGGCTGCATAAATCAGAGGTTGAATACAGAGTTAGACAAGCAGCGTGCAGGGAGCGGAGGAAAGGTTTAAGTATTCCATCGACTCCTCATCTTTCCCTCTGCTACTCGGACAAGATCTACAGGGATACTCAGCTCCCCACTTTCTATAGACTGTCTGTTCCCTGAACCGCAGCTGGTGGACACAACTGTCTACGCACATATGCTGCCTATCCACAGGAGTCTAAGCAAGCTCTTTCAGGTGACGTCCTGTGTGTGTTTGAGAGAGAGAGAGAGAGTGTGAGATAGACAGGTGTGAGAGTACTAAGGCTTTAAGTGAGAATGTGTGTGTCCATATGTGAGGGAAAAGGTTATTTGAGTGACACTGCATGTATGCATGCATTAGTGCACATAACTGCATACTACATAGCATCATCAGCGCTAACTCATCTACCTCTCCTCATTACAGCTGCAGCAGCAGCAAAGCAACATGGGGTACAACAGACTGAACACACTGACACACTTACACGCCCTTCTGCAGGGAAGCGCAGAGACCATCCACTACTCTACTCTGCACCACAGCAAAGACCAAAAACACTGACCCTCTGCCCACCCCCCACCTTTCACACAGAGATAAAACTGAAAACCCTTCACAACACATCATCAGGACACTCCAAGAGCTTGAACGCTCACACACAAACACACACGTGTGCACACATACAGAACGCCTGAGTTTGCACTAAACTGCAGGAGCTCTTGGATGTTCCCAGTGAGAGATTCAGAGACTTTTAATTCTCTCTCTCTCTACACACTTTGTATAATGTATCGTGTTCATGCATGATAAATAACATTGTACTGACATCCGTGGTGAGTATGGAGTTACACAGGCAGAAATTAATCTCTCCATTGACCTCTACGTACACAATGTATAGGTGTTTCCTTGCTCCACAATACATTACATAAATATACAACAGGGTTCCTGGATACAGACATGTATGTATCCCACAATGCCCTGTTCTATATTCTCCATACACTTACAGGAGGAAGTGACATCATGAGACACTCCTGGGCTTCTGTGGTAGTCACACTATGGTGATGGTTTTCTTTGTTGAAATACTTGCTTAAGTCAATTCAATTTGGCATCTGATTCAACTGAATGTGAAAGGCAATAAGGTTTTGGAAAAAGAAGGACCACGGAGATACCACCTGAGCGAGAAATGGCAGAGCGCAGGAGTTTGTGATGTGGTGCGCGCGGCGTGCGTTGGGTTTGCTTTGGTTTGTTTTGGTTCAGAGGGCGTGTCTCATGGTGTGGTGCGCGGGACGGGAAGGGGGAGAGCGTTCCATTTTGGGACATGGGGGGGCAGAGTAAATATATAGGCATATATTTAATAGAACACACAGAAAAGGGGAAGTTGTCAGAAGACAGCCCCACACTCACCCCATCTTCTTCCCGGTGTGGGTTCAGCCTGTTGTACACTGCCTCAATTACACTGCGTCTGAGAAGAGAACATAGGTGCATATGAGGTGAGAACACTCTCAAACAAACCACAATCAAGTCATTCTGAACATGGCTGTGTGTTTGCATGTGTCCAAATATGATATGTATCACAATATAAGGTATTTAATAGCGATTCTGTATCGCAACAGCAGAACCTCAGTTACACAAACTCAAAATTATTTAAACACATCTCAAATGACCGCAAAATGAAGGGGCAGGAGTGATTGTGCTTGTATTGAAGAGTATTGAAGAGCTTCTGGTGATTGCAAGTGGTAAGTTAGTACAGTCAGCTAGATGGCAATACCTCCACAGACAATTTAAAAAGAACATAAAGCTAGATAGCTGCTAATTATCTTTATCACCAAACAAAAGTCAAAGAACAAAATCAAACAAAAAATGTTATGTAATTATCAAGGTTTCAATTATTTTAAATAGCATTTAAATAAGCTGACTGATGTAAGTGATGCAAGTGACACTTCCAATAAAGATTCAAATCCTTCAAATAGTTGAATTTTATTTCCACTTGAATAATCTGAATAAGCTCCATCCCTGACATCTGAATCTCGGTGAGAGAGTAACTTCTATTGTATGATTCTCTTTTTCAATTGTCAAATGTCCAAATCATGAAGCTGAACGGAGATGCTCCCACCCCCCAGGAATGACTCACTCATTTTCAATAGAAAAGCTCATATTCATCCAGGACCTGCTCACTCAGCGTCAAACGCAAACCAAAAATCACAACCTCCCACTGCTCATTCAGCATGATCTAATTCTAACTCAACCAAGCAGTAATAAAACTATCCACACTGTGTGCTCGCTAACATGTACCACCACATAAAAACATGAATCACAGGATATGTGAATCAGAGGAAATCTAATATTCTAACCTACACAAAATATGACAGCGGAATACCACATAGTAATACTACAGCGCAAAGGCAGTGTCAGCAATGTGTAAAGTTGTTCCTGGTCAAACAATGAACCAACATGGGAGCTAACAGTGCAACTCTAAATGTGTGCATGTGCATCATGGGAGGTTGAGTGGCTGGTAGGGGACTTTCGTACTTGCTGGCGAGGCCGCCCCCTGGTGGCAGGTTGGGTATGTTCTCTGTGGAAAGGTTGCGCATTACATGGACCAGGTCAGGGATGCCGTCTTCACCCGACTTCTCGATGATTTCTAACAGATGGGAAAAACACAGACAGACATGCAGGTCACTACAATACAAATGAAAACATGCCCTCACAGCAGGACAGCCCAAAGACACTGAAGTTGTAGCGGTCAGACAAAAAGAAGCTGAAAAGCTGAGAAGAGAAAAACCGTTGCACAGGTATGTGCGAATGTGTGTTGAACCTTGGAGAGGGGTGACCCTTGATGGATGTGACATGGGCGGAGTTTAAAAGGACAGGCCTGCGCAGATCTAAAGCAGTACAATGGACCTGCTGGGGACCGTGCCAGGCTGCTTTTTGGCAAACAAATTGTGGCCAACAAACTCTGATCAGATGACGAAGTGGCAGCAGCCAAAGCCTGACAGAGACATAACAATATTCTGCCAAGCTCTGTCACACGAACGCAGTGATATCTCTGCCACCCTGTCACACACATACTACATCCCTTCAGCCCTGACACACAGACGCCATAGCATCTCTCCAAGCTCACCAGCTTTGTGTCAGAAACACTGCAATATCTCACCTGTTCACTTGCTATGTCAGAAATATGAAAACATATTTGTGTGCTAACTCAGCTACACTGGTTAACACCTTCAGCAGAAACTCATTGTTGTACACCTCTCATCTGTACCTGGTCCCTCCTCATCGGTACTATTTGCTTATAATTAAGTCTCTGGACACACACCTTTTACCTCATTATCCACTTATACAGCTGGATATTTAAAGAGGTGATTCAGGATCATTTCCTCTCCCAAGGGTACAACAGTAGCATCCTTGAAACCTCTGAGCTACAGCTCGTGTTCTCCAACCATTATGCGTCCCACGTGTATACAGGGTGGTATGTTATTGTATATGGTAAACCATAGACACCACACACAATACACACTCTCCAACATGATCAGTTTGCAGATCTCTCAGATCTGGGGAGGAAGGCCACACCAGTTGAGTACAGTGATTATGAGTCTGGCCAGTGTGAAAGCTTGAAAGTAACACAGTCCTCAGAGGGCAAGTCAGAAATCTGGGCGGTGAAGAGACCCTTGACAGTGCAGACACCAGACCCAGGTCTGCGCAGACACCAGACTGAGGTCTGCTGAAACGCCAGACCCAGGTCTGTGCACTACAAGAGCTGAGAGGGGGCTGAACAAGGGCCCTGAGCTCCAGGCCAGTAAGGATGTGGGCATGGCGCCAGCCCAATGTTCAGCCAGCACATTCTTCTCTCCGAGTTGCTGTGGCGGCGTCTGCTCCTGGCAGCCTCTTTGTCCAGCCCAACGTTACTGCAACATTGCTCAAATGCTTGGGCCCCAAACCCCCAGAGAGGAAGGGTTTACATAACACAGGGGGCTTAGTAACTCACACCCACTTGCCAGAACATTTCAGATAGCCAGAAAAAAAAGAAAAAGAAAAGGAAAGATAAACGAGGGATGAAGGTGAAGCTAACTGCTGCTGGGACATTAAGTGAGGGCCGACAGAGGACGAAAGGAAAACTAGGTCACGATAACAAGGGTTTAAATTCCTCTACTCGGTCTCTGCAAGGGATATGATCAAAGATAAAGAGGGTCCAACTGTTTTTACCAATCTGATTCCTTCTCACCCCCACATATGCAGGCTTAAAGCACTAGGTAACAGTCACTCTGCTTTAAAAAATGGTGTATAGTACCTAAAAGTACGACAAGCCAACCCTTACATTATTCTTCGAATCTGCTTTGCAGATACCCTTTTCTTGAAGATTAGCCCACTTATACACACATAATATTGTAAATCACTCGTATTCACTAAAATTGTATTTATTGTGTGTGTGTGTTTTTGTGCATGTGTCCTTGTGTGAGGATATGTATGTGTGTGTGTGTGTGTGTGTGTGTGCTCTCCATTGTGACTCGGGCACCTCCAGGAGTGTGTTGGTCTGTGGTGTGGTCCTCACCTTCCACACGAGACTCCAGGTACTTGTCCAGCTCCAAGTCTTTCTTTACTGCCTCCTCCGACACCTTTGGTGCGTTCGGTAAACACACTAATACGACACTCATGTTGTCGCGACTTCCCTGGAACACAGATTGACAAAAGTGTTACAATGGGTGCTCCCACAAAACATACACAGGCACACTTGATGCTTTTATCTGGTTCCAGGAACATACAGGAGTAGCAAAATGTCTCAAGTCCAGTACCACAATTGGTGATATATCACTCACTCACTCACAAACTCACACACACAGCTGCAGTTTGGTCTGTCTGTTTGAGGAGAGGAGAACAGCAGGGGAGCTGTTGGAGGTCAACACTGCGATCTGTTCCTCTGTTTTCACAGGAGCTGTCACCAGAGTTGCTCTGTGCCGAGTCCGCACAAGCGGCGCTCCCACCACACTGCAGCTCTGCAGCCCCTGTTTATCTTACGTGACAATTCATCACACACGCTACACACTAAAAAAAGAAACAGACACCTTTTTCCACTGAGAGACACAGCCCAGGACATCTCTGAGGACTGTGAGAAGGGGGAGGATGGCAGGAAGGAAGGGATGGAGAAAGGGAAGACTGGATGACTGAGGGGAAAGGAAAAAGGATGGAGGAAGAGAGAAAAGAAGAGACCACAATGAGAGATGAAGAGACGGAGGAGAAGGATGAGGGAGAGATAAAAGGAGGCAAGTGATAACAGAAAAGGGAGGGAAGGGAGGAGAAAAGAAAGGGAGGTGAAAAGAAAGGAGAAGGAGGGGAGAGGAGGATATATCAAACAGAGGGTGAAAGGGAGTAAGCAATAAAAAGAGAGCAGATGAAAATAAGTGAGGAAAAGACAGAGAGAGTAAGGACAAAGAGGAAGAGATAGACACAACTTTCCATCCACCCTTCCTGCCTCAAATACACACACAGGCAGACAGACATGGCCATAGCACCCACACTGGATTAGTCACAACCCACAACAAACCCTACACAATGCATACCCACAGTGAATATACAGCTGATCTCAGCCCCTCTGTGTCCCCTGGGTTAATGGGGCCGCAGATGGAAATGACACAGCAGATGCCCTGATACCAGGGCTGCCGGGCAACACAAAACCACCTTTTCCCCCCCATTCATATTTGGAATGTCAATCATATTGAATGGGCCCAAATCTTCACTACAACACCTCTTGTCCTTTCAGCCTGTGTATCGTTGCATTGTAAATTAGCACATTAGCAGGGTGTGCAGCTCAACAGCCAAATTTGGTTTGCATGGTGAATGTCCCCTGGGACTACAAGATGGGAAGCGTTGATTTAGCAACCTTTTACATGAGCAGACTTGATCTATGACACACATTACTCCAAGTTATTGAAATAGTACTATGGCATTTAGACTGTGTCTTCCTTAGTGTTTGCAAAGATACTAGAGTCACAATTCCTCCATGGGTTTTAACATGAGGAACACAAGCACAGTGAAAGAGAGCGGTGACTGTTCTACAGATCAAATTCTGCCACAGAAATTACAGTGTAAGACCTGAAGCTGGGGGTTCTCCAACATCCAGCAACTACTTTCAGGTAGTAACCTTCTAGCAGCACATCCATCACCATGCAAATTCCCTGAGCAAATGCTCTGCACAACTTAGCTCACCAGTAGTTTACACATCATACATTTATACAGCTGAACTTACAATGTCTGAGACAATTCAGGTCAATGTGATTCCACAAGTGACCTACTGTGTCCATTACTGGTTTTATTTTTCCAACTGTATTTATATTACATTAAATAATATAAATACAAGTGTAAAGCTAACATGAGCAATGGAGTGTCAATATTCATGCATTATAAAAGAAGATCATCACATTTTCAAAGTCCACCTTTATTTCTGTCTTATTTTCCTTAGCGACAGAAATATTCTCCACATTAGGGTATATCACAAGCTACAGTCTCCAATCAATATCATCACAAAGTCACATTTAAAATCACAAGTATTTTTGCTGAAAAGTCAAAGTTATTCCCAAGTAGTGCAAACTGCAGTTGAATTAAGAACAAATGCCTGAGGCTGTAAGTCATTCATCAAAATAATTAGAACACATAATTAATGGGAGCAATATGACGACATCTTACAAAAGAGAAGTGCTTGGCTCATTTTCTAAGTCATCATGAAGTGTGGCCGAACAAAAGAGGAGGACTATTTAAGGTACATGGAGGACAGACTGCAGTCATCCTCTCTCCTGGAAATACGAACACGTATTAACCATTTTTGTATTGATTTACCTCTGGATACATATAGAGATAATGGAGTAGTATAGTATAAAATGAAATCAAGTGAGTTTCCTGTCCACCAGTGCCAAAATGATATTAATGGGAATTTAGTAATAGTAATTTGGAACGATTCCACCAAGCAGCAGTAGAAGAGACCAGCATTCAAGAGTCCCTGCTCAAAACCAAATTTGGATACTCACACACCTACTAAGCAAAACCTGAATCCTTGCCCATCTTCCAAAATAAAATCTTATTACCAGTCTTCCAAACCCAAAAATGACCTTCTGAGTTCCTTTACCCAAATAGAAAGTTTAAATTCTTAGTTTGATTTTGCATACCCTGAACCTGAACCAGACTCTGGCCACTGTACCTTGTGCAGGCAGGTGTCCACCACTTCGTTGCACACCTTCTCCAGGTCATCCGACACCTCCAGCCGGGACTTGACAAACTCACAGAGCTCCTCATTGCTCATGACGTCCCAAATCCCATCACAGGCCAGCACCACGAACTCGTCCTCCTCAGCGCGCGGGATCTCAAACACCTCGGGCTCGGGGGACACCAGCTGCTCCGTGGGGCCCTTCCCATCCACGCATTTGTAGTCGTAGTCCCCTAGGGCACGCGAGACGGCCAGCGAGCCGTTGACCCGCTGGATCATCACGCTCCCGCCCGCATTCTGGATGCGCTCCTTTTCACGTGGGTTGCAGGGCTTGTGGTCCAGCGTGGAGAAGCAGACGTGTGAGTTGCGGTACAGGACGGCGCGCGAGTCGCCGCAGTTGATGAAGTAAAGGTGCTCTGGCGAAAGCAGGACCGCCACGGCCGTGGAGCCACTGCGGTCCATGCCGTTGCGCAGGTCCGAGAAGCTGCGCATGTACTCGTCGATCTTTAGGAAGCCGGAGCGGATCCCGCTCTTCACCCCCTCCACTGTGGGCTCGGACCCTGAGCCGGACCTGTCGGCCCCCCGGAAGTCCTCGCTCCCCGTGATGTGCTCCAGCAGGTGCTTGAGCAGTAGTTGGCCACACGGGAGCCGGCGTGGCCATCATACACGGCGAAGAAGGACCAGTCGTCCAGGCCCTGCGGGAGACCCACCACCGCTGTGTGGGCGTCCTCCATCTCCACCCTCCAGCCCTGCATGCTGCTCAGCCCGAAGCGCAGTCCATTCCCCGCCCCGTGAGCATTGTGCTTCTCTGTCTTCGGTTTGTCCAGGAACGCACCCATGACTCAGGGCACCACCTGCGACAGACAGAAGAAAAGGGACACAAAAATAATTGAAAAGGCAAGAGGCAAGATTAATTCCTAAATGGAAAAAAAGGCCCCACAGACTTATACCCTTACAAACAAAATGCAAAGATATTCAGACTGAGCCAGTCAGTATGGCAAACTCAGATCTGTCTACTATGGACAAAATCACTCTACAGGGCAAGAAGTGAAATAATATCAAACCCACAAACACATGTATGTTTATGCATTATATACCCATTGCCTACCTTTTTCTGTTATTGTACCATATTTTACCACCTGGAACCACCCGCTCAAAATTCAGATTGCAACAATCACACAATTTCAAACAAACAGCAAAGCGCAGGGAGCCATTCTATTTCTCCATACTGACAAGTGGAGGAAATAAGCCTGAGCAGCAGGACCTCCACAATAATTACTCAAGTCTCCTGTTTGGGAACATTTCAGCTCCCAGTTGACCATAATACCAGCCCCTTCAGTTCATTGGGCTTCCTTTTCCCAAAGCCAGTATTTTTCCCTTCTTTCAACAAGTTGGTCCCATTCCCAAATGTCTCCTCCAATTCAGAGGAGTGTATAAAAATTTAGCAGACAGGACAATAACTTACCAACAACATTTCTTTCCTAATCCTAAAGCTCGTGAGGAAATCAGGATGACCAGCTAAGACGGAAATTAGTTTCTTCATGTATGGTTTTCATCTAAGCTATGTTTATCAAAAGCGGTGACACACAGCTCACTGGCTGGATGTAATCGTCCAGCTATTTTGTTTGTGACCCAAAAGAGCACACTGTTGCTTGCTCACATTTGTTTCATTAATTGGGTAATCACAAGCGAGAAAGGGACAATCGAACAGTCAACTCTACTTGTTTGGATAGCTGAAATGAGCAGTTTCACAAACACATTTATTGTTACTATCATTATTCTGGCACACTGAAAACTGGATCAACCTATGACCCCAAAACAGATATGCATATTGAGCCTACCACAGGCCGGGGAGTAAAGGGGCTATCTGGGGCGGCCCTGGGCACTGGCCCCCGTGTGGGCCATGGTGACAGTGTCAGAGAGGGACGGCATGTCGTCAGAGGAACAAAAGGTTCTGTGTGACACAACGCGATGGCGTGTGCCCAGGCACCGTGTTTATGCCCTGACTGTGACAATCCTTCCTCTGAGCTCACACACTGCGTGTCAGATAAAACAGCATCCTCCACCACCCGAAAACTACAACTACTCACTCACAGCATGTCACTGCCAACATCTATATTCAGGAAATTGGATGGGTTTAAAAAAAAAAAAAAACAGCTTATACCCTCCCCCGGTCTGTGTCCTTCCATAATGTGGTACTGACTTCAGTTCCCTATAATGCTCAACCACAGCTCTCACCCTGGCGCTCACTCTTTCCAATGGTATGGACACAGAAATGAGGCTAGTGAGATTCAAGTTTAAACTACAAGCTGGTTAAGTGCACTTCTGTGGCATTGTATGTAGGTGGGCAGAAGGGGAAAGGGAAGAGGAACAGTGTTTTTAGTAATCATGAGGTGCACTCCAACGTTCATACTGGTGTGAAAGAGAACGGAATGTGGCCTGAGAAGAAAACAGCAGTAGATGCTGAGTTTGATCCAGGGAGCCGAGAGAGAAGGGGGGTGGGGTGGGGTGGGGTGGAGAAAACAGCAAGATATAAACACATCCTGATTCCTGGCTTTGTTATGGGATATTGCTTGGGCTGAGGCACTGCTTCTGAATTTCAACATTCCTAAAACCAGATAATCCATCTGCTTCTGCTATGACAGGAATAGGAGGCGTAGGACAGTGTGAGAGAGCTAAAAAGAGGAGTGAGGGAATAAGATGGAGGAAGGAAAAGTGCAGACTTCTGCAATGGGTTCTCAATCACAACGGATGGGTAACAATTATAAAAAGAGACCCTACCTGGCCCCTTGCACAACAGGACACCAGACAAACCACACTCACCCTTGGTCTCCCCCTTAAGGGTAGCATGGATTAATATTCCCCCCCTCACCCTCCATGTCCTCTACAAAGAGTATGTGCCTAAGTACATGTGATGCAAACAAAGCAGGGGCCAGATCGCCCAGCTGTAGGAGCCTGGCATGACAGTACAACCCAATTATGACAAAAATCAGTGAATCATTCCAAAGGAAAACAAAAAAATCTGGTGCAACACAGTTATTTCAACACACGCCCCGAAACACAGTTTACAGAAGCCTGAACAAATCACTTCTACAGCGGAGAGTAACAAACTAAACATGCTGTAGAGCTGGAGCAGGCAATCCAGCAATGTCCAAAAGTCACATTTTAACTGAGCGCTGGAGGAGAATGGCTTCCAAAGTAAGCATCCACTCCAAAAGAAACATTAGGATGGAGAGCTGCTGCAGCCTGTTAAACGAATCTGAAACCCACAGAGACGAAGACTCACCGGCCGCAAATGAGCAAAAAGAATATGGCAGAGTGTGGAAAATTTGGTTGGCCTAATCTACCTAGGGCTTGGAAAACATGGAAGTGTCAGTCTAAAAATAGACCATTTTAGCTTCATGAGAACTGGTTTGCCAGTGAAAGTTAACATTACTGGTTTGTGGCTACAGTGAGTTTAAGGCACAGGTCAACTGAGAGAGGAAGTCAGTGTCAGCGTCATGTTTCTTTCATCGTGACAGTAACCAAATACTCCCTGCAATTACAACACGTTTTGCATTTACCAAACATTCTTGCACAACTTACATCATTTTTTTAAATATACAATCAATTTATAAAGTTGAGTTACAAGCCCAATTCCCTCTCCATTATACTACACCCTAACCATTACACTACAGTGCTGCCCTAAAAACCAAGGTATAAAAAGCAAACGGCTCCCGGAGGCCTCCAGAAGGAAATCCAGGAGAGAAACATCCCGGAAAAGTTTAATTCTCTGAGAAATATCCCAGGGAGATGGGGAAAAGAGCATGCAGAAAACAGTATGTCAAACCATATCTATACGGAGAACTTCAAACAAATTTTCAACTCTTCAACTCTTAGACTGCGAATGAACCCCTTTACTTTTTCCAGAGAGCCTCCCGTGCGCCGCTGGAGTGCTTAAAAGGGTCTCCGTTTCTCGCGTTCATTCATTAATGAACAACCAGTCAATGAGCAGAGACAGATGCGACTGTAGCTCTCGCTACATTGCAGAGATTAAGCTTCTCACCCATCTGGTAGATGGGATTTACCCTGAACAGCAGGGCCTCCTCTTCAGACTGCAGTCCAGCTGGGACAGAAGCTGCGGATTTTTACTAGGCGTAAGTAAAACACTAATGCCAAACGTCCCCCTTACCCATGTAAGTCTCAAAGCGTTGACATTTTTTGACATGATTAATTGTACAGATGGGTAAGAGAATAAGACCTTTTACAGTCTGTGAATTAGCAGCATCAGTCCTCGAGGCTCTTCTTGTCTCACTACAGTCTGTGGCTCAAATGGACACCAGAGACTACAGTCAAGAAGAAGATGGTAGGCAGAAGGTTAGCAAGTATACCCAGCAAGCCAGCCCTTTGGCACAACAGTCCAAACAATTCATTGAGTTAGTAGCACCCGATTTCACCAAGAGTCTGCTCCCTGCTTCCACTGGGTCATTCAATCACACCTTACTTATAGGGCTCTAAATTAACTTTGCAGGATACATCATTTCAAAGATAACATAACAACAGGTTAGAGCATATATGTGTGGTGGACGCAAAGAGGGTATCTATCACTCATCAACTGAGAGAGCAAGTAAAGCGATTAGATTATAAATGCTTGTCATGCTTCATACTTGTAAGGAGTTTTACAGAAATGTACCCAGAAATCTGCCCCCATAGGAGTGTCAACAGACTGTGCTGACAGTGCAGGCATGGAGTTAGCAAGGTATGATAAAGAAACAGCACTACTGACCCAATAGCATTGATCTAATCATGCTGCTGCCTCTGCAGAATCCTCCCATAGCTGTTTTCTTTCACCCAGTTGAAACAGCATTATGTAACCTTAGCTTTTCCACACAGAGTATAATCATGTTTGGTGTAGTTGGAAAGCTAATGCCATGAAGAAACAGGTGGTACTACTGATGGTGCAATACGGTGGGCGCTGACTAAAAACCTTAGAACACTGTTCAAACGGTAAAAGTATGTAATGCAAACTAGCTTTTGGTCAGCAGCCAGCTGTGCCACAGATGGTTAATGTGGCGTGATACATTTACAGAGAGCACGCAAGCAGGCGTCATTGTTGTTACTGCTGTTTTGTTGTGATCGCGTCCTCCTTTAATGATTTGGGGATTGTCTGATGTGAGGACACCTCCTGCGTGACACTCACATATAGCCACCTCACTCACATTCCGTACTACTGCATATTGCCACTACTGATCATGCAATAAGCCACATTTACTTAAACATGGAATTTCCTTTTAGACAGTAGCAACTGCACACACATTTAACCTGGGACAGCTGCATCCCATAGTCCTCGCCTATACTCTAGTACCATCACAAGATACACGCTGTATCCTTGCAGGCTACACATGCCAGAGGTGTACACAACAAAGATAGTCTCTTTCAATATACAACTATGGGCAAAGAGGAAAAGTTAAAATGTTATTTTACAGTAAGATAATGGAGTAAAACTATGTTACTATGTAAACTAATCCTGTTCCAGCAGCACTAGGTAAGACCACACATCTATCGTCACCACTCAGGCACTTCCACCACTTGGTGTGTTCCTACGTACCGTAATTATTATTCTTTATGGACAGAGATATCCTACTCCAACATTTTATAGCAATGCACGATCAAATTGAAAATGACCTGGCCCATAGTCTGAGTCATCACAACTCCAATTGATCCTCATACAGAAATAAAAAAAGGCTGTTTTCAGTGGGCCGGCGACAGAAGCGTCGGCCCTGGACTCAGAAACCGAGGCACAGGTTTTCCTCCGCTGTGAGGAAGTGAGAACTTGTGAATTCTGACTCCACTACCCACAGAGATGTTGAATCATAACATCAGTTTGGACTCTGCCAGAACAGAATCCCTGAACCTCTCCTGCATTAGCGGCAGACAGACTCTTCAGGGTACACTACAGGCGCCACTGAGAGCTACTATGGAGAAGACAGTGAGCAGACAAGACCTGTCTGACGACTTAAAAATCCGGCAGTTCACTCCAAAACTATCAATACGATAAGACCACAGCAAGGAGTCCACTTGTTGAATAAAACAAGCTTGTACATGATTGAAGCTATAATACTTCTACAAACATGGAGACTTGACTTCTCATTTCTGGATAATTCATATTAATACCAGATTTAAAGACCCTCTTGCATCTCACCAATGCCATAAACTTTTTTTAATAGTTCTGAGTTAGGAAACAGTTCAATAATAATAATGTTGAATATAGTACAACCTAAATAATCCAGATCCCACAGGAGAATAGTTGGTTCTACATTCATGCTGGTGTGAATGTAAATGGAATGTGGTTATCCTTTTTCATTAGTTTTACCAAATCACTTAAACAATGCTTACAATCTAGCTTGTCTGATTGCTGGACACTGAATCTTCAAGGTATTCCAATCAAACAGTCACACAGGCAGGCATATGAACAGAAAAATGGACAAAGAGGAACCACAAAACGCTGATGGTCTGCTTCTTCAGTGGTCATCAATTTCGAGAATATACCAATCTTGCCGTGTGGCAGAAACCCACAGAGATAAAAACAGCACACTAGGCAGTGCCAACACCGCCCAAAAAACTGGCATGAGGGGGTGGGGATAAGACATGAGGTCATCCAGTCAGGTGACAGGGCATACTAGTGTGATCACATGGCCGCTCCTGTGTGGGGTGCTGTGTCAGTCTTTAGCATACCCATGCTCCAGTGCTTGGCCTCCAGAAAGTGGCCTTTAAATGCCCTCAAAGGGACTTTCATGATTTGCTGGATTATCGCGGGCCTCCACAGAGGGCGGTATGACCGTCACACGCTTCACGGTCAGCGAGCCGTGCTGTTTGATTCTGACACGCTGCATGGGAGACTTAGAGGAGCAAATTAGACATTTCCTGTCAAAAGCCGGCCTGGAGACCCGTCAGCTACTCTTTTAACATCTCTCTCTTTATCTCCAGAAATATCAAAACTGAAGATCAATACAAACACTCTGATTGGTGCTCTATGTTTAACTACAACATGGATTTAATGGTGTAAAAAAAGTCCCTGATTTTCAGATAACTGCTGTTGGGAAGAGTTGGTCTTCCAACTGGGGAGAAAATTATAGGTGAAACAAATATTAATATTAATAAATAAAATGGTTTTAAAACATTAACATCAAACAATGTTTATCTCAGAGATTGAGATAGCAGTTTGGTATCAGTAGTAGTAACCTGTGTACATGTATATGTGTACACCACACAGTCCACCACAGTGCTGGATCCTAAAAGGAAGGAAAGCACATCTGGCCTGAATGAGTAACTCATCAATGGTATTTTACATCATTTAACTTCATTTTTTAACCCTAAATTCAACAGACGGGCCCTGAGAGCCTCAGAGTGTCACATGGAGGGAAAGGCTTCTGCTGAGTCAGTCCAGGAAAGGACTACAGCGTCACCCGCAGGCAGCAGTGGGGTGAGGGGGGTACACGTGTATACCCCTCCAATGCCCTGGCTCCAGCCTCTTTTGTGCCCTCTCTGAAAGCAGAACCCAGGGACATGTTCTGGAACATCTCACTTGGTGCTGTTCGAGCGAAACCCACTTCCCACAGCCGGGGAAGCGCAGCCAGAGAGTAGTCACACCACAGTGTTGTTTTGTTCCTTTGTTCAGCACCCACCCCAGCGAGAGCGTAGCCCGCTGTGGTTAGCACAGCACTGACCACTGGCAAACGGGGGAAACACTGAATTGAAACTTCAAAAAAGGGTGGGAGATTAAAAAAAAAAAAGTGTGCATTCAAGTTAATTTAAAAAAAAAAAACTGTCTCAAAATGTTCATATTTATGCAATAATTTTCAATGCAACCATGCATATAACAGGTGGCTGTGTTTTTGTGTGCTCCTGTGCCATTAGCCTTTGGACATAGATATGGAGAAAAGGCTGTAATACACAGACCCAGATACCCAGACTCACAAATAGAGACACAGTCAGTCTCTTGGTCTCTCTCTCACACAGACACACAGACTCACACACATTTGGACAGACAGACACAGAACACACACACACACACACACACACACACACACACCTGCCTCACATAACAGTACCAGTCAGTGTCCAGCCCCTGTGTCCGTTTTCTCACACACAGCAGTGATTCCTCCAGGATAGAAGCCCATTCACAGGGTCGGGCAAGCAGCCACAGAGACACTGCTGATTTTGTTCTGCTGGTTGTGTCCCACAATGCTTTGCAATAGCAGGATTTCAGTCAGGGCAACGGCAGCTGCCACAGGGCCACCTGCATGAGGGGTTGGAGGGGGGTGTTAGGGGCCTATGAGAGCAGGCCAGTACAAAAGGGGGGGCCAGTACACACCCTCCAACACTGCAGCTCAGATGACACACTTTTTAAAACAACTTAACACGCTGTGGTATTAACTATTAACAGTGCACTACAACCCTCATACCTGTTGTCTGGGGTAGTCAAACAGTTTCTGAAACTGCATACCACCCCTAGAAGTTCATTCAAGACTTCACAGATATACAAGATGAGCTGCTGAGTTTTTACAAGTGGAACTATACAGGAAAGGCCAAAATTATTAGGCCCCCTGTGTTTTTTCTTTAGTGGTATTCTTTAGTTTTCTTTTGTAGTTTTCTGTGTTTTGGCCATGTCCTCCACAAATGTTATATTTGTGGTAAAACAATTCCCACAGTTGGTTCTCAGCTTAGTCAAGGGTGTCTCTTTACATCTTGGTTTCATCATGTAGAAATTACAGCATGCTTTATGCATAGCCCTTCCCCTTCATTCCAGGGCACCATAATGTCTTGCCTTCACTCTCATACTTTTCGCCTGTAAAGTAGCTGCATAAATAATCTCTGAGATAAATATTATTCTCCATCCCAAGGCACCCCTGTGCTAGCACCAACACTATTATTTACCGTAAATTATTGGAGGTCATTTCAATAAACCAGAAGATTATGTGAATAAAGATTCAACGCAGGTTATGCCACCTAACATAAACTCCAGGGTACCACAGATGTAAGACTTGAAAGCTAATCAGAAAGTACATTTTTTCCCATTTCTATACAGAAAATTTCAAAACCACAACTCAATCAAACTAACTCTGGCTCTTCATTCATTTAATGTACAGGATTCTTTCAAGACAACTTCTTCTACATTTTGTATTACTCCGCACCCAAAACTGTCCATACTTAGAGTTACTTAATGTTTTCTATAGTAAGCATTTACTGAGCTGTACATTTACTGAAGCACTGTACCCCATGATAAGCACTGAATCCCCCTCTCCCTGGCTGTCAATAGTAAACATGGAGGAGAAACCTAACCAAAGGCCCTGTGGATAAGCAAAACCCAGGAAGACATGAACGCACCAGGTAAGAGTCTGGTGCATGTGGCCGAAAGGCCCATCTGCACCTGAGGCTATTACAGCATACTTAATGGCATTGATCAAACTGAAGAATGTGTATCAATTCAAAAGAAAATGACCACAGTAATGACAGTGTGGCAACACAACAACAGTAAATAAAATGCTCTGCAACAAAAGATATCATTTAAATACATCTCTGAGGGATTTTTAAAACACATCTTCAAAGATAGATCATGTCCACTTGAACACTGCTGGGCTGCCTGTGCATTGTCCTTGCCATGTGTTTATGGACAGGTGTGTACAACACTTAAACAACAAGCGTAAAGTTATTGTCACAGTCGTCATTAATGTTCCCGGTGCAGACAGGCCTTAACCTTGGTCTGCCACAGGTAGCCCTGTTCTCACCTGCCAAAGCCAAACACACCCTGCCCCAGCGTCCCTAAAGGTCCAGCCCCTTTGTGAGATGTGGGGTTTTCACAGCGTGGGACCATCTCAGGCTATAAATAAGTGGCCAGTCTGTTAGGAGGAGGGGGGTCCTTCTGCAGAGCCCCTGCCCCGCGCATGCAGGGGGACACCACAGGCATGTTCCCAAAAAAGGCTGGAGGCCAGCTGCCGGCCGGCGGCAGGGGTCAGTCAGCCCTGTCAGGTGGTGTGGTGCCGTGTCACTGCCCAGAATGCTTTGCTGCCCCTCCCCTCCCCCTGCCCCCTGCTGGTCCCACGTCATACTCACACCACACTATAAATACCGCCCACAGGGCTCAGGTTACACACCCAGCCCACTGCTGTCACCGGCCAGGTGTGGGAAAGGGCCAACACAGCCCTCAAACCCCCCGTTCATTCAGAGTATCCACATTCAACACCCCCTCCACACAAGACGACTTAAAGAGAGCAGAACGATCCAGTCACTTTACTCAGCATTCAGAATACTGAATGGGAAAAGTATATTGCGCATGCTTGTGTCTAACATGTGGACCACTTCACAGAGTGGTATCAGGTGTTTCTGTGGGGTAACACACACCAGGACCCCCCTCCCTGGGTATAAACAGTTCAGGTTAGTCCATCTGGTTGGCGGACCCGAGGGAGTACCCCATTTAAAGAGCAGTTCGAGAACACGGCACACCTGTACCTCGGATCCCGACCCTAATCGCTGCTTCGGCCAGCTTTGATCACGCGCTCCCATTAGCATTACAGAACACAGGCGGCCTAAAAATAATGGTTCATTGCTTATGGATGTCTCATCGCCTTTCAAACGTGCATGCTGCCAGACGAGAGGCCCACATAAATAAATCACTGGAACACGGATCAGCAGGAAGTGAGGATGTCCCTTTGAAGTTAGCTTCTTTGGTGATACAAAGCGGGTGTGTTTCTTGGTGGTGGTGGTGCATGTGTGTGTGTGTGTGCGTGCGGGGGAGGTGGGGACAAACAGCTGAATTTACAAACCTGTGATCGCACAGTCAACCCCCCGCTGTTTTGTTCCTCTGAAAAGCGTTCTCTCTGGTTCTCGCCCCGTTCTGTTGTTTTAATCCGCCCGCTTCCGCATTGAAAACAAAAACAAATCGTCCCTAATATCTTGCAGTGGTAATAAATGCCACAGCTCTGGAGAGTGCAGTGAGGATCCATAGTCAAACAAACACAGACTGCCTTTGACAGAATTGCATAACTACTTGACACTTCATATTTTTAAGCACTATTTTTTATACACCAGTCCTAATATTAATCAGGAAAGACAGACTTTCAGACCCTGAACCACTGGCTTTACAGTGGTCAAAAACATATCAGCTCTCCAAGCTCTCAAATGTTGTATGTGTTGTCATGAAATACTCACGTCTTGTTCCTCTGGTTGAGTAACAGAGTGGTTGTGTAACAGATACATTTGCATTCAGTGGACCCAGAAATGTAACATGCATTTTGATCAGGTGTGACAGTGGCCTGAGGTGTCAGGTGAGGCTGTACCGAGGCAGGAGGCACATGGGCCAGACTCACTGGCCTGACTGCAGTGCTGATGGTTTTAGCTGGACACCTGCTGTTGACCCAACAGACATCACGCACAGAAACAGTGCAGAGAGGAGGATGCTGTGGGGACTCTGTAAGTGACCAGCTGAGCCACCCTCCGCCCACACAAACAGGCTCCTAGATCCATCTGCCCTCTCTCTGTGCGGGAAGAGCGAGGGAGGGAGGGGTGGAATCGACACTGCCTGCTCCCAGTCTCTAGAACAGCAGTGATGTAACTGCCAGGGCTCTGTGATGAGTTCCATCCCCATGGTTACCAAGCCTGGAGTGGCAGCTGGGTAGTTTCCATGGAAACAGAACCTGGGCACTTCCTCTATCTCACTGGTGTGGAGAGTGCACTAGATACACAAACAAACATACATGAAAACACACACTCAGGTATGCGCACATGCATGACCTTAACCACACAAGCACACGTGCAAGCACACACATGCATGAAGGCATTGACATAGTGCGTCAAGTTCTTCAAGCATGTGTTGTGCTGACCTGTGTGCACCATGTGTCGCACTCACCAAATGGAGAGGTCAATCAAGCTGAGGGCAATGTTGAGGATATGTTTAAAATTCTCAGAATCTTCAAGCGGGTTTAAAAACGTTTACCAGCACCATTACAGCTGAGGCTACATTATTACAGCAAAATTAATGAAGCTTTGTAGCTTCACAAACCCACCCCCAAACCATCATCCTGCCAAGAAAGTGAACCACAGGAAACATTGTATTTGACTCAGGTTGGGTCAATTTGCATCTCCTTAAAAACAAACGAAAGACTGCCCTTCCCTTTTCAGGGGTTTTGAAGTGTAAATTCGGAGAACCTCTGCCCTGTCCCTGCACACCCAACTGTCATTTCTCTCACTTTCGGAGGTACAATCAGTATTTATCACTCAATCTTTATTTTTGTAAAGCTCCATTTCCAAATGGGCTGTCACAGAGCGCAGACTGGATATCTTACTCTATCTCTGATTTTCTCAGAAAGAAACCTGCACCTCCCCCCCCGCCACCCTCCAAATCCCAAACCCGATTTTGAGGCTTGGTCACTGCTGGACCGTCCTGTGTCCATAGTTTTGGGGGAACACTCAGGCAAGCTTCCAACTTGAACTCATTCACTGGCCTCTCAGTAATGTCTCTCTCTCTTCTCTCCACTTCACAAGCTGACTGAATCACTTCCCCTTCCCCCACCGAACCATCCCCACAACAACTCCCATTCTTATTAAAGTGAGTTGTTAATTAACCAAAAAACTAGAAACTTATTAACTCGAGTCATTAGAGCACTCATTCAGCTCCATAGGGATTGGTCTTTGTCAAGCTCTACCAAAACTCAGAGGTTCTTTGAGGACAGCAAATGGAAAGAAGTTAATGCATATACATGACAGGACCTAAGCTGTTTATGTCTGTGTACATTATTCCAGCTTATTATCTACCTGACCCCAACAATACAATAACACTGCAAAGAGTAAGCCTGATTACTTATGATCCCGTCTGTTAGATATCACACAAATGAACACTGCGTTCTATAAATTAAACCAATTCATCACTTTATTTTCAAACAAATCAATCCATTTCAAGGAGAAAAGCAAACAATATTCTTGTTATTTACCTTTTTTACTACATTATTATTCTATATCCTATGCAAAATGTATATCTTTAAAAATGAAAAGAGAGGAAAATTCACTTCAGATATGAATGTGCAGCCATTTGAACATGAATACTTGTTTTTTTATCTTTGATGGTTTTCCATTAAGGGTAAGAAGACAGTATGATTAACTACAAGCGTGTAGGCCGCATGTGGACGACAGCTTCCTCACTGGAAACAACCAATTGCCAACTGCGACTGAACAGAAAAAGTCTGTACCTGCCAGAGAGGAAAGGTCATTGTCAAGGAGAAGGTTATGTCTCTGGGCAATGAGGAAAGAGTGGGATCATGACTTGCCATGTCAGAGGTTAAGAGAGGCCACCACTGCCTCCCAGTTTCAAGAGGCTGATGGAGGAGGATGAGGACAGGAGCAAGTGGGAAGGAAACGGGGAAGAGAAGGGAGCATTCGCTTTGACACAGCTCGTCCCGACGGGGCGCAAGTTCAGAGAACCGACGCTGAATCAGGTGATTTCGAATCCCCAGAGCTCAGAGAGGGTTTCTGGCACTCGTCTACAAGGTCAGGTGCTGGCCTGAATGCCTTTTCCCGCGCGAGCACATTTCCCAGACGTGTCCAGCCTCTCCTGTCTGAGCTCCGCCATGACACTGAAAGACAAATGGCCAGTTTGTCAGTGTGGGAGCAGCTGTGGACAGAGCCTGCCATGGGGGAGTGAAGCAGTCGCAATATGCGGCTGGACACTGTGAGCAGGCTTTAGAGGGACAGACCATGCTCTTGGGGAAGGGCAGTGGTGAGTGGGAAATGGCGTGGGGGGGTTATCCTAGAGGTATAAACACGGTAATCTCTGGACTGGGGTCTGGATGGTGGGATTTTGGGGGATGGAGATTTGGGGGATTGTCAGTGCGTGCCCTATGGATGTGCCATAAGGGTGGAGATGCCATACCCGCACACCCTTCCCTGAACACTCAGAGAACGAAATGTGCGGGATCCCACCCCTTTGGAGCGCGCTCCGTTAACCGCCCGCGCATTTATGACTTATACCCCCTGTTTTTATCAGGCATGCCAAAGAAACAACACGTTATTCTAAAAATAAAGTAAACAGGGCAGCGTTGCCAAGCTACTTCAAGTGCTCCTCTCCAAACAGGACTTTACAGCGGGCTGGCTGGGGCTCGCACCACACCGCCTCCATGGGCCAGGGATGGGGAGCGCACTGCCCCCCAGTCCCACATCCAGGCAACCGGCCCATACAAGGACTTTCTCATAGAGGGCACCCTTTTTTAGCTCTCTCCAGCAACGCCCAAACAGCCCCCTGTCCTCGCTGCTGCCCTGCCCTGCCCCAGTACCTGTGACCCCCACCCAGTACTATGCATCCATGTGTGTAGCTGTGTACCAGTGCACTTGCATGCGTGTTTGCATATCTTACTGTGTCGGTGTATTGAGTGAGTTAGCGAAAGTGTGTTACACGTGTGTGTGTGTGTGTGTATGTGTGTGTGTGTGTATTGGTTAGTGATGACTGAGTGGGTATGAGCGTGCGTGCAAGTCTGTGTGTGTGTCAATGCCTGTGTATTCTGGCTGACCTACTCAAAGGCACTCTATTGACGTAATAGATTCAAAGCATGTGGCACAGCTTAGTGTTGCCATCTTATCTCCTCTCCATCTCTGATCCATATCTCTCCCTCCTCAGCCTTTCACTGGATGCCCTTCCACAAGCCCATTGCACTCACTCACCTACATCACTCCATACCACATCCCACCCCAAAGTTGATCCATGTCTCTACAACCCATATCAGCTACAATTCTCAACCATCCTGTGTTTCTCTGATCTATATCTCATTGCATTGCCAACCATTCCAATGTCTCCTCAGAGAGATTTGGCAACACAAATATTTATCTTTATGCCAATAAGGTGTATTTGAATTTCAATCTGATAACAAGGGGCAGAAATGTACACTCACAAAAAAAATTGTAATAGTATTGAGGCCGAAACAATCATGAGCTTCTCACCACCAATGGTGATGGTAGTCTGCTATATTAAACATAAGAGTGACATTTATGAAGAAAGAATAAACGCACAAGCACAAAACAATACTGATGAAAGAGGTGACTTAGGGTCTCTTGTGCTTACGCAACTGAAAGAGCACAACCTGTCCTTCACTTGAACTGCACAGCACTCATATTTCTGATGCAAAAGTCAAGCTGCAGTTGCGTACCATTCATCTGTGGGCAGCCTGTCTGTGGTCCATATGAAAGCAAAAGCTGCTACTGCAGGCAGAGTGGGACTGAGGTGCACAACTTCTTCTGTATTCCCCCTTGTCTGCCCCAACAGTGCAGGAAGACACAAGGAGAGAGAAAAGAAAGAAGGGGGATACTCCTTATGAACTACTGAATTACAGACCATGAGATGGACATATACAAGATACATGAGCATCAGAACCTATGTGCTGTAATATATACAGCATGTAAGGGCAACCATAAAGTCCAACATAGATAAACACATCAGTGCACAAGCATGAATGAAACTGATCCCAAGTGCACGCGCAAAGAGAATCAGGCATGCTGTGATAAATAAATACACGCTGACACAGACTTGCAAAGACCCCAGGTGACGATGGCTGCAGTGACCTCAGCCCCATGAGTCACACCTCACAGGGTCATCTGTCAGGTGAAATCCAGTGGGCATCCCCAGTGGGCTGGCATGAATGGGACACTGTCGCTTTCAATTTCCCCTGCCGTAATCAATGAAAGACGGCTGAAGATGTCTGTGAATTATTGCACCGAGGGGACAGAGGGACGACAGAGAACAGAACTAGCAGGCTAACTTGATTTGTTAATCTGTCCATTAGCTCCATGCCGCAGCCGATTAGACCAGCCTTTGAATGGTGCCTCATATACACAAAGACAGTTGACCCCATCCC
The DNA here is from genome assembly GCA_022829145.1 of Albula goreensis. Classification (NCBI taxonomy): domain Eukaryota; kingdom Metazoa; phylum Chordata; class Actinopteri; order Albuliformes; family Albulidae; genus Albula; species Albula goreensis. The sequence continues at coordinate 15,437,677 of CM040750.1, forward strand.
GTTCTTCCCATACATGTCCTTCAACCTCACTGGTGTAAACAAAGGGTTAAATCGGTTAAAATCAGTCTCTGTGCTGTCAGGTGACATTCCCTGTCTGGCTGGATGCCTGCAGGTTTGTGAACTGAGCACGTGTGTTAACTGTTCTCTGACAGCACAGGCAACATGTGATTTCTCCCACATCTGCGTTGTGAGGAAAGGCTAGTTGCCACATGAATCGTAGGAGTCATGTGCAGCCAGTTCCTCCAGAGTCTGCCAGAGGTTTATACTGGGGTTGATCACACAGCTCACAATTCAGGTAGGGGGAAAAAGAACAATCATTCAATCAACATTATGAATCTTCCCTTAACGTGTAGGCTAAAATTTTTTTCTTCTTCATTTTTTTTCACCATAAATGGCAAAAAACATGCTGGCAAACTCTTCTTAAGTGCCTTTTCTAATATCTTTTAGTTTTACAGAGGGGTTCTCTTATGCCGAATCCAGAAAAACCAGAGCGATTCCTGCCATCCTGCAAGCTGTCAGGGATTCAGATTGCTGGAAAATTAAATTAACAGCAGCAATTCGTACAACTAAAAAAATGCAGCACAGCACACAAAACTACACATATACGGAACAAGTGCAGAAGTGTGAGGCTGTGTAAAAACACACAACAGTGTCCCATAATGCAGAACCAAATCAAAAGGAGAGCACCATCGCCTACACAGGATTTAAAGAATAAGTTGTGAGTGAGAGGTAAACCTCATCATAGAGGAAACTCTCCCGGCCCAACTTCAGTGCTTCTTAGGCAAGAGAACAGCAGTTAGGCCACAAGTCATTCTCTTCCTGTGCCCACTGTCACCAGCTGTTTAACCGCAATAACTGATCTGAAATATAGGAGCGTTCACACTTTCTTTCTCTCTCACAGAAGCGCAACATGAGCAGGATTGGACTGCATCAGTTCAGCACTGGAGCAGCTTTAACATGTTAGCACCCACCCCTTCCCCCTCTCCCTTAGCCACCAGGCTGTTACTTTCACAAAATACAGGACAAATAACAATTCTTATTCACTGACATCACTTAGTGGACTGGAAGACACTCATTTATGATTTGCAATTAACGTAAGATATCACATTTCGTTCTTAAGTGTAAATGTGCAGGCTATCCACTGGTATCTGATCATCTGCACTCACACAGAGGAAATCAAAGCTCCTTTAGTCAGATCAAACATGGGTTTGATGGGATGGACTTCATCCAATATGCTCTTCTCCACCCTACACTTCAGCATCATTAGCCTAGTTTTAATGTACAGATGCACACATGCAGCCAGTTCCTGACTGGGAGGCACTTTAGCTCATACGGAGGCAGCACCTCTTTACGCTGCAGTAGATTTTGGGGACACTCTTCCCTTGTATCTACTTTTTTCACATAGGGGTGCAAGAGGCCATGTTGTGTCTCGCACTCTTTCGTGAGTGTGAACTCCAAGAGGAGCGTTTCTGCTGGAGCACATACACCACCCCCCCAGTTTCTGTGTACCCTTATTGGTTTTGGTCTGGCTGAAGACCACAATGTCAACTCCCTTAGCTTCACTAGGCTGAAAGCTTTAGATCTAGGATTTACAAATTAACCCTTTGCCTACCAGAGCTCTGGCTGGTATGAAAAATATAATTAATGTGCCTACCAATCCTCTGGAGACTCTTGGGGTTTCCTCAAATTAAAAGCATAATCTAACTCTATGAAAAAAATTAATAGAAATCTGTGCCATTTGAAATAACTCTTTAATTGCCTAATATTTTCTTTATAACTGTCCAGAGACCAGGGCAGCAAAGCAATAAACATTTGCAAACCATTTATTTATCCAGAGTCTTTAAGTGATAATGTCATCAACATCTGCTCATTTGCACTACGTTGTCACTAGAAACAGTAAGGACTGAGGTAGGATGTAGGCAGTCCCTGTCTCTTGCTGCTGCTCAGTGTGTTTGTCTAAATAAAGAGGGGCTTCAGTGATGATGCAATGTATCCATCGATTTTCCAGGAGCCGCCTCATTCCTGGCACAGAGTACCTCACACTCATATTGGGAGGACTAACCCTGTGTTTACACTGACAAGCTACACAAGCTAGAAAGCAACAAGAGGTCATTCATTTGCAATGGAAGCCAGCAACACAAAGCGACAGTGGTGTGAGCTGCAGCTAGCATCTGCACATCATCATGCTAGGTTTCAATTAAAAGTTGAAAACAGGCAAACTTTATGCTTGTTATGATGACTGGGTAGAGGGTTTAACCAAATGGCAGGAGAGAAATGCTGTTCTGTCACAGCAGCAGGGGTTACTGGCCCCTATCACATCCACAAGCAGCCACTCCCGCCACACCCTGGCCATGCCCATTGCTGGCACCACTGCCTGCCTTAGGGCACAGCCGCACTGGCATGGAGGGCCCAGAAAGAGAAAATCACAGGAAAACATGACGCAGAGCCGTGAGGACGTACTACTGAGAAACACAGGAGTGTGATATCATCAGTGTTAAGTGCCAGACTGGTCTCAGTGTAACACACACACACACACACACACACACACACACACACACACACACACACACACACACACACACAAAACATCAGGGCCACAGTTTTCCCAGGCTTGACCAAGGCCAGCGGCAGGTCCCGCTTTTCACCCATACTGAAAGCTGGAAGCTCTTCAGCTGGCCGCCATTGCAACATTCAGCTGGAATGTTATTTGAGAGCGAATAGGAAAAATCAACACTTGTAGCAGGAAAAATAATAATCCCCTTTAGAGAGGCTGGTCTGCGAGACCTCACTCTGACAGGAATGCTCTCACTCGATTCACCCTGCCTGCCTCGGACTGCAGACTATTCACTCTCCCGTGTCGCAGCACAGACAAACCGATCGCTCTTTAAATGAGCGGCCTACGAACTGCTCTTAAACGAAGGAAACAAAAAAAGGGGAGAGAACAATTGAGCCAGAACCAAAATAAACGTGAGACATGATGCAATGCGACAAAAGAAAGTCCTGCTGGCTCTGAAGCAGAGAGGAAGAGGATGAGTTCATTGTCATGTAAGAGGAGCCCTCTGGGGACACGTGGGTGTAGACTGTGCTACACACACACACACACACGCACGTGGTCACCATTATTGGTGACACCCTGGCTATAATTAGCCTCGCTGATGGAGGAGGCTGCTGATCAGTGAGTCAGTGTCCTGGGGTTAGATGGGTCTCTCTTACTGACTTCCAAACCAGGCAACATACCCTCAATCTACAACCCTACACATTTAGCTTTGCACATCACACAGCACCTACAAATCAGAGGATGTCTCATACTTTACTGCTTAAATAAGAACAATGGGTTAGGGGTTAGTAACAGCAAGTGGGAAGGGGCTAGTTGTACTATTAAATGTGTAATTCAACTCAAAGCTCTACTCTACATTCAGAAGCAAACTGATAACCCAAGACCTTTATCTACAGCGCCTGCGTGTTGATTACAAAAGAGGAAAAAGCACCCACCAAGGTTTCTGCAAATCCAGAGGTTGTGTATATCATAGAAACAACAGAAAATGTGGAGTTAACTGTGCGTGAGAAAGTTAAAACAGCTCAAGGCTCCACAATTAATGCAAAATGAACAAAGAGTGACAAAGTGGGAGGAGGCAGAGGAGCAGGTCAGCCCAACAAGAGTGCTTTGGAGATATTTAGCATGCTTTCCTTGTGGGTCTGTGGTTTTGCAATTAATATTACCATTCTTCTGGTTGACACGCAGATTTAAAAGCAGCTTTCCTGGTGTAAAGAATCTATGAGGCACTGTAGGTACAGGTGAGTGGAAACTTCCGGTTGGTGGTCAACCTGCTTAAAGTCTTATCCTGGAATGGCTTAAATTAGGCTAGGACCTGTCAGTGTTGACTGAGACTTGGAATGCCACTTCCATCTCTTCATAGCTAATTATTCTCATTAAATATATGTAGAATTTACAATTTAATCTGTTCCACTAATGACACCCTCAGCAATATTAATCATACAACTGTTCTTGGAACAAGTTATGCCACAAATTGGTGAGAAACAGCATGCAAGTCTGTAACATGACATGTATATTCTTAAGATTTTTCTGAAGTTGCTTGACTTTTTAAAATTTTCCTTTAATGTGATCATGATCTAAACCTGACTCGAAATGGTCACCCTCGCTAGTTAACAAACTTCTATTGCGAGCCACAAATGGATCTGCAATGTTCTGACGGCCTGCTAAACAAAGCTGTGTCCTTGTTTGCAACCCTATGACATGTGCTCCTATCACTCTGCTGTTCCACTCCACAGGGAGTCCTCTGTCTGCTGTGCTAACTTAATACGAATACCAGAAACTGGACCATGACGGGACAGGCTTCAGGGTGGTATATCCCACTTTACAAACCTAGCATTCAAAAGAGCTTTGGGCAAACACAAAAACCACAAATACAAACAACACCCCATGTACTATCACAGGCCAGAAATAGCACATTCCAATACTGGATTGATTGCTTAGGGCTAATCTGGAACCACCAAAAAAAAGAAGAAAAAAACATACAGTAGCTTACATGTTGGAAGAACTTACTGAACTTTCAGCAACTCTCTCTGACCTCTCTCAACCCCATTTCATACATTGACAGTAGACACTCTTCTGAAGGCTTTCCTGCACTTGACCGTGAGTTCCCGGCCTATCACGGCTCCAAGGTGACACTGATCCATGCGCTATTCTGGGTTGACTGTTATGGTAACAGTCCATGGTGTCCTGCTTGCATGGAAGCTCACTTTTTCAACACACCAACTGCTGGTGGGATGGGGATGAACATACATGTTTATGTATGCTTATTTTACTCTGTATGAAGAAAATCACTCCACTTCCACTTGTCTCACCATAAAATTCTGAGTCACCTCCGCTGCACAAATACAAGCATGAAAGCTTGCTCACACCCCCTCTCTGAGTTATCAGTGACCCAGCACTCGACACACTTATCACCAAGTTATTCTAAGCCTGCACGTCAACACTTAGTTTGCCAATGTGAGTCTGTACTGGCAGATATTGGGGAGGGGGGTGGTGGCGGCGGCACAGAACCTGGACATCATACACCATCAAACCTAGAAAATTCTAACTGCCCTTTGGAAGCATCATGGGGAAATATCTGGCTGTTTCCAATCCATTACCTACACCAAACACATCATATTTCCCACCATCCAGCTGCCTACAGCATATGTATCTGCTAGCAACGGTCTCCGGCTCATCAAACCAAAATCCTGGTGGAGTGAGGACGAGAAAAAGAACTTCTCCACAATCTGCAACTGACATGTGACTGATTTCACAAATTTCACACATATTCCAAAGAATTTTCAACAGAATCTGCATTCAACTCACCATGCACCCTTTGAACATGACACAATCTATGCAACACGATGGGCAAACCTTCATTTTGAAATGTGATTTTAGCCATATGGAAAATGACCTGATGATGTAAGTAGCAGCGTGGTGCAATGGTCAGGCGATTGTTTTTGACAGTAGGAGGTTGCAAGTTATAAACCTTGATGGATATGGGCCTAAATTGTACAGAAAGTACAGTAGAAGGCCAGTAGAGCAAAACAAGAATAGCAAGAAATTTGAACATGAGTGGTGATGACTGAGGCCTGCGTTGATCACATACCATGCCAAATTATTGTCTGACTTTCACACTCAATGGATGGCCAAACCTCACAACACACTCCAACCAGCAACACTCAACAATGATCTGGAGGTGTGTGCTGGATTACTGTCATCCTTTAGGACTTGGTCAGACTGCACTCTAGAGAAGGGGTTTTGGATTGGGACCACAACACCTCCAGATCATCCCAGTATAATCCACCTATCCAAAAGGATGCGGCCATTGATGTCTAAAAGGCATTTTATTGATACACCAACAACAGAATGCATCATGATAAAACTGAGAACGAACTAAAGTGGAAAGCCCTGCAAAGTGTTTTGAGCAGACACAGACATCAGAATCAACCTGTGCCTTCTAAGCCAGCATCTCTATGAGACTCAGGAACCCTCTGCCTTGAAGATCAAATTGTGTAAGATGAAAACTATTCCAAGGACAAATTCTTGTAAATATTGTGTGTCAGCACAGACATGGGCTTACACTTGCAGATGCTCTTGGCAGTGAATAAAAATTGCTAATGACTGTGATTTAACGGATTTAAAGCACAGACCATTGAGCTAGCAAATTTGTTTTAAAAATCACATTGACAAGATGAAGGCCGACATGATGATAAATGAAATTAAGCATGAGAGTTCATGAAAGGTGGATACATTGCACTTTTCGTCCTTGCAGAATAAAAAGCAAGAACTTGACTTTTGTATAGCTGGGCAATGTAAAATAATTTTAGGTGTGAGTAAAATGTTTCTATGAATTTGCAGGATAACAGTGGTTCTCAAAGGCTGATGAATACTGAGGTTTTCTATGACCTTCAATACCACCACACGTACACCTTCCAGGTAAGACAACTCTTCTTCTTTTGATAGACCTCCAGGAAGATCTAAGGTGCCCCACACAAAATGGCAAGGAAAATGGGAGGATGGCTTGAGACAAGAGCAGGGATCCATTTTCAGGGGGAAAAAAACAAGGCGCAAAGTTAATGGCTGAATGACTCAAAGCTCAATGGACAAAAAGTGGCTTTTCTAATTATAGACTGCAACACAAACACCTCTTCCTTTCCGGTTCGTAACAGCAGACATGTGATTGGTAGGCTGAGAGCATCCACAGCTTTTTGTTCAATGGACATGGGGGGGGGGGTGAGAGAAAGCAGGGCTTTTAATTAATTTTACATTTAATTATCATAGAGGATTTGCAGAAATGAATGCACATGATATCCCAGCAAGACACTGTACTGAATGGTTTTCATGATTAAAAAAGATGTGTCACCATTCATAGCTCCTGAGGATGGGGCCTACATGTCATGTTACAACAAATCAGCTCAATATCGAACACAGGCCTATATTTTGAAACCACAGTGCATAAATACACAAGACCATTAGCCTTCTGCCTACTGCTTCCCCAATGAGCTGTACCACAAAAAATCTCTATCTTATCATTCCTGATGGTGAGCAGAATGCTGACTCTTCTACCCCACCTCTGTGCGTCTGGCGTGTGGCGTGCAACCTCAGGCCTCAGCTCCTGTCTGCCATGTCAGCAACTCCCAGAGTCACACTGAAGAAGCTGGCGGGGTTAAACTCTGATAAACAGGCCCGGTCCCTGTTCCACAACTCTGACAGCTCATCAGGTCCTTTGTCTTTTATCGCTGCTTTTCTCTCTTCCTCCCACTTTCAAAAGAAACATCCTGACAGTCTGCAGTATAGGGACACTCTGAAGACACAGACCCCAAAAAAGGAAAGGGAGGGGGATTACAACAACATATCAAAGCCTGTTTCTGATTGGGTTAATTGCTTACAGAGGCTTATTCTGCAGTCACTGTTGGGGGAGGGGGGGCAAAGGTCAGCTTGGGAGAGACACACCCAAAGCACACCTTCAAGTGGAATTAATTGGCTCCTGTACGTTTCAGTCTCTGCTATTTTGAAGAGCGGCTAAAATGAAAATACCCAGCTACGCAATCCCCTCCATAATCCTTTTACCAGAGCTCTGAAACTGCATTCAATCTTAAATTAGACTTAAGCCCCTGCATACAACAATAAGCCTCTTCATTTAAAGGCATTTTATTAATCCAGTCAAAACAGATATGTGGGCTGTGTCACCTTCTGGGATAGCAGTGGTCCCATATTGGTTTTGTTGTTGTTTCCACCCTAAACTATCCCAACACAGAACACAAGGTGCAACATATAAACTGTCTATTCTACAGTCCACACTTCATAATAGTAGGGTGGTGCTATGCAGTTTAAGATTTCTGTTTCAGTTGAATCATTAGACAAAACACTGCCTCTGTGTGAAGCATGCCTTCTGTCTCAAAGTCGCAAGGAAGCACCCACACAACATCTAGGTCTGAGGGCCATGGAGTATTGTATTGGTCCATGTTTCCTGTCTGCGTAAAGCATGTGACAGGGGTGACCCCCAAACATCAGCCACACACCAGCCTACCCTTAGCTGCCACTCATGTTTTTCCCAGCAGTTAGCAATCTAGGCTACCTGGCTCCCCATCTCCAGAGGCGACTTGGCAGGTGCCGTTAAAGCAGGCTCTTGGAACTTCAGGACGTTGGAGAGCTCAGAGAGAGTGAGACCAAGTCAGTGTGAGTCACATTACAAAAGATGTCACAGCATTGGAGAGGAAGCACTAAAAGGGGAAAATGGGAATGACTTGTTACTGAGGGGAAAAACACTTCAGGAAAAGTCCAGAAAACTGTGAATGAAACAATTCTTCATTTCTCTTCTGCAGTTGTTTTGAGAAGAACTGTTGCTTGTGAGCTATTGAATATTTTTACACTATTTCCTGTCAGCAAAATGCAGAGGTATATAAAATAGGTCCTATCTTTTTAACCTCCCATCCAACACCAATGACAAGCATTGGGCTGGGTCCTCTGAACAGAGAACTCCCCATTTCTCCATTTTGTGAAGCCACTTCACAAGCTGAGCAAGATTCTGATACTCAGCACCACCTCAGCTAAAATTCGCTAGTCTAGTCAACTGCTCTTTCAGAGTCAACAATGTCTTTACACATGAAATTACATCAACAACAGTACTGATCAGTAGAGGATAGGACAGGGCCCAATAAACTTGATGCATTGGCTGCTAAAGTGACACTCTGAATTCACAGGGTGCCTACCATCCTGGTGATGCTCTGAGACTGGTGTGCAGGGGAAGGGTAGGGACTAGGCTGATATGGCTGCATGAAAACTACCCAGAAGAGACTCAGTTCTCAGCATTTTTTTGAACCATTACCATTCATAACACTAAGGCTGTCATAAGTGTTTGCAAAGCTTTTGAAGTAGTATGTGACTACTAATGAATCAAGATTGACATTGGACAGTTATACAACCGTATGACACCTTTATAGACCTTCATCAAAGGCATTTGGAACTAGCAGTGTCACCTTTCTTTTCCCTGTCATTCTTATCTTTTTTCACCAAAACAAAACCAATCTGAAATATATGCTACAGCAGTAAGATTACTCGTGTTTGTTTACAACTTCGAAGGGAAGCCAAGACCAACGATTATACAACTCTGAATCATGTTATTCTAAAACCATGAACTTAGCGAACTTACGGTAATGTTAATATATTTAAGCCACCTTGCACACACTGCCCCTGACCTGGTGAGCGGCGATGCTGTGGCCATACATTTGCTATCAACATTTTAAAGTTCACGATATGAGGTCAGCTGATCGGCACTGATGTCACGACATCATCTTAAAAACAAATCCATTTATTATGCAATAATTAGCCATGAGACTTGACTAACATGTAAAAACTCTGTTTATGGCAGTGGCTTAAACCTTGCAAGTTTAAATATAGACAGCGGGGAGGGGACCGCTACCAGACTCCTTGAAAAGGCATGGATTCGGCCAACAACATGACTTGCTTACCGCATGTGACTCAATTTAAACACCAAGCTGTTCCGCATTGCCTGTTAGCCCCAGAAAAACCCAATTACACATTTATAAATTAACTGGTTCTTACAGATTGCAAAATGTGTCTGGGCCACAGACGAATGTGTGAACACCGTGTTAACAACCTATCAAACTGCATTCTTCCTTTATAATCATATCCTTTTCTGTCCTAGCTAGCTAGCCAACGTTAATAGTCGACAGGCCAGTAAATTAAAACTACTGTAACTAGCGTTTAACGGGTAGCCATCTGTAATGATAGTTACAAACAATAGGAATATTACGTAACGAACACAGCTAGCTAACTAGCTTGATAATATCACGCCCGACCCAATTGGGTTCTCGACATGAGAGTGTGTTAATAACATTAACGGCTTAAAACACCCATAAAACAGAACATAGTAAGCAAGTCAATTGGTACAAACGAGTTCTTGTTCACGCTATTAAATCTCCTCTCAACAAGGTATGCTAACGTTAACTAGTCAGCGTTAGCTAGCTATCGTATGATTGTACGTTAGCTCGCGACGCTAGCTAGCTCGGTTCACATAAACACGACGCCTGCTTATGTCCTTTGCTAGCTCCTAGCAAGCTGCTCGTGAAGTTGTATTCAGTTTATACCAGTCAGCTAGCTAGCTAATAAAATAACTCCACGAGGATGGACATACATAGCTCGTTATGCGAATGTTGACTTGGTAAAATATTTATTAACTATGAGACATCACCCACAAATGTATTAACAGCTGGCTAACGTTTAATAGCTACCTGGTCAAGATAGCTGTCTAGCAACGTTAGCTACTTCGACAAACACATCATGTCCATGCAAAATTAGCAAGTCGCTAGCAAACGTTACTTACGTTTTCAGGGGTGAAATCAATGCTGCTCCAAGCGCCACTCCAGACTGACAAGGTAGCAAGATTTCTCAATATACACAGCGTATTTGCTTATTTGTTTTATTTGGCAAGATCAAATGCAACCAGAAATGGATTTCACACGACTGATTCCTTTTTAAAGAATTCTCTGCTCTGGTAATGGGAATTTTTATACATGTTTGACACCCAAGCGGCTACCCGCTAGAGTCAAGTAAGTAGGGAATGCAGTAGTCTTTGGTACCAAAACAAACATAAACATAAAGTTGTATTAGTAAACTAGGTGTATGTTATGAGCAAATGACGTTCTTTCCTCCATTGAAGAGCTACAGTTCTCCCTCAGCTCAATGTCCAGATCGATGGGAGGTGTCGCTCATTCTATTCTACCCAACCATTGGTCAGAAACTCCTAAACAGGCAAATGTTGATTGGATAATATTACTGACGGTCAAAATATATACAGGCTTTCCCCAGCGCAAATGGAATTGGGCAGCAATATTATAAACGTTCTCGGATTGGATAACGTATTGTCAGATTACTGCAATATGCTTGGAAAACAGACATGCCAGTTTACTCTCCAATGACGTTTGTAACACGCCTCTATTCTCCCAAACGATTGGTGTAACTATGCGCGAATACCTGGGAATGTTCTGATTATTTTCGCATATTTTCTCCTAACATCGATCAGGGTTAGATCACACAAACATAATCCTTTCCCAACCAATAAATGAAAACATGTAACTGATTCACAGTCGGTAATTTGCACAGAATCGCTGGACACAATATGATAATACTAAGGGCAATACCTTTTGTTTTTCAATTGGCCCTGTTCTCTGTCTGTCAATGTGTAAGTAGCTGGGCGACTTCACCAAAGCAACCAAACTTTATACGGCACCAATTGCCAAGAAAAGTCGTTGCAAAGTGCGGTGGTTATGAAACAGGCGCCATCTTGGCTCACATAAAAAAAGCAAATCTTATCATTAATGGACAGTAATGAGTCAAGAGCCAAGATGTCGTGTGTCGACATGTAATTCATATCTAAAGCCTTCTGTGTGGATGTGGCCATGTTGAGGTTACTAGCGAGAAAGCACACTGCTATTTTGAAAACGTATCTTCAATGCAGGCTGCAGTGACGCAGCTTGACATCGACATATTTTGCCTGTAAATAAAATGAATGTGCAAGTCGCTCAACTCTAAGCACTTAACTATCACATGAATTGCCCGGATGTCGATGCCTGTGAAATCACTGACAACCAATCAAGCATTACGTCATCGCGTAAAACATAACAAGTTTATTCTGAACTGTCAGAATAAAAATGCACTACCAGCTGCAGAGAGAGGAATGCCGACACGAAAAAGAATATCTCACTCCTCTGCCGTAAATTAAAACATTTAGAGCTGCGCATACTACAAGACCTACTGTGTACCACAGCGTTAATAAACTCCAAAAATGTAAGATGCGCTACAATGATGTAATAGAACCAATAACCCAATACCGCTAACCAACTTGATACATTTTTATTATTATTTTAAATGTGTGTGGTTATATATATCATTATTTGTGTACCCATGGGGGGGAACCCTCAATTTTGGCCCTTTTTTAGCAATGAAATATATGACCATTCATGAATACTGATTATATACAGACCCCTGCAAAATCAGCAGCCATCAACATTGTAAAGTTCAGCTACAGTAAAGCGAGTCTATTCTTCTGTACAAAATCATCATGTTATTTTGACACAATAAGATAATTATGTTCAGTGTGTTATTCATGAGATTACAAGAGGCTCTAAGATTAAAACAAATACAAGGGTATGGTTCTACTTTTCACTCAATCAAAAATACCTAATTATAATGGCCATGTGTATATTTAAAGCTAAATCATCCATTTACATTTCAAAATATGATGCTTTACAGAAAGTGAGAACACAACTTTTCAAGGTACAGGAAATCCATTGTCTGTCTAGAGACTGCAGAATTTATTGAATCTACTTAAAATGTGCATCAAATTAAATCAAAAAGTAGAAGAGACACTGTGTGTCCTGAAAACATAACAGGATAGATTTTGTGTACTTTATCACCCTTGTATGCTTGGGACATGGACTCCTACAAGCAAACGCAGGATTATCCTAGAGCTGAATTGGCCAGCCCTATCGGCCAGTGTTTAGCAACTGCTTCTGAACAGCCATCGCTATGGAGACCGCAGTGCAAGTGCCTTTCATTGCCATGGAAACCATAGAGTATGTTCTGGGCACCAGCATCTTTATATTTCACAAACCCTTAACTTTCCTGTGGCCTCGCCTCAGCTTTGTAACTCTGAGCCAGTATTTTGTCTATGGGGTCTTTTAAAAAAACTGTCTGTACTTTTCATTATAACTGAGAGGTGGGGGAGGGGTGCGATTAAATGCTGTTAGATTTTCGATTACAAGGCAGGTCTGAGAAAAGTAGCGTTATCTTAATTATGCAAACAAAGAAGATGAGGACAGTCTGTGCCTGGGACACATAAAATGCTCTGAAATTATTATAATGGATGTTCTGACATCATGGTTTTTTAAGTATCATTGGCAGTACTCTTGATAATTCAGAAAGAATCACTCTATAGTTTATAGTGTCCCAAATCTCTTGCAGGTATTGCAGACTTATCACTGAGTTGAGTACTGTACCCAAGGCTGTCCACTGAATCAAATGAATTACAGCATAAATCAATTCAGCTCATCACCCCTGTTCATAGCTCTGTAAACACGACAAGTCTCGATGATGATGATGACAGCCAGTCGGCATCATGCAAGCGAGTGAGTGAAGAGATAGCAAATCCAATTAGTGATAAAGAGGACAGATGGAAAGTATGTGCTGTCACTCGGGAGAGATAAAGTTAAACCCTCCATTGGGAAGGCTTGAGATGAGCTCAGTGTTTCAGGGGGAGGGGCACTGACCTGCATTTGTCCCCTGCCAAGGACCACCCTGGCAGGCCCCCCACCCCCCCCCCCCTCCCCCACACACACACACACACACACACACGCATACAGACAGAGATGTGCTGTTGAAGACAAATAAAGGAGGAAGCACCAATAGCAGTTTCTTCCTTCCAGGCACTTATGAACATTGATTGGTCAGGAGCCCCTTGAAAAGAAGATGTCAATTTCAATTGGGGTTTTCCAGGTTAAAGGATACATAAAATGAATGTAAAAATATGAAAGGGGAGATTCCACTGTTTTCATATGGGCCTTGCTGCTACACCGTGCAGAGAAAGGAGGGTGACCGAGGAAAGGCGAGAGAGAAAGGGAGGCCCGTGAGTTCATCCTCATTGTTTCTGAAGTACCCCTTCACTCAGGCGTCCCGCACAACAAGCAGAAACTTGACATCCGACATGCATGGCCCTCCAACAAACAACAGACAGCAGATTCTTGATGGCATCCTGGGCTGCTGGATTCTCTAGGGTGGGTCTGAGCTGCATGCGGGGAGGGGTCTTCGAAGTGCTCACTGCCCCTGCGTTAGAGGGACAGTCACTCATTCTGCCTCAGATTTTACATTGGCCACACGATGCTTGCAATAGCAAATCCTTCTCTTGATCTTCACCTTTTAGAGTCACTCGTGTGACTGAACACTGATCAGATACCAGTATCACTGAGCATAGCTATACATGACTAAAATAAACGTTTAATAAGATTGAGGATGAATGTTATCATGCTTATTTTTATTTTGTTATCTGGTTAATGCGCTCTTTCACCTTTTATTAGTATGAGATGAAGTACAGCAGAAAGAACAGGGTTCAGATTCTGTTTCAAGGTGTGAAGATCAGTCTGACAGTGTTAATATTATGCATGGAAAAAGGTTACACAAATAGTTCAACGATATGTTTGCAATGTCTCACTTTTTTGAAAATATAATTCTGTATCTACGGTGTACGCCACTACATGTGCAGACAGAGCATGTATCCGTCAGTATTTTTGTCCCTAACCAAAAGAAAGGGATATATGTAATAATTCAGACATGTCACATAGATTAGAGGAAGCCAAACAATATTTTTAGTCAACTACATCAGTTACATCTAGTGTTCCCAAAATAAAAAAAAAAGGCAAGGCAAAAAAGCCACTGACGAAATAACTACTTTCATAAAGTTTAACTGTAAACTGTTTTAAATTGGTCATGTCATTACGATGTATTACTAAAAATTGTTTTTAAATGATCAGTAAAGCTTTATTTGAATACATACTTTATGGAATTGCAGTAGAGTTTGGTAACAATAAATTGATATGAAATGGTGTGGAGAGGATGTGACCATTTAGTTTTTTGATGTTAAAATTTGTTCTGTCGACGCATATGTTATAGTCCTTTGCAAAAACATTGGCATGGATTCATTCTCCAAGCATGTATGATGGGTCTTTGTCAAAAGATCTATCTAACATTCTTTCGAGTGACTCCTGCTCAGAGTACATTTGAAATTTTGATGTTTCATATTGTCATTCCCCTTTATTATATAACAACTGTTATGCGGATGTGCCGGGCTGAAACTGGAACTGGTCTGTAGTCACTTGCTATCTGGGTATGTGTTCATTATAGATTTGTACATTTAGTGTTCATGAGTCTCCAGGCTGGGAGGATCCCTATCACATTTTGTGAGGCACTTGTGAGGAATACAGTGCTGCACCCTACATACAGTCTGGACCCATTCCAGCTCCAGCAGTTGCCAGGAGTCCAGCCACGCTCTACACAACTGGTCACAGGGATAGAGGGTGTCAGGTCAGTGGTGTCAGTCACGCACTACATAACTGGTCATATAGAGGGTGTCAGGTCAGTTGTGAAGTGATAATTGAGGAGGTTAGGATGCTGTCTATGGAGGTTGGGCACACTGCAACTCCAAAGCCTATATATTATGTATTGTAATAAGGCTAGTTAGTGGGTATACTGTACATCGCCAGGTTTAGGTGAATATACTCGGTATAAACATGTGTATACCCTTGATTATACCAATTTACAGGCTGTTGTCTTAGCCAGTTGCGACACTCTCCCCCTATGCTTCAGAAATAATGCCCCCACTCCCAGACCTCATTCAATAGCACTCTATCAACAGAATTAGATATAAAATAAAAAATAATCTTCATCTGCTACCCCTTTTAGTGCACCCTGGTGGTGAATGCATCTCTTTGTGACCTTGGTTGTGTGACATCCCTGTTCAGAGTATGACAGGACTCTTCATCTCATTCATATTACACCTGGACAATGTGAATACCTGGACAGACTCTGACAGTGTGCTTGGCCTGGAAGATGTTGGACAGTGGGATGGAGCAGGTGGAGCCCGTCCACTCAGATTACAAGATCTTCCCTTTTACAACTGCATTTGCTCCCTCCTTCAAACACTACCCCCTGCCCCCCAGTATGTGACCCTAATCATTAATTTCTGAATCTTCTGAATCCTCTAAATAACTGGCATAATGTAATACGCAGCCTGAATTTCTGAGCAATGTAAGAAAGTAACGTTTCTATTGAGTTGTGTTGTCTTTTTAAAATTGTTTTCAGCATCTGTGTAGTTCTTTTTGGGGAAAGCCAGAATGGACTTTTAACCTACATTTCCTGATCCCAACTGTTAAACATGGAGGTGGATCTGTAAATATATACTTACGTAGGATGTTGGAATTATAGCCAATGAACACCATTCTATTTCAAGTGACCAATTGATAATTGATTTCTGAAGATATTCCCATATTCTCCCAAGACCCTACTAAACAGATTCAAGAGTGGTTTTGTGAACACTCGGGTGGAGACAACTACCTTCTATGGCTTCCTCAATCACTAGATCGAAACATCATTGAATCTTAGTGGGAATGTCTGGAACATCAGAACTTTTGTCCTGGTAATCTTGCTGTCAGAGAAAGCATTAAACTGAGTGATAATGAGCACTGCTTCCTCTGTGGCAATGACCAGCAGGAAAAAGCATTGGTGAGTCACAGAATAAAGATAACTCATAAACACCTGAATTAGAAATGTTTCTCATACAAATGCATTTTAGAAGAGAAAATCATGGGCTCATCAGCAACAACATATTACCATCTAGTGGTCACTATATGTACTGCACCACCAGGTCCCTTTTTGAATGTGGCCATTTAAGAATATGATACTGCTGTATCATAGGTCAGCTGTGGAGCAAACCCATGAATTACAAACATAACTCATTCTACAAATCTTTCCTTATAGCTGCTGGGTTGTAAATGCTCAGGATGGAATGATTGCTATTTCATAGAAAGTTTGGAGTTTGCTGTGTCCAAGACAACCCACACTCTATATACTGGGCCTTGCCATACCTGGGCCAATTCTTGTTGACCACTTTTGTTTAGATTTGTCAGTGGTGTTCCTATAATCATATGAAGGGTAGGTTAGCCCCTTCAGTTTTCATGGGCTGAATTCTTGTGGTGCAAGGCATGCGTTTAGTAGCACCAAAGATCCAGTTCTGTCGGGTCAGAATATCCCAGTTAACTGCACTAATCCACAGTTTTCTGTTTTTAATAGATTATATATTGATAGCAAAGAGTGACCCACAGAAGTGGTTGAAATACATTGATAGGAATGCTTTTACTAATCACTGTCTACTTCACAGTTTATGAGTAATGTTAAGCAGATGATTTAGTGGTGAATCTTTCACTGGTCTTCACTGAAACTGCTTAGATGGAAACCAAAGTCACACATGTACATTCATGAAATCTTAAATCTTTCACTGGAATTCAAAACCCAATTTGAACATCAAAGCTTTGTCTCCAATGAAACAAATTCTTGGCTTCTATTATGTTACTTTAAGCAATAGAATTGATCTCTGTTATAAGCCTGATTCATCTGTAAATATCTTCTAGCCACACATGTAACTTATATTTACAGTCCAACCTTTTCATTGGAATAGCTTCAGCAAATATAGACAAATTCAATACCCAAAGCAGCAATGGCAGTTCCAGCAGGGCTTCACACAGGCATGTTATTGGGCCTTTGGGGTAAGGTGACATGGTTCCACATGAAGGACCAGGAGGCACAGGGAGTGGGCTGATTGGTGGAAGGGGAGGGAGGAGATGGTAATGTCAAGGTGACCGCACAAACTCCCTATCTCCAAGAGTCAGATCACCTCTCTTCCGGGACTCTCGGACGGAAGAATCCAGCCAGAAAAAATCATTTAACAAAGCAAGGTCCATTTTCCCTAAGCATGTGCCAGGCCACCTCTCCCCAGCATGACATTTGGTGCCTATTGATTTCCTTAGGAAAAACAAGACGGGTTTGTTTACCTGTATGCCAGGGCTCCTGCGCTCCGGACTGCCACTGGAGGAAAGAGACTAGAGAAACAAAGATCCACCAAAATCCGAGAGTAATGGGGTGGCAACCAAGAGCCTTCCGGAACAGTTTTCCCAGAGGAAAGTCTTTTCTGTGTTTTTTCCTGTCTTCCCACCCGCTTGTACAGATGATGACCACAGTTCAAACCCCCAGGATGGAGAGAGTACGTCACGGTCTCCCCCACCACCCACCTGGGCCTATCAGAATCACAGTCCACATACTCACAGTGGAGAGTGCCTGTCTTATATTGTCAGCAATCACAGACTCAGTTGAGGTCGGCCTAGTCCCACTAAACTGACTTTGGAACTGCAGTGATCCGTCAACAGCAGAACCTCAGAGATACAGATGGCAGAGTTAGAGACTGACCAGACAACTGAACGCTGTTTGAACCAGGACATGGCACACCCAATTATCTCTGCTCTATTTACCCAATTGTCTCTAGTTGTCACTGCTGCAAAAAGGGGAGTTTTAAACTGAAAATACATTTTGCATAGATAAAAACACTCATAATGCTCAACATATTTCTGATGGATAGCTTAGGAGAAATGGAAAGGGGATGATTCATAGAAATGGGTCTTGTGAGGTCCCATAGAGACACTCAGTCATCAGACCGCATGATTTATTCCTTCAAGATTCAATTATATATTTTTCATTGGAATATAAAACCTAAAAATAGAAGAGCATCAAAGCGTTGTCCCTTTTGAGACCAGCTCCCAAGAACTCCACATCTCTGAGAGTGCTGGTGTGCAGTCAGGAGCAAACTCACTGGGTTGTGTATATGTGTGTGTGTGTGTGTATGTGTGTGTGTGTATGGCAGAGGGGCTCGATAACGAGGTTGGTCTTTAATTAAAGATACAGACAGAAGTCACTCCAGCGCGCTGACCCACATAGAGCTTGAGTCTCTCCATCAGGCCTGTCCCTGCCCACTGGAGCTTTGCTTTGGGATCACTCCCTATTCCTCCTCTACGCTGTCACTGATAGGCTGATCCATTATTGATGCTGTCATTTAAATATGCACTGGGACAAAACAGGCAGAACCACCATGCGTGACATTGCAGTCTATCTGTGCTGCGATCTCCTCTAAATTTTTCACACAGAACGAAGAAGTATTCAGTCTTAAGAACCTGCACTGGCCTCTCAAATATCTAGCATGTGTTATCTGCCATGTCTAAGGAACAGGTTTTTATGCCTTGCCCTCTTGTGTCTTATTCTTGTACTCATTGTTGCTTTCTCTCTCTCTTTCACACAGAAAAACATACACACACACTCACAAACACAGGAACAGGTCTTGGCTGAACATCTCTTTCAGGCAGTCAGGGATCATTATTACTGCTGACACCATACAGCTGTTTCTGACATTTTATTCCTCCTTTTTTTCCTGGGAGCAACTCCAGTTTAACATGGTTTTGTGCTTGGATTTAGGCATGTGTCTGGGTGTATGTGCGCGCACTTGCTTGTGTGTGTGTGTGTGTGTGTCCACACCGGTGTGCGTCCGCTGTGCAGGGCAGTGGCGATGTGATCTAACAGCAGCTGACAGGCATGTTTCGGGGCACTCTCTGGGGTCCTGGCCCTTGCGCACGGCTGCAGCACTCTGCTCTGCATTATAGCAGAACTCCTCTCCGTCCCGCTGAGCTTCCAATTAGCACACACACCACTAAATCAGGCCCGGCCACCATTATCTGCTTGGACTCTTTAATATTCATCTAGAGACATGTTGAAAAGCAGTCTGATCTGTTTGGCCTTTTACATATAACATGAGGTTTTACAAAGTGTCTGCCTCTCTTTCATTTATTCATCCCCTGGCCCTCCTCGCGCCACTGCTAACCTGAAACGACAGCTGTGCGTCTGACAGGGCCCGTCTCATTCCCCTCAGACACACGTCGCCCCACCCTTCCTGAAATCCTGGATCTGGATGCATAAACGGGTCAGGGGGATCATGGTGGTCCCCAGACTCGGGGATCGAAGTGAGAAGAAGAGGGAGGTTTGATGGAGGGGAAAAGTCCAGGGATCGATGGAGGGTCTGTGTCATGCAGGTCAGTGATTCAACTGTGATCTCCCCTCCATTGTACCCCGACTGTTTACTGCACAGGAATGAGCAACAAGGAGGAAAAATGGGCGTTACTTATATTCAGGGGAAATGCACAGCCTAAATTTTGAAAAAGATGTACAGAAAATCGTGGGTAGTGATAAGAAAAAGAAAGGTGCTCAAAATGTGAAATAATAAAGAAAAAGAAACTGAGAAACCTTTATTGCTGTAATGGAGTTCACTGATTTTATGGTGATAAAAATTCAAAGCAAATAGCATGCAGTGACTTATCCTCTACCTTCACACAAATCAGTGTAAGACTGTTTGACCTCTGTCTCCTCAAGTGATATAGCCATTTGAATGCATGTTACCTCAATGGGGGATGCAAAACAACATGGCAATGTAAAGTGCAGGTATAAGCCAAGCCAGAGCTCTGTGTTTACCTCCATTCTTGAGTGCTTCACAAGGATCAAATCATTGAAAACATTCATTACTCTCACTTGTATTGCCAAGGGCTCTCTGATATTTTATGTCGACGGAACAAGTACTCAAAATACAAAAAACTCATATGTTCTGTTGTAGAATCAACTTTGTTAACTGAAGGACAGCCTGGTACTTTATTGTACAATATGTTTACCAGAAGTCATCTCTTCACTACGGTGCGGGTGATGAGTAACACTTGAACGGAGGGCATTTCTAATGACTATCAGAAGGATATTTGTGTGATTTGTCTTGGTAGACATTGTGATGTTTATGTGTATGACGGAGGTTGACTTATGTCATTATGCACTGAGGGTAGCAGACGAGGATGAAGCAGTGCATCCGAATGGGGTTTAGGTATATCCACATACATGTTTGTATAGGATGGGGTGGGGGTTGGAGTGTTGATGTTTATGTGTGCTTGGGTGTGGGTGTGAATGTCTCACAATGCCTTTGGAGAATAGGATCTGGGAGAAATCTGGACCCTTTTGGGGGTGAACTAATTTTGAGGGGTGCCCTATTGTTTAGTATTCTGATGACACCCAGCATATGATCCTGAGAGAGCGTGACGGCTCAGTGACAGCTGTCAATCGTGCACCTCGGCTGTGGGGCGCACAGACAGAGAGATGGACACCAGGGGGGTGGACGGATGGACAGAGGGACGGATTGGACAGGCAGGCTAACTTGGGGCAGGAGACCAGAAAGATACAGGGTTGGACAGGAGGATGCCATGGGGCAGACAGACAGACAGCTGTCCGCGATCACCGCCAGATATGTCCACAGCAGAGCCGAGGCCTGCCATAGCTCTCTGAGCAGGAAGGAAAACCCCGGAGTTAGATAGGAAGAAGGCGAGAAATCTCACAGGACAGATGACTCCGAGTGAGGCGCTAACAGACATGAGAAGCCCGCCGATCATAGCAGTGAGACAGTGACGTTCTCTTAGCCCTGCACCACCAGGGGCGACTCAAACTCAGATACACAGAACCTGAGGAGATTCAGCAGTCACTCCAAATGCTGAGAACAGAGGGCAGAGAGGATGGAGGAGAAAACAGGAGAGAGAGAGAGGCAGGAGGGAGTAAACAACCTGGATTATTAAGAGATATGTGGGAATAAATATGAAGGGACAGGAAGGAATGAAGGGAGAGGAAAACAAGGGGATGAAAGACAGAGGAGATGAGGGGACAGGATGAAAACTTTGTTGAAAGGAGGCGCTAGTGGTGAGGGGTGTGTTGTTGGTCAAACGCTGTGACCAGAGTTGGGTTTAATTTTTTGCGACCCTGTCCTCAGGGCAGGCTTTTTTTAAACTTCTTTTTTTTTGTTGCAAAAACGAGAAGTACCTCTGTCAACACTTTCACCTAGCCCCACCAAATGCCCCCCGGGGGGATCCGCATGTAAGAGTGCAGCGGAATGCGGCCGCTGAGCACGCCAGTAATCTCCTTCCCCTCTCGCTGAGAAAAAAACACAGACTCTAACTGATAAGTGCCATGAGCCAGAGCGGAAGCCGACTCCGTCAGGGCCCGTCTTCAGCGGAGCGCGACAACGCGGCGCATCTTCTCAGGGCGCAGCTTGGTAATACAAGACGACACGGCTGACATTACACACTGCCCAGCTCGCCGAGAGGAGCTCTCAGTCTCCACCACCAGAAGCTCCAAGGGAGGGAGGGAGGGAGGGAGAGATGCCGTGGAAGTGTTACATCTGAGAGAGAACCCACAGGGAGGATCGATTGGTGTCCTCTCCCGAGGGTCATGGTAAAGTGGAGGTCTGGTGAGGGGAGGGGTACAGTACATATTCCTATTTATTGTTTTCTCGCTTGTTGTTTTTTTTTTGCATTTATTTATTTGTGTGACCCACCCACCCCTCCATCTCCACTCCACACTCCCCTCTAGACCCCATGCTGTGTGAGAGTCACAGTGTGTCAGTCAGAATGAGTGAGGCTGTCGGTCACTCGTCACGAACGAAAAGCTTCCAGAGTTCTCTGTTGTCAGTCACTGTGGCCTCTCTTGCGGTACCTGGGAAGGGTACAGAAATTCAACAGACCAGTAAGGTTACCATCTTGTCTGAATTCCAGTGTCTTCAATGTTACTGCCTGCTCATCAGGACTGTGGATGTCACACCACAGTGGCACAGATGAAGTGCACGATGAGAGGGACCCGGGCCCTGGACATGAGCATAATCTAAGAGCAGAATGCACATGATGTCGTGGATGATAAAGTCAATCAGTGACAAACTCTGTAGCTCAGTGTTCTGTAGTGTCTCCGGTTTTGACAACATCTACCACATCAGGCAGTTACTAGCCTGTTCACGTGTTTGTTTGTTTTTGTTTTACTTTTCAAACACTGTTTACAGCTCGTACATTCATTATGTCCACTCATTGCAGTTCAAGCATGGGCCTTGGAACAAGCCATGGACTGGTCAAGTCGAGCTGAAATTCATGTTTCCGTCCTTCCCGATGCTTGAAATTCAGGGGGATGACCACAAAATGGGGGCACTGAAAGACAATGTGAAGGGACAGTTTCCTAAATGTCAATTTGCCAAGGGCACAGACAAGGTGTTAAAAAAAAACAGGCAAAAAATGCTCAAGCTCCAGGAAAAACTACTTCTACAGGAGACCAGAGTGGTGATAGTAACACCCTCTTCAGAAGGTCACTGCAGTTCCTGAGAACACGTGTCCCCTAAAGAGTTTTTGTAGTCTTGCGTAAGTCAGTCAGCTCATTTGAAAGTGAGTAGTGGCTGTAATAAATCAGACAGTGATTTGAACGCTGGACAGCTGGTGTGCTTTCGGAAAGTGCGGTGGGTTGGATTCCTCCATTGACATGTGGCTACAGCCCCTGTCTCTGTCCCAATGCTGCCGATTTGGGGGTTGACGGCTGAGAGGGGAATTGCCGGAGAACTATGACTCACCTGTTTAAAAAGGTGCAAGATGTTTCTATTGCCAAACAAAACAGCTTGGGAAATGTGTGAACCTGAGGTATGAGGTTTAATAAACTATCATTTTAATCAGGCCATTGATCTGGTGTGTTTTGGCACTGTACACACAATGAATTTCTCTTTTGTTAATTTTTGTCCTGCTTACAACTTATTTCTACATTAAAATTAATCTCACATACACACACACATCATTTATAAGAGATGTACACTGGTCATTAAGTCAGTATTTTCTCTGTGTCTCATGTGCAGTGTAATCAAACGCAATCAGTTTGGTTGAGTGGTGTTGAAAAAATTCTAGAACTCTTCTGTAGTAGTTACAGGAAGCTTAACAATTTCACACACTTGCAGAAGATGTAAAATTGAATTTCACCCCCCACCCCAGGCCTAAAGTGAAGATTGAAAATGCTGTGAAGATGAGCTTCAGATTGCTGAGTGGGTGTCTGACAGGCCTGTGCAGGGAGTTCTGAAAGGTTATTTTTCAGAACCTTCATTCTTCTTTGTGCAAAGAGTAAGCAAAAGTAAGAATGAAAATAAATTTGAAAAGGAGAGTAAGAGGTGAGGTCACAGCCAAAAAAAATCCCTACAGAATGCCTTTTCATCACGGAGATGGCGTGCAACCTGAGAGTCATAGACAGGCACCTAGGACTGTGGGAGAGGACTTAAAGAAGAGAATTTAAACTTTCTGCAAGTAGGTTTGTGTGTGTGAGGAGGTGAGAGGGCATTCAAATCCTGTGTCTGCCATACTTTTCCCTATTTCCTGTGCAGTAAAATCCGTAACAGATTCAGTGATATAGCTAGGACTGCACATTGGCAGTGGTTGAGAAAAGCATCTCTGGAGATCATGAGAAGAAAAGCAATGGCCCTATAAAAAAGGCAATCCCAAATGCATCCATTGTCACCTTTGGGCGATGCATGTTAATCACTACATCACAGTCCATGATGTAAATCACAGAGCTTGTAAGCAGATATTAGGGTCATGGAACTGTGGGCGAGGACGAGGAGCGAGGCCTCTAGCTCCCTGTGACACCTCTCTAGCAAAACACTGCGAGGCTCTTGCGGTCTTTCTCATGAATAAAACCCAGCTGCATTTGCGTGGCTAGGCATTAACATGCCCTCGGACTGGCCTCTTCCACCTAAACGCTTATTAGTAATCAACACCATTGGCACATTATGCTAATATGAGATGGGAGAAGCTAGAGGGAATAGCTGAGTGTGTTTGTGTATAAGCAAAGTTGAGTTGTGGGGTGTTGATCTTCTTGACCAGATGTAGGAGATTGAAAGCCTACGATGAGTACTAGACCCATTCTATCTTTGATCCCACCCCTACTCATTTGTATATAGTGGTGGCAAAGGAGGGAGGGAGAGGGTGGAGGGCTGTCATTCTAGCTGATATGTCAGAGATTAAGCTTAATAAAGAGAGCATGTAGTATGGAACATATTAGCTTGTGAAGATCTGAAGGAGTGTATGATGGGTCAAGTGAAAATGGGCAGAGGGGTAATTGAGCACTGGGGGCCTTTGTCCCAGGACACAAAAGATGAGATGACAAGAAGTATCCAGAGTTGTACTACTTTATTCAGATTAAAGATTAATTCAGTTGCAGTTTAGATGTGTATTAGGTGAATTTGATGTAATTGTCAAGGACTAGGTTACTTGATCACTTCTCACTTTTTAACTATGACAATATATACTTCCCTGTATATAGTATCTTGGTGGCTGTAGCTGTAAACAGTGTAATGATATAATGGAAAGTCACCTTATAAATATTGAAATATAGTGAAAGCTTCAGAAGCCTAGCTTTATTCCTGTGAGCCAGAATCAGCACACTGCATATACAGACTCACAAACAGACATGCATAATGCAGAACTCTCGCCTAACACAAAGATCACACAGAGGAACCCTCTCTACAGTTCTCCGTCCACACACTCTCACACACACTGCTAATATGAGAAACACGCAGATATAAGTTGCTGTCAAAATTGAATGTAATCTTGCTAACAATACTTTGATTCATTTTGGATAATACATGACAAGGAGCTCCCTCCTGATCTCATGTCGCTTTACCATTTTTACAGCAATTTTTGAGATAATCTGGTACCAAAAGCAACATATCTATCCTCATAGACAAACTCCAAAACCATTCCAAAAAGACCTGGTTTATTTTTTTAAAGGTGAGTCTTCTGCATTTTGACTTTTCACAAATGAGTTGGTAAATTTTAAAATGCATTAAAAAAATACAAAAATTCTGGAATCAAAGTCTGCTGGGGTTCCCCCTCCATTTTCTTTTCTTGATATTTTATTTTGAGCAACTGCTGTGCTGTAATGCGACAGGCTTCAGCTTCTTTGCCCTCAGGCATTCTTGCTAGAGTGGAGGGGGGCGATCAACACATTGTCACTGTCCATAAGGTTGACCCCATCCCCCTCTGCCCCCTCACATTTAGATATTCTCTCAGGCTGCATCACCTCCTCGTCTGTACCCCATCCCCCACGTCCTCAACATCCCTGTGCTTGCCCAATCACCTGCTGAGCTGAGACCCTTCATGATGCTTCGCACCTCTGGTCCAGTTCCCTAAAAACCGTCAGGACACCACCCTTGCCTCTCGTGTCAGAGCCCTGGCAGGACCCAGGGCTGTCATTTCAGCTTTTCCACAACCTTTACCAGCCACAGCTGTATGACTGTGTATCTCTGGCACTTGAATGTGTGTGTGTGTGCTGTATAAGAACAGCTATGTTTTTGCCTATGAATGTTAAACTGTAAAAGCATGTTTTCACATCGGTTTGTGCATATTCCAGGCCTGTATTTATAGTATTTGTCAGCTCATCCACTCTGAAACCCTTTATACTTGTCCAGGGAGGAAAAATAATCTGTCCTACTCCTGTTAATTAGCAGGGAGTCCTTTTGCTGCATTTTGCTCTCCATCAGCATTCCTTGGTCGTGTTGTGGGAACAAAACTAGGCATTTGCCACCACTCACTGCCCAGTTTGAAAGCAGGGGTCAAAGGTCACATGGTATCACACAGGCTCCCCTAGATAGAACACAACCTTTGAGTGTTGCTGTGCTAGCGTGAATTTGATGCCATTTCCTCCTTACCCCCTCCCCCCTTCCCAATAATAATCTGTGATGGGATTAACACAGAACTGTGAAGACTGAGACCTGTTCCTTAGAGATGCTTGAGGTCCCTGTGACAACTTGCTGAAGTGGATTTTGGTGTCAAGTTCCCTGATATAACTCCAGATAACAACTCCCTTCCGAGCAGTTCTTAAAAGTGTCAGGAAATTAATGTGAATGTTTTCACAGTGCCGTCCCTCAACATATTCATGCGCACACACGTGTCCTGTTCTCAAGGTTTTACCCTTTCCTGACAGTGTGAAAGCCCTGATGTACACATTTCTCTGAATGTGGGTGACAGCGTGACACACTGTAACACAGCAAATGGGCTGGAAACCCATAGGTTTTATTTTTGTATCATGTGTGTAGGGAGGGACGATGTGAAAAAGACAACTGAGGCGCTGTGTCAGGAAAATTAAATCTTACACATGAAGCCAAATCAAATCAGACCTATGGGCATGATGACTGCATGGTGTCCGCAGAGTGAAAGGTCTATGTTAGGTGCCCCTGTTTTCTACACATGGGGTTTGATGACTCAGTGTAATGTGTAGTAAAGAGAGAGGGCAATCAGATACTCAAATATGGCAGCTCCACCTATTGTCAGATTCATGACTCACCATTCTCCGATTTCTGGTCTGAATGAAGCATTTTAGTAATGGGGATTAAAAAAAGGAACTGCTCAGAGACGGCTGAATATGTGAGACCTGCCCAGTTGCAAGATTCACCCTCTCTGTTATACAGGGGCAGAGCAGTTATTGGGGTTTGTCACTGTTTCAGTGTCCTTTAAGATCCTGTGGCTTTGTGAGGTGCAGCAGTAGCAGCCTCAGTGTTCCTGGCTAAGTTTAAGCAAGGCCTCCTCAATGTGGTCACCTCAATGTCTCACATTGATTGGTTCAATCAGAACTTGCTTCTTCATCACAAAACCCAAAAGCTTTGGGGGCTCAGAATATTCGCAGGGTGTTAGAAAGGTCAGGGTAAAGGTTCCTGACACAAACACATATGTTTAGTTGCACATTGGGAGGGTTATGAGGGATTCTAAAATCGGTGTGCTGGGGTGTGTCCACCTGAGAATGATCTGTGGAGGCTTTTGTTGGAGTTCAGCACTAAACACACTTAACCTTCAACGTGACACCTTGATACAGGTGTATTTGTGCTGGACATTAAAAAAATGCCTGCACCAACATCAATGGTTCTAGGATAAGATGGACAGCCCTGATATATGAACAATTTTACTGGTATTCCTCCAAAACCACTAGTTTGAATTAATCACAGCTGCAGCAAAGCTCAAAGTGTTGCCTCCCTTGAAACAGCCGGGCTTCCTCTGCATTCAGGAGGATGGTTTATTTGTAGAGTTTACTGCTGGATAGTGTGACTGTGTTGTAGTTTTGCGCGACCTTCTCGCGTGCACACAGTGAAGGTGAGATGACGAGGTCTGGTCAGTGAGCCTCACTGTTTCTCCAGCCTTGTTCACCCCCATTAGTTTGACAGCCCTGAAATCTCCTCTTCACTCCACGCCATGCCACACTCTCGCAGCTCCTTACGTTGAGCATCGGCTGAAAGCAAGGGGAGTCAGTCAGCGGGCATAGACATGGACACGGTAGGGGTGGGGTGTGATGTTCAGGGAGGCTCGTCTTCACGCTGTACTGGCTCTTGTGCAGTGGCTCTGCACACGCCTGTGATCAGGGAGGCAAGTCTAATGCCCGGGTTATTATGCCGAGGCGAAGAGCGTCATTAGAGCAGCCGACACGCTGCCAATGGCCAGAACGTCCCCTCATCTGGACGGGAGGGCACCTCTTGGAGCGGAGAGGACCCCGAGACGCCTATCTCCCTCACATGATCTGCATGATAGAGCCAGGCTGCCGCCACAGCTGCAGAGGTGTGTATAAATATATCCCCCGCCATGCTTGACCAGGCCAGCGAACGCCACATCTTCACTGGACCCTGATGATGAGAGACAGGACTTGCATACTCAGTACTGGAGATGGGTGTGTGTGTGTGTCTGTGTGTGGGGAGGGGTTGTTGGGGAGAGGAGTTTCTGTGTGAGAAGCCACTGAAGCATGGAGGGTCCCGTTGGATAATCACGGCCGTATAATGACTGCAGTAATAATATATGTTTGTCCCAAGATGTCACAGTGTTTTCAGATCAGCGCAGCACACTCATCTTCATCTCAGCTCGACAGGGAAGAGCTCTGTGACTCACTTTAGGATGGATGAGCATTGGAACGTCTGATGGGAGGGTAAGAGGGAAAGAGACAGAGAGAGAAAGAGAGACAGAGAGAGGCAGCGAGAGAAAGAGAAGATAAACTAACCAAGTGGAGCACTGCGGGCATTCTGCCTGTGGAAAATGCCTCAGAGATTCTCTATGTTCAATTCTGCTCCCAGATTAAAATGGAGGAAAAAGAATGTTCCAATAAACCTTTAAACCAGGGATGCAAAAAATATCAGATTTATCAAATTTAGCTTTAAAATGTGAATTTACAGTCGATTTTAACATAAGGATATAGGGAAGAACTCACCCAAGAATTAATGTAATTTACTGCTACAAAAGTAATGTAAGGGGGACATCAGTTCAGGACACTTAGTTATGATGTTTATAATTTGATTTCTCAACCACTACAACCAAAAGTAAAACTATTAGAAGGTCATTTCAATTCAGCTTCTGTCATTTTCAGTGAGCTTGACATTTGCCCCCTTCTTAAGTGACATAATTAGGCTACTGTAACAAGCATTCCGTTTAACTGCATCATAAGTAACGCAGGTCCATTTTAGCTAAATGTCTACAACGGTTGTCTCATTAATTAGTCTCATGTTCCAAAACAAATCCAAAAGCAAACTGTTTATTACGTCATGGTTATGACAGTATTAGCCTTGCTAAAATTATCCTAGAATAAAGAAAATGGAACCATCAGGGGATAACATTAACATTAAGTTGGCACTTTGGCTGAGGAGCTCAATTTATGTTGTCATCGTCGGCAAAACGGTAATGTTAGCAATGTTAAACGAGTAATCCCACAGCCCTAACATCAGTAATGTTATAACTCCATGGAAATAACATTATCCACCATATCCATGGAAATAACACCATATCCAAACTGTGATGGCCAGCGTTCACTAATTCAACTCAACCTTATCAGACTAATTAACAGCCCCAAGCTGCACATATAAGCCAATTATAGGCTAAGGAGGCTTTTGTTTTTCTTTTTTGCTTTTTTATGACAACTTAGAAGGCATGGTTCTCATTTAATTCCCCATGAGTCTGTCCTCGCAGACCAAGACCCCCCCCCATTTTCAAAAACTCATCGGATATACACGAATCACACAAATGAACTATTTTGGATTCAAAACTGCAATTTTCGCTGAAAGGTGCCAAGTTTGCATCCCTGTTTAAACGATACATGTGAGTTATTAATAAATTAATGACGCTTTGACTGATACAGTCTTTATCAGGTTGTCATCTTTGCCATTGCTGGCCCTTGTAGGCTGATACATTCATTTGTTAATAAATCACTGTGAGCTTTGAAGTCTGAGGGTTCATATTTTCCACAGAGATTATTTTAACCCTGTGGCTATGCGTGTTGCTGGACATGAGCAAATGTACTTTTCTCTACTTTATACTGTCCCAGGATCCAATCCATCAAAGATGGACAACTCTGTGCACACGCACCAGTATTCCACTTGTTTCAAGATTCAATCTTTCCCTGGCCACGTATCCATATTTCAGTCCACGCTGTCTGTTGGTCCACACGTCAGCCATGTCTTACGCCGTTTGAAAGCCAGAGAATCTCCCTTCACCAACATCCTTTTGGGGGCTTATGAAGGTCCAGGAAAAATAACCCTGTTTATGCTGAGCGGCTCCATCTGGCTGACGCCTCCTGATGTGGGGGACATGGCCAGATCCTGAGGGAGAAGTTAGCTTTTCCTCTCTTCTATCATCTCCCCCCACCCCTTCCTTCACTTTTCACTTTCTCCCTCACTCTTCGTGCGTTGACGACCCTGTTAGCCTGCTGTTACTAAGGTGTCACTCACAGGTACCTCTCTAAAACCCCCAGGACAGGGACTGATTCAGTCACATGGTGTTACTGGAACCGGAAACCAAATCCAGAGACGGATGTGATGAGGGTGGGAGGGTGTTATTTGGACACCTGTCAGCTGGCACACGGCAGGCACTCCAGTACCCAGGGCAGAAAGTAACACGCAACCTCCTGAAAAGACAAGGAAAGGCCTCACCTGGACAGGAATTCTGTCAACACATACTTTAGGTCACTTAGAGGCTACCACAGCATATACCTGTGTTTTAGCAAATTTCATGCTGCAGTAAACAGACGGTGAAAATCTCCAGCCTCCATTGTGGGGTTGCTTATATGAATCGACAAGGCAAACAGGGCAAGATTTTCAATTAGGAAGGGGAAAAAAAATAACGGGGGAAAAATCTTTAAGTAAAGAAGTGAAAATAATGACTAAATAATAAATAACAGTGATGAATTATAGATCACTTACACAAATGCATTCATGCAGTGGAAAAATAGAACAGGCCCCTCTGAGTTCATTCAGCAAAAAGAGAAATAAGAAAGTAAAGTGTTCTCTCAGTGGCATACCTTGCACTTTCTCTTTCATTATTCATCATCCTGGAGATATTTCTTTCCCCCCGCATCCTCCTTTTAGATCACTGGGCCATTGAAAAGCCCGGGTCTCTCCTGTCTCTGACAGCCTTCCGCCAATAAACCGATGCATGGTATCATCCCCCCCGCCCCCTCCTCGCATACGCTCAGTCATGGAGCTCGGGGGTGGGAGGCAATGAATTCTTTAGCAGGTGGGTGAAACAACAGTAAACATGGGCCACGCTTCTATCGGAGGAACTGAGGATTGACCGGGTCCGCAGGCATTGAGACGGTTCTTTCACTGGGGCGCATACCCCAGCGCTCCCCTCCTCAACCAAATATTCCATTACCCACCAGGTGCCACTCTTCTCAAACCTCCTGACCAGCCTCTCTTACATTTTACTATTTTATAGCAAAAATACATCTAGGAATTGGATGAAAGTACAGCTCCAGATGAAAGTCCCCTAGCAGCAACGGCATGGCATCATTTTTAATGTCCAATTAAGAGAAATATTTGCTTGGCTAAATTATAAAGCAGGGGAGCCGTATAAATTTTATGATGTGTCAGAGCATGTTTTGGTTCCGAACGCTGATAGGATGGGACAAGGTGTGCTCTATCATCAAGCAAAAAAAAAAAAGCATGAGGGATACTGTGGCGCTCTTGGAGGGAACCTTGGAAATATTAGGGGGACAGTGGTCAAAGGAGCTGCAGTGACCGTGGCATTAAGAGGCCCAACCCTGTTAGTGTTGCTATCCGGTTGCCTTTCGGGGGCAATACAGGAGCGCAAACACATTAAACTACCGCACACTTCCTGGCACACGCTCCAGCCATTAGGGCCAGCGACACATTTATCATTCAAGAGAGTACAGTACAGCACTTTCCCCTCTAAAAAAATGTGTCCCTGCTTGGCTCCGCTTGAGGTCAGGCATGCCTGGGAATATTTTGGCTTGCTGTATTACGGCCCCAGTGAGTGCGTTTGAGGGAGGGGGGGCGGAGGTGCCTTAATGACCCTGGCTGGCAGCCCCCTGCCTGGGTATGCTGGATGGTATTTGTGCTGCTTGTATGAGCTGTGGCCCATCATGCCCTGATTTGACACACCCCCTGCCCCCAATCCTCACCCCCCAGCCCTACTGCTATAGTGTCTTTCCTTGGGGTACTTAACTGACAGGATGTGGTTGGTGAAGGGAGGGGTGATTTGCCTGGCAGGCAGGGTATGTTCAGTGTCACCTGTCAGTTGGGCACCCACATAAGGGGGTGTGATGTCCAGGATGCGGAACGGGTGCTGGGCAGCTGTCTCCTGGAAGGAGAGTAGCACGGTACACGTCACCTCCACTGGACCTCCCCATCTGTGACACCCTGCACGAGACCAAACAACCCACTGGGTGCACTCCCAGGTTGACAACACCCCTCCTGGATGACCTTTTCCAAACTTGGCACCCAGTGAGAGCAAATCAGCTGCCCACAGTACCCAATGGTAAACAAATGTGCTGCCCCCAAAAAATGCACCAAGAAAGTCAAGTGCATCTAAGAGATAGCAAGCTCTGTCCCTTTGAACAGAATTCAGTACACTCACAAACATGTCAGAAAAAATACTTCAATTAGGAAAGGAAAACACTATTATTTTGACAGAGGCATATGGTCGCAATATTTATAGCTGAACTGTATATTCGGGCAACTCAAAGGAGCCAGTCACACAATACGTCTGATTTAGTACAAGCCAAATATTTTGAGTTATTTTTTTACAGTTTCATGCAACATCAACTGCAGAATCTTCAGTTTTGTTATGCAGCATAAATCCCATTAATCAACACCTATGTAAAATATAGACTAGTGATCATCAAACTTGGCCATCTGGTTGAATACCAGTCTTCCCCTTTAATCATGGATGAATTTAGACCTGGGACACTAGATGAGAGTAATCACCGTTAGTTGCAATTATCAACTAATTATTGGCTAAAAAAAAACAAAACCATCAGTGCTGCTTGCCTTGGGCATGAGAGCAAATTCAGTCTGAATTTCACTATTCAACATAATTCAGAAATATTCAAATCTATCCCTGGAGGCCAGTGGCACTGCTTGTTTCCTCACTTATTGGATAATTAATTGATTAGTGAAACTGATCACACTCACCTTGTGCCACATTCCACTGTGTTTTCTCCAATCACCAACATTCTGCCATCAATTAATATCCCATAATAAGTGTTTGGAGGTCATGAGACACCCTGGTGTACAGCTGGTTTTCAGGTTGGATGGAATACAGAGCAATGATAGAACAAATGAGATCTCACTAAAGCATGGAATCAGTTATGGAACAAATCAAATGTAAATAGGTGAATATATATTGGGATATAAAGAAATGTGATTTTTCAACTGTACGGATACGATTGTAAAAGTCATCACAGATATATGGTGGAGCATAGGGTATATCATTTTATATGAATGTATAAAGCATGGATAATGCATTGCATAATACATTTTCATCAAAATATTCGACTTCAGACTACTTGTCAACTTCAGTTTTACTACAGTGCCTCAGTTCAGTTATTATTTCAAGACTTCTTTTTGCATACCTTTTGTTCAATGGCCATGAACTCCTTTAATGTCACTGCAGGCTGCATTCACTGGGGTTATAGCGCCACCTCATGGATTTTCAAGGAGTTGTTCACTGTTCTCAGACTCAGTCCCGGGGCCTCCCCATGAACTGCTCATTTTTAATTAATTGCAATGTAGAATGTGCTGATTGCTATTTTACACTAGTCTTTTTAACAAAATTGTCCACTTTCAGTATTTGCGATGCTCGATTGTAAGCTGCTTAAATGCTAAATTTAAAATTCATTTATCAGTTTAGCACAAAAAACATTACATAAAAATAATTTAGTAGCTCTCAGAACTTTGAGGAGATATTTGGTGTAGGATACACATTGTTCTCACACAATTAAAGTTTAAGGAATCACACCATTACCCATTTCACATTAAAAGTAACCGATTAAGAACAGTTAACTGCTTAATATATTACAAGAAATATAAAAGCAATATGACGCTGGTTGCCATAAAGGTGGTTCCATATTGAATATTTGACTGACATTCAGATTAGTTTTTTGTTCTGTTCCCAGTCTTGATTTTGATTTTCCATTTAATTACAAGGTAATATGAATTAATTCAGCTAAATCACAATAAAATCACAGCTATAAAAACATATCCTTTAGGACAGTACTGCTGCTGGTTGTTTGACAAGCACAAGTTTGTCATGCTTCATTCTGAATCAAAGATACAAAATCTTTGTAAAACACATTCTACATATAAGACCGCTAGCGGAGCATAAAATTCTAAATAAAAGATCTCAAAATAAATGAAAAAGGATGGGTACTTAGCAGGGGCCATGAACTGCAAAAAAAAATTCCGAATGAAATGTTCATAACTAAATAGTTGTTTCCTCTTGACCTCTCCAAGAACTGCGGTACTGAAATATGGCCCATTAGAATTAAACACTAAATAAATCCAGCTTGATGAACCTACAGTCCCCCTTTAAACGTTAACTTTTGGAAATGCATTATCATATAATAGAGCCTAATCACAGGAATATTTCTGAGAGTTGTGAAGAATGTGAACTGTAAAGAATTCACCTTTAATAAAATGTGCAAAAGTAAGAGCATTCTTTCTATTACACAATATTGAAGATTTGACATTGGCTTCCATTGGAAATGCCATTCTATTTAAATTCTCATACAATGCCTCTGTTACAACCACAATTAAGCCTATGAAATGTAAGTATTCACAGGTTAAATCAAGGATTTGTACATAAGAGGAATTTTTCCTCTTCAGACGTGAAATGCTTCACATTGATGGCCCTTTTTGAACCTCCTATTATGCCTCTTATTACATACATTGTGCCTCGCCTCATTTTAAATATTTTATTTGTCCACAAATGAATGCATTATTAACAAGATGTGTGTCACAATTTAAATGATGGGAATGTGCAAGCAGTACTTTATAGGGTTAGATGTAAAATGGCAGCGTAACCCACTGATATAAAGTAATAGTAAATTTGCCAAAGCTTTTATTTTGAAATTAAAATTTGATTATAACCTGGACACATGGAATGCGGTTCAAAAATCAAATTCCTAAAAAAAGACTCAAAATCCATAATTATAAAACAAAAACAGTTTGTTATTATGATACAGTTTGTATCATAATAAAACAAATGCAGTTTTCAGTTTCTTTCATTCACTTCTAATTTAAAGTTGGGCTATTTAAAGTTGCAACGGTGATAGGCTGTACGGAAACTTGCCTGAGTATGAGAACGTTTCAGGTAATATACCTAACTGTAAATGTTACATGCTCCGTCCCCACATCTTTATATGACATGAAGGCACATTTATCTGCCATATTTAATTTATTTCCATGCACACATTTATATAAACCTGGTTTTCCAGGAACATTTTTACGTTACCTACGATTAGTAATTTCACGTAGCATACTTCACACATCTCATTAGCGACTTCGCCGAGTGTACTTTTTTCTTAAACCGAACATTGATTTTTCAATAGTGCTCCTCAATTCAATTATCTACACTGGCGCCAACTCACCTATACTTTTTGTTGGACAATTAACCCAGTAAGCTTGTGAGGCTGCCATCGCCAATAGTGTCTAGCTGCATACACCATCTCCAGAATGTCAGAATTGTAAAACATACGTTCTGGAGTACCTGGGGGAAGACAGGCCTAATTACAGACATTAGCGAGACAGACAACTTTATTTGTGCTTTACAAAATTTGTTTTTAGTATTAATTTAGTTTTAATTAATAATTTAGTATTAATAACTTAGTATTCATTTTTTTAAATAAATTTTTTTCATTAGTAACTCATAGGAGTTAACCTATCTTTTTCTTTTAGAATTTCTTAGAATGTGCCTTCCTAATGCAAACTAAACCCATAATTCTTTAATTCATCTTGTCTCTATTTTTGACTTTAACCTATTGGTCATTTATCATGAAAATTAAGTGTCGAAAAATGTGTTCTATTTACCAGGTAGGTTAGTGCAGGTTTTCCAAGACGGAAAGGTTAGGCATTAACTGCGTCTCAAGTTTCTTGTAGTACAACATTTAGTCAATAAGTGGTATAGAGCAGCTAGATATTATTTCTTTACACGCAAGGCTGAGCCTCACTGGATAAGTACAGTGACAACGGTAGAAATGCGGGTGAAACAATTCAGAGCCAAATTCAAGCGCAGAGAAGCACGTGCCCAAGAAACATGGACTTCATATTGCTTCACAATCAAGAGGTGTGGATGTAAAAATGTGCATAGTATTTCTGTTATAAAAAGCTACATTTTTCAGGCTCAAAATATTATACAACAATATTTGAGTGAATTTTAAATGATAAAATGTCAGTTTATTGAATTCTTATTTGAGTAAGAAAAATACTCAAAATACGATATATATACAGACCCTTTAAAATAGCATGTTCTCGCCCGATGGTCTCTGACCTGTCACGTGGTAGGGATGTCCTTCTAGGCACACTGTTCAGGTTAAACATGGCTGCGCTCTTGAGAACGGCCCGGTTACTAAAGTTATCACCCGCTTCCCTGCTCCAGGTCTCCGGGGCGAACATACATGTGTCAGCGGTCAGCCGGCTATGTAGTAGATCGAGCGTTTGCAGAGGAGTCGGAATCCATCCAGCGCAAGTCCAATTTTTGCCTGGCGTGAACAGGTACTGTCCGGCGTGTCAACTGTAGCTAGCTAATGCTAGTTAGCTACCATGCTGTATTGTAAACCTATGTCATTGGTTGACAGGTATAGCCTCTGCTCTTGACCTTAGCAATTTCACATTGTCCATTATGCCAACGACTTAGTGAGTATGTGACGTAAAAAACTTGATAACATTATGAAGCCTATTCGGTAGCAGGTAAAGGGCAGTTATTATATCTTTACTGGGAAAATGGCCTCCTTATGTAAGGTAGCAACAAGCAAGCTTGTATAATCTGTTGGGTGACTGACAGTAGTTCTGTTATTGTGCTATCGTGTCTTGCTAGTCTAATGTGAAGAGGTATATTAAATCTAAACGTGGGTGCTAATTCGCTGCATGCCAGCTTGCTAGTTGGTTAGCTAGTTAACTAGGTAGGGATTGGGAAACAGTACGCAAGTACTTAATTCAGACAGTGAATACTTACAGGTCACAGCATCTATGCTAGGTCACAGTCTCTTAGAACACATTGCTGGGTTGAAGAGGCTCAATGCTGTAGGTTTCAATTTGTGTTTTTGAGTATTAAGAATGTTCTGGGCCAGGCCCATATCACTTGATAAACACACATGTCTGTTTTAATCCCTGTCTTTCTGTTTTGATCTTAACATGAGGCCTAAGATGATTTTGGCCTTTAAAGGTATCAGACTGTCGAATTGTAATCTGCTTTTTGAGATGTAGGGTCTCATACAGGCCAGGGTGGGCTGCGGAGGTCAAAGAAGGTCATAGAGATCTAGCTTATTGCTGTGGTCATAATTACCAACATGTGTGTTCACTGGTAATTACTCATGATTTGTGCAGATACCCAACAACAGAGTACAAATTTTTATTTGAATTTTTGCATTACCCCACGCTCAGTTGTTTACATTCCATTAAAACAAGAAGGAACCAAGGAACTGCAGCTATTTTTTAATACTAAAACCAGTGAGTTTTTTGGGCAGCTTCGGGGAGAAATAAAATAAACACAGCACACAGTGACAGCACATTTATCTACAGCCATGAGAGAGAAACATGTTTCACTGTTTGCTTTCTCCTCTCCTGAAAACACACCTCAATATGATGGGCTGTACAGTAGTGTCTGTCAAGAATTCCTCACCATTGTCCCTTCTCTCTTCAGGTTACAATGGCCCTGTGCTGGGGTACGTCATTTTGTGGTGGCACCTAATCAGCAGGGGGTGTCCAATGATGAGGGCGGCTCTGCCGTCCGGACCAAACAGGCGCAGCAGTTTGACTTGGCACTTACCAAGATGGATAGCTCTGTACGACGGACAGGACGCATCACCAAGACCCTTCTACTGAGCATCTTCAGCGATATCTGTCGCTCAGGTACAGACACGCGTGTTGCTCTCACTCACACACTGCAATTATCACTTACTTGCTTGCACATTCGCTTATGGCCAATTCAAAATATCCATAATCCTGCTAGTTCAATGCTTTCTGAGGAAGTCTACCACAGTGGTACTCAGCTGAATATTGCTTGTTGCAGACTGCCACAGTTTTTCCCATGGTCCTCTCTGCCCCTTCCTTTGCAGGGTACCCCAGTGTGAACCAGGCCCTGTTGCTTCTGCGCAGCTGTGGAACCCTTCTCCCTGAAGTTCCCTTGTCAGAGCGCACTGAGCTGGCTCACCAGATCTGGGACAAGCTGCAGGAGCTAGGTATGAGCAATGAGCAGTCAAGAGGGCGGGAATGAAGTAAAATGAAGCTGGAAAGTAGGCAATGATTTGATAGGGTCTGGAAGGGTGGTGTGATGTGAAATAATTAACAGAGAAAAGAATTAGGGGTAAAGAGAGATAGGACACCAGTGGGACACTTCAGTTAAGATGTTTTTAGTACACTGGTGAACTCTGCAGTGTACTAAAAACCTCTGTTTAAACAATGTTTAAATTGGCACTGTTCAGCTAGTGGGGTTTTTCACAGATCAGTATGATTTACCTTAGTGTCACCTGGCAGGCAGGATATCATTTACGCTTTAACATTTTTGTTATCCAATAAGTGTTCTTATCCTGAGCAACTTACAGAAATTAAAATTTACACACTAATTGTTTATATGGCTGGATATTTATTGGAGAAATGTAGGTTAAATGCCATGCCTAACAGTACAACAGATATGTCCTGCCTGGGAATCAAACCTGCCACCTCTGAGTTACAAACCTATCATTACTGAAATGCTATTTCCAGAAGTTTATGGGCTGTCCCATGAGGTATTGCTCTGTACTGTCTTCTTTAAGGACCTGCAGTATGCCAGTGTTTGCTTATCAGTCCTAGTTTGAGCTGAAGCTCACCAGTCTTGTCCAGCTGGATGAGCAGAACATGCTAGTGTGCATTCTTACAGTGTGCATTCAGTAAGTAGCTCTTACATATATCTTGTTTTTTGTGTCTTTGCACCAAGGTGTGTCTTATGATGCCAGTCACTACAATGCCCTGCTCAAGGTGTATCTTCAGAATGAGTTCAAGTTCTCCCCCACCGACTTCCTGGCCAAAATGGAGGCTGCCAACGTGCAGCCTAACAGGGTAAGTACAACAAGTAAACATTGCTGTTGTGCCTGATATAATAAGAGGCCCTTCCTGGTTTTCTCTTATCATTGACATGGACAGTGCAGAACAAAGGGATCCAAAGACTTGTGCCCCTGCTTGAACATTTATGAATTTGATAATTTATCTAAAATTTAAATTTCCTCAAACTATTTTCTGTAATTGCAATAAGATTTATATTATTTATCCTATGTGGGTTCTAGAAATTGTTTCATGCAGGCATTTAAATAGTGGAAAAGGTCCTGGGACTCCTAGGGTTTAACAGGACTATTACCCTTCAGCCTTACTGAAGACAGTCAATTTAGGTTGTGTGCACATGCACACAAACACGCAAATAGTTGGTGTTTTTTAAGATGGGTGACTACCTTTCACTTTCCATGGTTAGGTGACGTATCAGAGACTGATTGCAGCGTACTGCCAGGAGGGCGACATCGAAGGGGCCAGGTGAGAACTTGCAGGGCAGTGGACTTCAGGCAGTGTGTGGATTCTCCTGCCGTTGAGAATGTCTACATAGTGAAATTTTCAGCTGTTCAAAATGTCTACTCCGACTTCAGCAGTTGTGAACATCTACATTGTGATTTGAGTAGTAATTATCTCAACCTGCCTGTGTTAGGATATTGTGACTAAGCAGTGACAACTGTGACTCCTCCCTCTTTCCAGCCAAATCCTGGGATTCATGAAGACCAAGGACCTGCCAATCACAGAGGCCGTCTTTAACTCCCTGATCACAGGCCACGCCCGTGCAGGGTGAGTAACTGCTCTGTGGGAGTTGTGACTACACCATTTGGTGTGATTCTACTGATGGACAGCCGCTGTACTAAAGAGTGTGGCTGTGGAGATATACAGTGATGATCAGTGCTTGGATCAGTGCTACTGTACCGATTTGCTGTATCTGTATTGATAAATTTAACTGTACTGCTCTATGTCTGTCCTGGAGTGTAAGTGTGCCTGATTTTACTGGCTGTCCATAATGATTATGACTAATGCTTCAGAGCTTCTATGCTTATACGCGAGACCGCTCCTCCTGCGTGTCCGCGTTGCTGAATAGTGCTTGTGTTGGTGGACTTTGCTGATGTGTGTGTCTGCTCACAGGGACATGGAGAGTGCTGAGAACATCTTGGCCGTGATGAGGGGAGCAGGGATTGAGCCAGGGCCCGACACCTATCTGGCCCTGCTCAGCGCCTATGCCGAGAAGGGAGACATGGACAAGATCAGAGAGGTGAGCAAGGTGGTGAAGACCTGACTGCTGCCAGATCTGGGTCAGATGTGTATTTGAAATGCTTTAAGTCTTAATTGATTATCCAGTGTTACCCTGTGAATTTTCAACACAACAAATTGCTACATACACATTACATCCCTACATTGTGCTGTAACCTCCAGGACTATGTACTGGTGTCTGATATTTTCTGGGACCTAGGAATGATGGGAGCAGTGTTCATAGAGGTACCCGGTTTTTATAGTGCAGTCTTGACTGTGTGCCTCTTCCCCTGTTCGGCAGCTCCTGGGGGCCATACAGAACAGCGATTCCAGCCTGATGGACAGGGACTTCATGCAGTTGCTGTTCAGCCTGGCCAAGGCGGGGCATCACCAACACGTCCCAGAGATCATAGAGCATCTGAAGCGTGAGCGCGGATACGTGCCAGGTATGCCAGGGAGCTTGGGCACAAAGGCCTGGGGCACTCTGGCAGCTCCCAGCATGCCTGAGAGCAGGAGTGGGAGCAGAATGCAGAATCTGAGCTAGATAAGAGGATCTACATGGATAAACCAAGCTAAATCAAGAATATCGTCATCACCGTTATTTTTGATTTGCACTTCTACTTGTGCAACCTCTTTGTACTCGCTCTTTCCCTTTCCATGTTTACTCTCCTCCCTCTCCAACCCACAGTGATGGTCTTTCTCTGTCTTTCTCTTCCTCTCCTGCATGGCTGTGTCTCCCTGAAACAATCTCTATAGATGCCATGAACCTGTGCATGAGTCTGATCACACAGGGCCTGGAGGATACGGCCTTCACCGTGCTGAAGACCATTCCCACCCTGCAGGCCGAAAACGGGGAGTCCCCC
The DNA here is from genome assembly GCA_022829145.1 of Albula goreensis. NCBI lineage: Eukaryota > Metazoa > Chordata > Actinopteri > Albuliformes > Albulidae > Albula > Albula goreensis. The sequence continues at coordinate 15,478,853 of CM040750.1, forward strand.
AGCATGGGCAACTTCTTCTTGCGCCACTGCGTCGACATGGAGAAGGTGAAGCACCAGCCAATCACACGCCTCAGCCAACCAGCTGCACCTTAATGAGCTCAACACTAACAACCACAATGAGCCTCACACTAATTACCAGACAGAGCCTTGCACTAGCCACCAGCTCCACACAGCGATCCGCACACTTAGTCAGCCTCATTCTAGCAACAATTACAATCATTTTGAGGTAGGGCCATTCATGTGTATAATTCACTTTTGCCTTCTAGCCTGTGGAAAAGTTGCAGCACTTCTGCAAAGAGCTACAGGACTCCGGCCTGCACTCCACAGCCCTGCGGTTCACTCTGTTCTGTGCCCTGGAGGCCAAGAAAACTGGTACAGCCCTGGCTTGTATTTTGATGCGAATAATAACTTGCCATTAATATGATGAGAAACAATAATTTTTTGTAGTTGTATGTAAAGTAGGGCTTCTTGAGTAACTTGGGAAAAGAACTCCCTTTGAGTGCAGCTTTGGCTATAGAGCCTGGACAGTGTCGAATCTGAGCTAGGGCTGTACTGTCAGCCGACACAGCTCCAGCTGTCTTTCAGTACTGTGGGTCCTGGTGTAGGGAAAGTGTTGATGGATGACACTCTGTGCATTTACTTAGAGTTTTGTATGTAATATGTTAGACCTTTATGTGTGGGAGGAACAACCATCAAAAGGTCAGTTTGTATGAGGACATAATGATTGTAATACGTGGACATCGGGTTGTCTGGGAAAAGCTGGCTCATATGACCATGAGGGCTGCATCCTCTCTATGTTTTGTTCTCAGTGTTGCATTTTTTATCTTGGTTATCCTATGGATGATTTTTGTGATGCTGTAAGTCTGATTGCTGAATAAAAATGTCCTTTGTGCACTTAATGCTTGGTAAAGTTTTATAAACTGTTCATTTTAATTTCCATTGTTTCCCATGGTCTTCCTGTTGCCCCCTGCAGGTATGGCAGTGCAGCTGATGAAGGTGATGAAGGAGCAGGGTCTTCCCGTGAGACCACACTACTTCTGGCCTCTACTGACTCAGCACCAGAAGGACAACAACACACAAGGTGGGTCACAAACCTGGAACCATTCATGCAGAGCTGAGACTTCTTAGAGATCCTGTGCACTAAAACCAGGGGGAGATGGCCAGGAAAGAGGATAAATTCTCTGATTTGCAAAGGCCAAGTTCCTTGATGAAGCAAGAATTGTGCGGCCTCAAGCTATAACACTGCGGTAGGGCACTGGCTTGGCGATGCACTGTGCACTGCTCACGTCTGCAGGATGGAGATGTGGTTTTAGGGTCGGCTGCTGTCCTTCAGCTGTCCATCCATATAAGGGAATAACGCACAGTGCTTTGCTCCGCTCCGGGCGCTGTCAGCCGATCGCCTTCCGCCTCCTTGGCCGTCCATACTTGGCCTGCTTTGGGCTCGATCTGAGCGTGACAGGTATCAGAAGGGACGAGGAGCCTGTAAGTCAGGGTGGATTGATGTCCTCTGTGGATACGATCACGCGGACGGGTGGACAGTTTAGCCAAGTGGCGGGTGGGCGGGTGGGAGAGCGAGCGGACTAATTCCTCCCAGACGGTGGCAGGGAGGGGGATGAAGGTAGATGTGACACTCGTCTCCCTGCTGACTGAAAGATACGTTTGCTTGATGCATAGGCCTGTGTTTGCCAGCAGCCTTTGAGCCTGTGCTAAAGATAGGGGGTGGGGAGAGGAAAAGAGAGCAAGACAAATGCGTGACGGCAAGCAGTCCAGTCCATACCGTGTTTGAGCACGACCAGGCCTGGCCTGGCCTATGCTCAGAATGGTGGCCTTTTATAAGATCTGCCCTTGTGAAATATTGATGGGGGACAGAGGCGCTCGTTGGGAGGTTTTCACAGATGGGGGCAAGTTGGGGCTAAGAGTCATGATGAATGGGTGTGTAAGCTTGTAACCCCCCTTCCACGGGACCTCTGGAGAAGGGGCTCCCTTTCCCCAAAGTAATGGCCACTGCTCATGCCATGGGAACGTTCTGGGACACATTTTGACCAAACTAAAAAAGGGTCAACTGCCATTATACAAATAGTGGTCAATAGTCAAAATAAAATCGTGGTCAATTTTGGTTGTGTTTACATGAGTATTTAGGCAGAACCAGGTGGATGGGTTGATTTCCCATAGATTCTTAAGATATTTTGGGTATTTTATTGTGTTGTCAGATAGTGGAGATAGGAGTTGGGCAAATGCATATTGGGCAGGTAGTGTGTTCACATCTACATCAGGGCTTTGGGGGGGTGTTGGGGTCTCACAGTGCCTGACCTGCCCCTAGGCAGGGGGCTAGCACAGGCGCTGTGGGAACGGTGGGGAGGAAGGTAAACTGTGGGAGGGAGGAGGCCCTCCGGCTAGATGGCGATCGGTCAGCATGCTACACTGACCAGCCTGTCTGTGTCTGCGTCAGTTTCAGCCCGGCCCACGTCCCCAGAGACAGCGGTGTGAGCTCAGCTACTGCTGCGGAATGCAGGGCTCACCTCTGAGTCAGGCTTGGCAGCTGTACCAAAGAAATGATCTGACATTTTCCACAATACAGTGTAGGTTAAAAATAAAAATGCACACGTATGTTCATAGATACAAGAATAGGCATGTTTGATGTGCATCATAATGTATAAGTCCTTTATGTTTTTTTTTCTGTGATATTTTGTTTCTTTGAGTTATTGTTGTTTGACTTGAGTTACTCAAAGATTAGTCACCAAATAATACAAAAAATGACAAATTAGGACTTTCAATTGATTTTAATCTGAGCAGTAATTGTAAATGTGACAAAAATGAACACGGTATAATGTCGCTCAATGTAAGTTCCGTGTTGTCTTTATCTTGTTTGCGTGTGTGCGCGCTGTCTCTCTGGTGTCATGAAGATGTATATCAACCTCCACTTGTTAAAAATTAATTTAAAAATGTATCCGTGTGAAGCCAAAAATGCCTATTAATGTCTGGGGAGTGGGCACGGAGAGGCTTTTTGCTGTCCGATTGCGGGGTGGGTTAAACCGGGGTTGCCAGGTTAGATTCATTTAGGCCGGTTGAGATACGACATCCACTTCACTTGCTTGATGACTGCCCAGTCGCTTAACAGAAGCAAAAAACTTCTCTCACACTTACATTTGTTTCGCCCCCCGTCTTCAGATATAAGCCCTCATAAAAAATGCACGCGTTCTTTCTGTAGGTCGGGGGCATGTTGGTTACTGGAGGTGGGGTGGGGAGGAGAGTAATGGCGTTGCAGGGCAGAGCGGTGAAGGTGATGTGACGAATGAGGAGTGACTTGATTTCATGTAAATGCGAGCGCTCTGAGGGAATTCACTTTAGATTACTCGCACCGTTGTACACTGCATGAAATATTAAGCGCCATGTCATTTTTCCACAGGTGGCACTGGCGGGCAGACAGGGGGGTTTTAAGGAAACTTTGCATCTTGATGAGGTGTGGACATGGGGTCGGGGGTTGGGGGGGACAAGTTGAGGAAGCATATGCTGCTTTGTAGCCAGAGCCGGGAGCGTGGCAAGATGTCATCTCTTAGCGGCATGCTCCCCTGATTGGTTGTGACACAAGGCGAACGCGGTTCGTTGGGGCCCTTCCTCCTCGCTGAAGAGAGGCTTTTATGTTTGGGTGTGGAGGATTAAAGCATGGCTTCCCACCAGGTTGGGAAGAAGACCTGCACCCCTCCAACCCCACCCCGACACATTCTTCTCGTCAGCAGTGATTAAATATATAACCCAGCCGCTCTCTGCAGTGATTTATATCTGACAATACAGCCACCTGTACTTAGAGAGAGGGAGAGGGATCGAGAAGTGACAGGAAATCGCTCCAAGGACATTGGAGTGCGCACACAAGTCTCTTTAGTCCTTTAGTCCCCCTCTTTCTCTCACTCCTTACTCCGTTCCTCTGTCCTCTCTGTTCGTCTGTTCCTGTTTCTCTCTTTTTGAGGAAAATTCTGATTGTCCATCATTGGTCATCATTCTGGTTTGAGGAACAGGAAGTGTTCAGCCTCATGTCTGTGGCAGAACCCAACACTGGGGTGCAGAAATGTAACCATTTGGCTGTACAACATGAAGATGCTCTGCAATCAGGTTCACTTGGAAGCTATGCAATTACAGCATGTCTGTGTGAGAAATCCTCAGGCAGAAGGATTGTGGGAAGTGTTTTAATATTTTTTTCAAGGGATCCCCAAACAGGAGTACTTCTCTCCATGTGACAGACCGAAATCATTTCACGTTTGTATGGTGCTCCTTTGGGAAAATAGACTAACCTCATTGGTAATTTTAATGTGAAACGGCAGGTTCATAGACAATACAATATATTTGTATCATGCATCTTCAGATTTCCAAAGTCTAAGCAAAAGCAATAAAAATGAATTCTATGGCACCCATACCTAGTGAAGAAACACCATGAGCGCACGTGGACTACGCGAAAGTGCTGAGTAGGGTAGCTGTCGTATACATGTGACCCATGTTTGTTTATCCGCATGTACTTATATCCACACCGATCCATCCTCATTTTCTATATCTGTCTCCCGTCTAGGTGGGCTGAGATGAGAAATGGATCATAGATTATTTAACAGGAAAACAGGTGCGCTTCTTTCACAAAAAAAATAAAGAGAACGTCAATGGCCTCCATTGAGGAGAAAGCCCTTGATAGCTGGTTTACTTTTCTTGAAAGCAGCTGTGTAGTGAAGTGTAAGAGAGGATGAATGGATAAGGGTGGCCATTGAAAGAGAGCTGGAGTGAGAGAATGGTGGCGATGGTGGGATGGGATAGGACCTTCAGGTCCGTCTGAGCACGCTCCACCTGACTAATGCTCTCATTCTCCACCTGATGGCCAGCCGTCTGCCTCCTTCTCCATACCCCTGGTTTTAACAGCAGATAAAAGCAAACATATCTTTTATTTAGTTGGTGGGGTGGTGCAGGTTGAAGTTGCCAGGTAAGACTCTCAGAGGGTCCCTGAAGTATTGCGATACAGGGCCTTTGCACTCCCAAGCAAATTGCAGCACACAGTAAATACTGCTCTGCACGAATAACAAGGGGACTGTGCCTTACCCGGGATGAGGGTATGGGCATGATAACAGTTAATGCTTGCCCCAGGCCTCCTGGCACCCATGGACCGTGTGCTGTTCCATATGCATTGAGGTTTCCACACGCATCCCTGACCGGGCCCTGCCTGGGGTCGGGATCCCAGGGCCCTGGAGGAGAGCAGGGTTAAGGGTGTGCATTGGGCCAGGGGCATGGCCTGCCTCTCTTGGGCAGAGAGACCGTAGACTGCGGAGGAGGGGAGAGGGGAGAATGCTAATGATGCATGTCTGTGGATCGTGTGAGCGCGTGTTTGGCTGAGCACACTCACCCCGTCTTCCCTGTAGCTGCCGTACGCACCCCTGGGCTCCTTTACCATGCAGCCTGTGTGAAACCACCTGATTATCACATAGGCATGACACTATTGTGTACATATGGCTGTGTGTTTTGGGTGTGGGCCTTGCTGCCTTGTGGGGAAAGGGTGATGGGTGACCAAGATTTCAAGATTAGTCTTTCTCTACTGACTGCTGTGGCCCTCCCCAAGTGTACCAAAAGAGGAGGTAATGGACTCAGGGCTGTGGTAGGGTGGGTGCAGTGGGGTGGTGGGGTAGAGGAAGAATAGAGATGGGCAGGTGAGTTAAACAATGTGGGCATTCTTGGAGAAGAGATGCGGGGTGTGGTCGTGACGCTGTGTTTCTCTCCCTCTACAGGGATAGTGGAGGTCCTGAAGGGCATGCAGGATTTGGAAGTGTTGCCTGATATAAGCACTTTTTCAACCTATGTCCTGCCCTCATTCAGCAGTGTGGAGAGTGCCCGTTCTGCCCTCAAGGTACCCCTCTTCCCTGTGCACATGGTCCGTGTATGAGGTTTATGCAGCGGGTTTGTGTGTGTGTTTGCCTGAGTTGTTTCTTGAACTTCATCTTTGGTACTTGTCAGCATGGTGCATGTGTGTTGTTTGTGTGAATGGCTGTACATGTGTATCTTTGTCTGTTTTATCTGTGCTGTGTGTGTCTCTGTTTGTGAGTGTTTATGCCTTTATTTACTGTGCAGATGGTCGTGTGCATACGCATACTGAGTGTATGATAATGTTGTGTTTTCCCCTCTGCAGGAAGCTGGCTGTTCCTTAGACACAGAGCCCTTTATTGCGTCTCAGCTCCGCATGGAGGCTTCAAATGGGAACCTGAAGGAGCTGCTTGACCTCTGTGAGTTGTGAAATTAGGAGCACCCCTGTGCCATACCCCCTGGCAGTTTTATCAGGACAGCCTGGCTCGGGGGAGTCTTGTCAGGTCACATTTCCTGCAACACGCATGAACCCGGTGATCCCCTGTCCGTCAGGGTGTGTCAGCTTTTACCACCCATCCCAATGTGAGGGAAAAGCTGGGTATCACAGGGCATTGTGGGTATTTATGGAAGAAAGTCCGGTCTGTCTTCCTCCGTTACCTGACGGATGAATATCTCTCCGAGTGAATCACTCGACTTCAAAGCGCAGTTCGGCCGGTTAGTAGGAGCCCTTAATGCATCTCCCAGAATGCACCTGTGTGATTCACATAGAACAGAGCATCCAGAGCCATTACTCATTGACGGTTTTATTGCTAATTATTATTATTAGCAGTCATATTCAAGCAAGCCCACACAGAATGACACGCCAAGGAGTTTGTGGTAACATGCATCGCGCTCTTAGGCAAGCGGCGGTATGGCAACTTCACTGGTGCATTGTGGGTACGGGCACTCATCAGCAGCTGCCTAATGTTTCGCCTGTAGGCTAATTGCCCCCATCAGCACGGCGGCATTCTCACACACTTGCTCACACTCCCCGCACCCCATCTGCCCATCCGGCCTTTTAAGTGATTAGTGTACGTGAATATGTGAGGGTTTAACAGGAGGAGGTAAATGGGGAAAGGTGCTGCTAAATTATGGATGCTATCTCCTCGTCTCTTGCGTCGGAGGCGCACCCGAGCTCCCGCGCGCTCTGATTTCCAGATGCTTGCCGAGCCGCAGTAATGTTCCGGGATGAGCCCTCGGGTTCAAACCCCGAAGAGTCTGGGGGTCAGGGAGTGCAGACACGCATACCAATGCACTTGTGTAAACACACACACACACACACACACACACACACACACACACACACACTTGCACACCTACTGACGTAATATGCCAACACTCACACATTCACATGCACATGTAGGCACGACCTTTACTGAATACACACATTGTATACTGACAGGTACACGTATTTGTGCACACTCCCACATGAATGCACCAGCAACATGAGTGGTGAGCTGCCTGTAGAACATTTACATCAAGTATGCTAATTGTCCTGCTGACTGCAGCCATGCGATTCGTGTTGTTGCTGTTTTCCTGTAGAATTCTGTCGCCCTCCCTCCACCAAAAAGACATTTTTTTTTTTAAAACTGTTATTTCTTTCTCCCCCCAGTGTCCTCTCCATCTGTCCCGGCCATTGATTTGAGTAATTTCCGAGGGAATGTGATTCAGGGATTCAAAAAGTAAGCACCTCCTGACCTGATGTCTGTCCTTCACACTGCTCTGGGGCATTTCTATAAATTATTGCATGCTTGATGGCTGATTCCCTGGCCTGCTGTGAGTGCATTTTACACACAGTGTAGTGTTGATTGTGCATGCATGCGTGCGCACGCGTGTGTACAAGATGGTGTGTTGTGAAAGCCTGAAGTGAGAGCTAACTTCAGAGGATGTGCATTTTGATTCATTTGATATTCAGATATTCAAATATGACCCCCAAGACTGAATAGTCGAATAGTTAAACCCTAATTCTTTCTGCATATGTTTCAAATTTCAGACAAAAAGGATATTACTATTATGCATGATTTATCCTCTGTTCTCAGGCTGTCCAATGAGAATTATTCTAAAAGAGAGAAGAAAGGCCATGTTATCCTTTCTTTTACAAGCATTGGAATGATAGTTGACATAGGACATTACATATAATACTGTAATATTGAAGTGCAGTATATTCAAATATATGTATACATTTTTATGTACTTGAAACTGTCTCCTTTCAAGTAGCTGGTCAGATCAGGAGGTAGTGTTTTTAGTGTTGTTAGATTTGTGTGTATTTGTGCTTTCATGTGTGTGCATACATGAGTGGCTGTGTGTCTGTGTTTGTAAGTATATTTGAGTGAGTTTGTGTCGTCCATGTGTATTTGCAGTGCGTGGAGTGTGAGAGGTTGTACAGTTTGTTTGTATTTTGTAGTGCCTTTCTTACTGCTTGTCTGGCAGCCCTGCTTCACTTCATGCATATGCACACAGCAGGCTGGGGGCTGTCATCCCAGAGGAAAGTGGCAGAGATGCAAATTGGATTGGTCTGCTACCTAACCTCTCTCCAGCCTGCAGCCTGCCCCTGACTCCAGTCTGCCCCTGGTGGTCGATTACAATATTATCACACACCCTTTCTCTCCCTTAAGGAAGCCATAGCTCTTGGCTTAGCTCTGGGCACTTTTGACTGTTGATAGTTCTGTGTCAGTTTTCTTTCCCACAAAGCCATGGGCCCACATGTGCATGATAACACTACAGTAAGCAGAGTGTGTTGATGGAGGATTAAGCTTAGGATGCTTGCACAGATGAGCTAAACTTCATTTTTGCCAGTTTTTGGTAAAATTGGATTGTATTGTGTTGCTTTGTTATTTTCTTTTTTCCAAACTCACGTATTTGCAGAGTTGTTGCTGTGCTACTTTCATTTAATGTTCGTGGCAATTAAGGCCACAAGTATCGCAGTCACCCATGTTTATCATTGGCCCCGTGTGCGATGTAACCTGATCTCTGTGGAGGAGCAAAATGATGAAAAGATGAAGACGATGAAAACGATGATGATGATGTTGATAAAGAGGATGATGTCGTTGTCCATAAGTGGTGTGATTTAAATTAGAGCCCTGATAGCTCTAATGAAGTGTCTCTTCACCTCTGGTCCGGTCGATCCTCTCCTAATCAGACCTGAGAGTGGTTTGCCTTAAACATACGCAGAGAGCTGTTGACTCAGGCGCTGGCTGTCAGAGCAGTAATTGGGGTTGTCACTTGGGTGGGTGCGGTGTCACCGTCATGTCACTTCGCTCAATGACCCGTTCCTGTCAGGCACAAGGTCAGAGGATAATTTAATCATTAAATTGAGCTTTTCCTTTTGCCCCCAACACACACACACTCTGACGAGCTGACAAGGACAAAAAAATAAAACTGTTGTAATGATAATTTGGCAGCCGACAACCTTTGAGTGTTCAAAAGTGCGTGTGTGTGTGTGTGTGTGTCAGTGTGTATCGGAAAGCCTTATTTTTCAGTGTATTTATGTGCATCTTTCTGTGAGTGTAATTTGTGTAGCAGAAAGGGCTGACAAGCTATCATTTGTTAACATAGATCCCCCTCCATTTTAATGTGCACCTGCAGCACCGCTGCACTGTCATTCATGTGGGTGGATTTTATGCATGTATTCAATCCTGCTGCTTTGCAGATTGCCCATACCCTTTCCTGAAAAATTAACATAAGTGTTCATTTGATACACAAGTATCTGTCATTATTTTGGTTGCAGTATGAGTCAGGTGGTTGATGCAATTAGTGAGCCTGGTGAAAACATAAATAGTGTATAAGGAATAAAAGCAGAACTCAACTTTTAATTGGGTCCTTATAGGTGAGTGCAATGCTCCTTGAAATTAGATTGAAACTAGATTAAGGCATAAAATATCAAAAATTTTCCTGTGTATTCCTGCATTTTTGACTATTTTCTTCATCCTCATGAGAATTAGAATCACAGTACTTACTGTTTGAATTGAGTGCCCCATTTAGTAAAATAAACAGCATACCTGTTTTGGCTTAGTGCAACATTTCCATTTAATTTCTTGTGCTCTGCTGCCCCCTGCAGGTCCAGTGATGTGGACAGCATGGCTAAGGTAAGAGAAACGGATGCTAATGATAAAGCATATTTGGATTCGAATTCCCTGTTTGCCCCAGGAAAATGTGCCACATATTGAGTATGTGTCTCTTCTTTAAAGACAGGAATCTTAGTCAAACAGTCAGGGGTATGTGTCATTTGTGTTGGTTTTTTATCTATTCCAGACATGATTGTCCAAGTGTAATCATCTTTGAATTTCTGTAACACTGTAAAATGTCTGATCTTTTTGATTCAGTGATTCACAGTGCAGTTCGCAGGCCTATGTAAGGACACATGATGTGCTTTTGGTAGCTCTAGCTAATCTGGCCAATTATACAGAACTTTTTGAGATGTACCCCCAAGCTGTCTCCTTTGAAAGAATATAATATCTTCTTGATTGATGACAAAGATTCATATAGGTAAACATCGGCATTAGTTGGCCAGTCTGCATACCCGCCTACCTGTGGGCTGAATGTGGAACTGAGAGTGGGACACTGAGTTTGTCTCTGGTTATCAGTCATCAGCACATTGATTTGGTTCTTCCTCACAGAGGATGTTGGCTGCTATCTCTTCAGAAGTCATGAAGCATTCCTCACATGTCTTTCTGTTGTTTGCTGTTGTGATGAATGGGCTACTTAAGGATAAAGATAAGGATACAGCCCAGTATTCAGGTTGAGATTTTGAGTGAGGTAGTGATGTTTATAAACATGCAACCATTACAAAATGCTTTGTATGTAACACGCCAATTGGATTCATTTTGACTTTTCCACTAAAATAACTGATGGAAGTTGGTGAGTGTGCGTATATGTGCGTATGTATATGTCACAGCTTATCATTCTCTTTGCAGATTACTGAGCTGCTGTACAAAGATGCACGGTTCTGTCCACGGACAAACACTCCAGCTGGTACTGTTTTCTTTGAATGTATATCGCTCTAGGTCTGCATGGTTCTGTATGGACTTCTGTTGTGAAAGGGAATATCTATGTCTGTGTATATATATGTGAATGTGGACATACCCGTGCGCACATTTGTGTCTTGATGTTGATGTGTGTTCAAATATCTATGTGTATATGTTTGTGTGTGTACATGTGTATGCTCACGTTGGTGCCCTCCTGTGTCTGTGTGTGTGTGTGTGTGTGTGTGTGTGTGTCTGTCTGTGTGTCTGTGTGTCTGTGTGTCTGTGTGTCTGTGTGTGTGTGTGTGTGTGTGTGTGTGTGTGTGTGTGTGTATGTGGTGTCGGTAACTTGGGGACTCTGCTGACAGAGTCGCTTGACGTTATTAGACCGACGTGGGCGATCCTGCCTGACCGAACCAGTCTCCCCACCGGACGGCAGGGACTGGTGGTGGAGACGGCAGCTTTCGGCCCGTGTCGCTTCCATCTCCCTGACGAGGGAAAGTGACACTCATTGGAGCGTCGGAGCGGGATGTGTTTGTGCTGAACACACAGTGTGTCTTTGCGACTGCCACCACTATGTCAGGACCTCGTTACCCCCACCCCCTCCCCCAACCCCATATCAGAGCCGCTGAATTTCACCATGCTTTCACCAGCACAGTCCCTTGCTCGCTCTCTCAGTGCTGGTGTTTTGGCGGGTGGGAGAGATGGAGACGGTCTCCGTGTCACATCCTGTTTCCTGCCGTAGCCTGCGACGCGTATGCGGGGCTGTCAGGGCGACCTGGGACGGATTACTGTTCACTTCACTCAGCGTGGAGAGAGCCATGTCCTGTCATCGTCACACACACGCCGCTCACACTCACGCCCCATCAGACTGACATTCCAGGGCACAGTCCTGCCCGTGTGTCCCAGCCCTGATCTGACATTGAGACTGGGGTGTGTGTGTTTTTGTTTGTATGTGTGTATGTGTACATGTTTCTCCGCAGTGGAGTGCACAAGCACAGTATGTCTGAGTGTATAGTTATATCTTTTTATGATTTATTGAATTCCCAAGACAGTTAAAAGCATTTGTATTTTGAACATGGACAGATCATGAAAAGAAAGACGGGAATAGAGGCAAAAGTAGGCTCGTACACACACACATTTTTGTAACTGCAAGATGTAAATAAAAGGGCCAAATAGTATATCCACATATGTACATATCTACACCATTTCCATACAGCTTTGTGCAGAAAACTGGGCACCTCAGGTCAAATCACATTTACTTTTCTTCATTACGACACTTTACGACTAGAGTCCAGGTAACCTTGTCATATAATTTATACAGTGATGTGCTTTTTTAATTTACATTTAGTTATATAAACAAGTACCAGTAGGTTTGTGGTGTTTGAGTTAACCGGTAAGTATACATTTGGTATGCGTATCCGAGGTGGGTAAGGTTTGATGTGTATGTGTAACCTGAATGTGTGTGTTGTTATATGTGTGTAAGTGTGTCTGACTCTCTTGCGTCTCCGTCTCCCCCAGAGAGTGTGTCCTATCTCCTGTATAACCTGATTGATGGGATGAGTGGATCAGAGGTCCAGGCCCAGGAGGAGAAGCTGAGGCAGTACTTTCACCAGCTCAAGGCCATGGTACAGCAAACATCCTCCCTCATGCTCTCATAACGTAGCCTGTTCACAATCAGTTTTGAATTTATTAAATATTCGTCCCTCGTTTTCTTGACAGAACATCACGATCTCAGTCAACATTCACAGAGGAATCCAAAAACTGCTGGACTCATACAATGTACCTGAGCTGATCAAGGTGAGGTCTACCTGTGCATGCTTAGGGGGACGGTGGGTGGTTGGGGTGAGGGGGTGCTGGTGCTTCAACATCTCAGGTGGAAAGAGTCTATAAACATGGCTCATACTAACAGTCAAAACCAAATAAATGTCCCCAATATATTTGCTGTGTAACATTATATATAAGGGTAGATAAGACCTGAGTTCATGTCTGGGTTGTATGAGTTGCATTTTATTCTTATTTTTATTCTGTTTCCCTGCAGGATGTTATCGCATTGGTTGACAGCAAAGATGGATTGGGAACAATGGACATCCCAAGAGTGAGTGTGCTTTTTAGAACTGGGTGTATTTTAAGAGGTTCTTAGTGCCCGTGCATGTGGGCATACATTTGTGCATGTGAGCTGCCATGTGTTTATGGATAATAATTTTATGTTTCTCTCAGGGCCATGTGGAAAAGGTGGAGAAAAAGTATGAGGAGCTGAAATCAGCAAACCAACCCCTGGGCTCCACCCTGAAGCAGCTGATCGTTTTACGCTGTGCTGAAGAGGTACATCTCCCTCCGTTTGTGGGATTGAGTAGGGCACAGAGGTACAAGAGTGTGGTTACAGTGAGTTGCAGTTGTTGTGTTGTAGACTGACTTCTCTGCTCTGGATTCACGCTGCCTCTTACCAGAAACTGGACCAGGCCCTGGAACTGAAAACCCAGCACGAGGCCGAAATGGTCATTGAGGGTTACGCCGTCCTCATCAACGCATGCTGTCGCCACGACAAAGTGGAGGATGCGCTGAACCTGAAGAGAGAACTGTGAGTGGATCGTCTTTCGTACGTGCCTTCACACTAGCGCACTTCACGCGCACAGACAAACACACAGACTTGGAGGCATGCACACGCTCCTGCCCTGTGCTGTGATTAAATTTTAATGCTGGTGCGTGGCGACGGGATGCAGGGAGACGTTAATGCAGAGGCCGGCACCGGCCCAGTCTGCACCGCTCCCATCAGCCCCGGCCCCGTAATGCAGTGCGCTCACCTTCAGCTCCCATCTCACACCCCTTCACTCATGCCCCGCTCGGAGCCTAGACAGGAGGGAGGGGGGCGGAGAAGTCTGAGAGTTTGAGGACAAGGTGCTCTTTATTCCTGAGAGCGGACCACCTGTTAAAACTCGGGCACTCAAACACAGTGGGCCTGCTGTGATTTGCTGGCTCTGAGTGGAGCCGTGTGGGCCAAATGGGCTTTGTGTCCTTCAGTGCCTGTGCAGGTGGAGCTGCAGTCTGTTGAGCGACTGGTCATCTGTGTAACTAGCAGTGGTTTGAAACGTGGAAACATGACTGCCTCTCTCTGTCTTTCCAGAGACCGGGTGGACTCGTCTGTGGTGCTGGATACCAATAAGTACCTAGCACTGGTCAAGGCTCTGTCCAGACATGGGAAGGTGGATGGTGAGTGAACGGCCAGCATAGCCAAGTGGGCTCACACAAACTTCCCATTCTCATCTCAGTCTTGAGGGACGGTCGCACGCCCTGTTCCCTGGCTTCAGTCTGTGATGCGCGATGGCCAAAACCCTCCCCCATCAGGCATGCTAACACGGTCCCTTATTTGCTTCACAGGCATGCAGGAAGCAGGCTGCCCAGGCCCTGGGTGCTGTTTCCTGCATTCCCTGTAGTGGAGGCAGGCTGTCCTGCTGTCTTAGGCCGGGTAGCTGTCAGTCGCTGTCAGCGTCAGCGGTGTTGAGCAAAAAGTGGTCTGTGGGGCAAGGTCAGGGGTCAGGGTGCAACAACTGAGGGCTTTTCCACAATTTTTTTTCATGTTTATTTGTTATTTCATTTGTTTTACTTTCAAATGCAGTACACATTCACAATTTTTGTGACTGTATCTTTTAAAGTAGCACCTGGATTGTACAGGATTTCTAAGTTAAATTGTGACAGTGCATGTGAACAATGCATGCAAAATCACAGTCACCCTGATACAATGTTTTATTAGTTACTCACTGAGCAGTTATGCTCTGCCACAAAATTCATAGAACTCCATTTTACACAAATGGATATATTTAGCCAGATATTCACTAAAGCTATTCATTCTAACTGCCGTTGCTCACGGGGACAATGGCAGAGCTACACCTGGGATTTGTGTCTAGAACCATCTGGTTGTGATTGAATTATGTAACCACAATACTAGCATTCCTCTGGTGGTATTACTTGACTTTTGTGGACCGTTGAAGCACCCAAGTCATTTTAAAACATGAAGCGTTATTAATTTGCAGCTGCATCCAGAACAACACATCCCTCTGTGGCAGGAGAAATTTGGTCCGGCCTTTTGGGGAGTCCATATTAAGTAGAGGTTATCTGAATTCCATAGTGGCTCTCAGAAAATGTGCCAGACATAATTAGAATAATTTGTTTTCTTTGGGTTGTGCTCGCAAAGCAACGATGGTAATGAATTTGTTCCACAAAAAAAAAAAAAAAAAAACCTGTTTCTTATCTGTATCTTTCTTTCCCTCTTTTCTGGTTTTATTTTCTCTGTTTCTCCTTCCTCTTGTTCCCTCTCCCTCTCTCCCCCTCTCTGTTGGACATGGACCATCTCTCTGGCATGGCGAGCCTACACCGCTCCCCACAAAATTACAGGACTCTCACCACTTTAACAGAATTACAGAAATCCGTCCTGATACTAATGGTATATCATGTCCGGCAAAGTGCTTGAATGTTTCACACACAAATTTGCATGTGAATTCAAGCAGAGCCGCTGGTTTCTGGCGCAGTGGCCATTAGCCTGACTGACTGGGCAGGCTTGTCATCCGCATTAGCACAGCTCGCTGCCCCTGCGTCGCCGAGCGGCGAGCCAGCCAGTCCAGCTTGAAGATCATGACTTGTGGCATGGCTGCTCACCGGCTCCAAGCTAATGGCTTTGTTGTTTCTTTACCCCCCCCCCCCCACCACCACACCACCCATATCCCTCCTGCCGCCCATTCCCTCCCTCATTTTTTTTTTTTTTTTTTTTTTTACCCCTCTGATGAAGTGTTCAGGTCGTACGTTAAGCCTGTAAACAGGACCATGGTCTCTCAGGGAGGCGGGAAAAGCGAGTAGAATTGGAAATCGCAAGAAATGGCCTGTGTGTTATTTGTTTACTTACTTGAATGACCGTCTGGAGAATTCTGCTTGTGTCATATTTGCTTTTCAGCTGGTGGGTGCTCAGCAGAGCTGAAATTCGGGGTTCTGTGTAAACTGGTTTGGGCACAGCTAGTCATTGTATTGTTGGCAGAGGATAGCTACATGAGTGAACTGATTTGATATTCTTAAGGTTTCTTTGCCTGTTTACTTGTGCATAAGTTTGATTCAAAATTCCCTTCAGAGCAGTGTGAAGCAGTGGAGCCTCCTCTGAAAATCAGAGGTGAGAGGGTGCACCTGGTTTCAAAACTCAGTGCTGTCTGAATCTGTGGTTTTTAGATACCCCTTAGCTCAGTTTTGTGAATTGAAGTTGAATCACATGGGGGAGCAGGCAAAAATGGGTGGGGGTTCACTGGGGTACATCCCAAGTGTTGCTAGTACACCCTTCCATAAACACCTCATCCCCAGGCTTTCCATTGTCTCTGTGCTGAGAAGAATGGTGGCATCTGTAGGGTTGTAGGACATATGCTTTCAAAGAAGAGAGAGCAAAAAAGGGAATAAGAATGATGTTTAGCTTCATCACTGGGAACAAATGTGACATCCTGTTGAGAGAGTTAAACTACCCAAAAACTACAAAGCGCAAAACAAAAGCAAGCTCTTGAAAAACCCAGCGTGACCCAGATGGTATGGCCAACCCCAGACCACTACCACCCCCCCGCCCCAAATCCTTCTGTTTTTGCCCTATTAAATCTCTGACAATCCTCGTTTGCATAACAACAGATAGTGGGTGAGAGAGACTGGATACAGATAGGGAGAGTTTGGACAGAATCAGAAGTATGAGAGTGATGAAAGAAAAGGTTTTTAGTTTCTGCATGATGAGGCCCATGTGGAGACTGCCTCTGTCGGCACGGCAACCCTCTCTGTGTCCACGCACTTGGCACCCTCATCAGGGAGTGAATGGTCCAAGCTGGAGTAGAATAGGGAGTGAAACACCAAACGAGCATTTCTCCCTGCAATATAAGTAATTATTGCTCTAAATGAATGAACGGGTGAGAGGCAGCATTCTGGAGAGACAAAACATGGCAGCTCTCCCCCCAGGACGGGTGTCCCTTACAGGCCATGCCATGCCCCCCTGCCACACCCCTTACCCCCCCAACCCCCACCGCTCATCCACACACACATACACAAACGCACATCATTGGAAAGCCAGGCCAGAGCAGTTTTTATGCACAAAGAGGGCGTGGGGAAGAGGCCATTCTCTTTCAGACCGGCCTGAGATAATTAGTATCGGCGGTACAAACAGACCCTATCAGTATCACGCCATTAGTGAGCCTCTAAACACAGTGTAAACACATCTTAATTATCTGGCCCTGTGACAGAGCAGCTGCTGGGTTGCTGGGGCGGGAGGGGGGGGAGTGCGCGATGGCGGCAGACTAGAGGCAGCTGGGATGTGGAGTCGGGAGCCCAGCCTGATAAAAGCCTCCATTACGATGGCCCTGTCTCCCGGTGCCCGGGGGCCCAGGGCTAGCAGGGCGCGGTGGGCACTCGCCGCACACCTATAATTTGCAGTCGCAGTTGCAAAGAAGTGATAAAAACCGTGCTATTGTGGGAGCCCGGTAATTGTAGTCTCGTTTAGAAATGCAAGTAGTAATTAACTCAAAATTGGCATTATACGACAGAATTTGCATTCCTGCTGAGTGTAAAATGCTGTTTTAATAGTGGTTTGTTTTCCCCACATGAAATTATCTAAGGGCCCTTTTATCACCTCCCCCATCTCTGGCTCTCTCTCGTTCTCTCTCTCCCTCCCTCTCTCTCTTGTCTTGTTCTCTCACTCCCTATTCTGCATCTCTCTCATCAGGGAAGATTTCTGACTCATTACATCGTACATTAATGCTCCTGGCTCACCTGTAGTGGTACCTGCTCAGCCCAGCCCAGACAGGTGCCTGTATTCCTCTCCCATGGGGCTCCCAAACCGAATGCTTCCTTTATACCTTTTCAGAGCTCAGATCAGCGCTATATGAGCTGGGTGGCCTCCTAACAGGCTTTGCACTGATCAGATGTCAGTATCAATAAGAGTTAGAGAGGATTGCAACATAACCCTGGGGTTGACAGACTTGGGAGGAACCATTTTAGGCATCGCAATAGTGTCTAGTCACACTCTGTCTAGTCATAAATCAGACTATGTGCCAAACACAATAAGAAGTGCTCTGTAGAATTTTGCGTGTACATTAACCAAGTTTGACCACAGATGTCTGCAGATTCCTGATGAAATTGTCCATGGGCCTCCATCATCTGCTAGGCAGAAGTCTCCCCTTCCACTGATTGTCCATGTGTCTTCGTGCGTCTGCTTCTGCAGAATCGTTGGACATTCTGAAGGAGATGAAAGAGAAGGCGGTACCGGTGAAGGACAGCAGCGTCGCGTTCTTCCATGTGTTGAACAATGTGGCCCTGCGTGGAGAGAGCGACACTGTGAAGCGCCTGCAGGAGGCCATCTTCTCGCTGGGCCTGGCCAAGCCCACCAACAGCCTCTGCGCCCCACTGATCACCTCACACCTAGAGAGGTGAGTGCCCCACTCCCCATGCCACTGCACACTATACCACCACCACACACATCTTTCCACTCTGCAGTGATGTCTGGAATGCATTGCAGTCTCTAACTTTGGAAATTTTCTTACTGTTTTTAAAGACACATTTAGTTTCTGAACAGACTTCACGTCAACCTTCCTTTCACTCTTGAAAATGACTTCCTCTCACAGTGGCTATACAGGCTCCGATTGGGCGAGAAGCCTGTCCCGACTCAGAAATGGGGTGCCTAGGGGGTGGGGCTTAGTGCTCTGTGGGGTCAGACAGGTGGTGGGATTGCCTCAAACAACCCCTGACCCCGTTTCCCAAACACTCCCCACCCCCTCACTGCCTGCCCCCCTTTAATTACTGCCAATCATTTTCCCTCGTTAATTTAGAGATGGCTATCGCTGCCCGCTCGCTAAAACGCAATATGCAAATCCGACAAAAACGCTGCCTCTCAAAAGCTGGACTCTCACCCCGCCCCCTCCCCATTTCAGGTCTATTTGTGAGAACGGCTTTTAAGTAGATCATCTCATTTGCATGTTAATTATGCACAGAGCACTAATTGCTGGATTTACCATGGCCATGCGGTGCGTTATTAGATACAGGAGTGCCTGGCCCCCATCCCCCAGCATGCTCTGCTTTGGGAGAGAGTGTACCTCCGCAAGCGTATGTCTTCCAGTCCTACTGCATGCCCTCCCCCCCCAAAGGGGTCCAACACAAGATGTTTGTTTTCTTGTCACCACGGTTTTGTTTAATTGCTGGCTTTTCAGAGATAAGCTTCGCAATCCTCTCTAGATTTATTATGCCCAGTAAACAGCCTGAGAAGTGTCCTGGCCAGTTCTCAGAGAAACGAAAAAGGGGTTTTTATTGTTTTTGCTTCCTGAAATTTTCATTACCATTCCGTCATCGTTGGATCTTGGGCAGAGGGCACCCTTACCCAAGCCCTGTTTTATTGGGAACGCTCACCAGGTGAAGCCTGTTTGTAGCGTTTTTCTTTGAATCATTGCTGAGTTTATAAGAGGTATGGGGCTGAGGGAGGTGGAGGAGACTGCTGGGGTTGTGTGTTTGAGCTGGGGCAGTGACGTCCTGACAGGAGTGTTGAGCTGGTGGGAGGACCTCTTTCTGCTGCAGTCCTGGAGGTGGAATCAGGCCTGCCAGGTTCACCAATGGATGACACTTCAAGCAGAAGCAGCGGTTTTCTTTTTCTCCCATCTTTTTCGAAAGACTTCACGTGCTCGTCTTTCTCAGTCTCTTCATCCTCTACCTGTCTTTTTCGATGTCTCCATCATTCTTTCTATGCCTGTCATGCCCCTTCATCCCTCTTCCTTTTTTTCTTCCAATGCCACCTGTCTCTTTTTTTTTTTCTCTATCCATTTGCCACCTGTCTATCACCCTCGTCTCTCTCTCATCCCCCTCTTTTCCTCTGCTACCTGTCTATCTCTCTTTCTCCCTCTCTCGATCTCTCTCCCTCAGTGGCGTTATTCATGTCAATCCAGTGAATCTTGGGGAGGACAAAGCGAGTGTCACTCGGCCTCTAGTATCTCATCAGAGTGTCAGGCGTAATGACTTAATGAGCACTTCTTGCCTAGATTTACCCTGACAGCCAGTCAGACGCAGTGTTGTGAGAGCCGCAGTGCGGATAAGCGACTGACTGGATCTGTATCCGCGATTATCCCTCCCCTGCTCTAATGAGCCTAACAAAGGGAAGTGCCAGGAACTTATCTTTTGTATGCAGGGGGGTGATGGTTTTGGTGTGTGTGTGGGGTGGGGGGGGGGGTAACGGTGTTTGAGTAGACGGCGTTCCATGACATTAACACAGACGCAGTCTTCGCCAAAGAAGGCAACTGTCAGACTGTTGGCATCTTGGATAGAGGGCATGATTCTCAGCCTGTCTTTCTGGGACTGGAAGTATCTATCAGAAATCATGCCTGTATTTTTCTTGATGTGAAACACATAAAGTGTGTAAGTTAAGAGAGTGTAGTCAGCGTTAACAGAATCTTCAGACTGGGGAAAAATATATTGTGGGGATCCCCTTGCATCTTAGAGCTTGCAAACAAAAAATGGCTTTTGGGAAATTCACCATGATATGTAATTCCAAAAACATATCATGGTGGGGCAATTTGGTGCTTGCTGGACTCAATAATGTCTGGAGTTGCATCATCCCACACACACACACACACACACACACACACACTTTACAGCATCCTGTCAAGGGACAGCTCGGAGGATGATAAGTCTCCTGAACAAAAGAGGGGGCAGACTGTGATCCGGGAGAGGGAAGAGGAAATGAGCTTTCTTGTCTAATCCTTCAGGTTTTCTCAGCAGAGCTCCATGCTCGCCCGATGCCCGTGTTTTTTTTCCCCACTTAATTGGCTGGAAAGTACTTGACATGCAAAGTTAGTGACATTAACGGGGAGTGTGTTTGAGTAAATCTGAATGTGCAAGTGACAGCTAAATTGTACCTAGGGAAATTATGAAGCCTTCAACATGTTTAATTCTTTTTTTGGAGGTGGGGGGAATGAGGGAGATGTAATTGCAATGCTGGTTGCCTCATCTGGACTCTGAGGAAATTTCTAAAGATGGCAGGGTGGTGGGGGTGGAATGGGTGGAGTGGAGGGTGGCTTTAGTTAGAACCTCATGTCTTTGTGTCTGTCCGTGCAGTTTGTCTGACTGTCCCTGATTCACTGTCTGTAGCCTGAACCCACAGAGTAAACAGTAAACTCTGTTTCTTTGTCTCTCTCTAACACACACACAGAGTCACAATAGATGTGGTTTATCATATTTAGAGGAATGCATCTAAGTTCTCAGTCTGTCTGTAGCCCACCATCCTCCTTTCCCACTCCTCCACGCTTTCATCTCTCTCTCTCTCTCTCTCTCTCTCTCTCTCTCTCTCTCTCTCTCTCTCTCTCCCCTCATACCCCCCATCCATGCCTTTCCATACTCAGTCTTGAGAGAGCTGCTCAATCACGAAGCTCGTGGGTGAATTGCCTCTTGACTTCAACTTGATGAATAATGTTGTTGCTCTTCATTTCAATTAAAATCAGTTGCAGGAGAGTGGAGTTTGTGTTGTGAGCTCAATCACTCCTCTTTGTTTAGATCCTCCTATACCGCCCTCCCCCAACACTGCCGCCAAACTGGAAGTCTGCATGAAGGTCATGCTCCTCATAGGCAGGTTTCCTCCACTGGCTGTATAATTTCAGAGTCCAAATCGCGGCAGAAATAATACCCCAACTCAACTCGCCACTCATTCTTTTCCCCCATCTCACTTGCCCCCGACTGTGGCCTATCTGTTCTGACCTCTGTGTGATTGGCATGGCAATTATCCAATCAGCACACTGAAGCTGCCCCAGTCACAATAGAGCGATCGGAGTGGTGTTTTTCTCCCCAGTTTCTCGCTTTATTTCTCCCATCACCCCTCTGTCAGAAATATTTTGAGCTCTCTGTTGGGGGACTTGGGGGAAGGAGGGGTGGGCTAGCATGGTGGGGTTTTATAATTTTGTTGTTACATTTTGCCAGATTGCACAGTTGGGGATCAGTCAGTGTGTGTTGGGGGGGTTAAGACAACACACTGACTGGATTTGGGATCCTAAAATTGAGCCATGGTGAGACTGGAAACTGGCATATTTGAACTGAAAAAAAAATCGACTGCAAATTTTTCCCTTAACAATAAAGTGAATACTTCTGAACAGATAATTGAACTGAACTAACAAACAAACAAACGACTCCCAGCTAGTTCCATGGGCTATCCCTAGATTAACATGGCTGCCAGTCGAAATGGTTCAAATATGTTCCCATCTGTTTTCCCAGGGGTGACCACGCAGCAGCGTTGGATGCAGTGCTGGAATGTCAGAAGCAGTACGGCCGGCTGCCTCGGCTTCACGAGGTCCTGTGCTTACTTGTGGAGAAGGGGGAGACCGAGCTGCTGCAGAAAGGTACGGGACATGCACCAACCCCCCGGAAAACACGCGTGCCCCCAAAGTTATACCTAACAAGCATTTCTCTGATGGTTGTTAATTTCACACTTGCTGCCAAGGCTGTGTATAGCAAACTGGTGCAATGTGTGGGGTACATGCCTGGGATGTCACAGCTGTCCTTATTGGGAGCAGAATGTTAGCACATAAGGGAATGCTAGCATGGTACTATCTTTGATCTGCTCTGCTGTTACCACCACCCCTCAGTTGACAAGAATGCGCCATGTGTGTATGTTTGTGATGGAGCTGAAGGGGTTTGGCACGTGCCGTGGCTATGCGAGAGGGGAGAGTGGGAGGAGCCCGCGCCCAGGGCAGGAGCGAGAGCGTTTTGTGGAGAACCCACTTGGCTGCGTGCGTCGGGGAGGGTCACGGTGAAGAACACAGCCGATCATGATTTTAATGGCTCCCGCTTTTGATAGAGATGCAAAAAAAGGGTTTAGTTCCTTTGTGTGCCCACTTTGTGTGTGTTGAGTGGCTGAGGGTGCGAGGGGGGTGAAGAATCCCACTGGTTGAGCACCACTCCGCTCCTCTGGTCCTCTGC
Source organism: Albula goreensis (assembly GCA_022829145.1). NCBI lineage: Eukaryota > Metazoa > Chordata > Actinopteri > Albuliformes > Albulidae > Albula > Albula goreensis. The sequence continues at coordinate 15,501,631 of CM040750.1, forward strand.
TGCCCCTCTCACCCTCAGAGAAGTGCTGCCCCGGTTTGGGTCAACCAACCACCCTGCTCCCCCACCCACCCCCTCCAAAGACACAGCCATGAGGGCCACTCAACAACCCCCAACCCCCCACACCAATGGCTCAGGACAAGAAACACACTGTGGAGATCAAACAAGTGGGGATTTCACATGTATCCATACATGTGAACCTGTCTTTCAACTTAACCTCTACCTAACTGGCCTCCATGACTGACAGTTGAGTATCATGCAACATGCATCTGAACAGCAGCCGGGTTCTGCTAAGGGACAACTACTGCCAGAGTGTTCTCTCATTACTTTTTGCTACGTTTTAACTGTAGCAACCTCACCTCACTTACACACACACACACACACACACACACACACACACACACACGGGTGTTCGAGGCGAACCCTGCGGTGGCCTTTAATTTTAAGATTTAACAAGCATGCAGTCAGACCGATGGTGGTGACAGGGGAAAGGAGGGGGCATTCAGCTGACCCCCCACCACCTCGTAGCTGCCTGGCAGTCTGAGATTTGATTCAGCAGACGCGGCACCGAGCATTTTAATTAAGAGAATGTTTTTTACAGAAAAGTTTCTCTGCTTGGTGAATGCCTGTCAGCTTAGCTATTCAAAAGGGGAACAAGAATGTAGGAAACCTGTTTAAAAGAGCAGTGAGGAAGTGTAAAAGAGTGTGTGTGTGTGTGTGTGTGTGTGTGTGTGTGTGTGTGTGTGTGTGTGTGTGTGTGTGTGTGTGTGTGTGTGTGTGGGTGTGTGTGTGGGCATGTGTGCCTGTGGATGTTGTTTGTTTACATGAGTGATGTCTCTCTCTTTCTCTCCCTTCTCTCACTCTCTTTCTCCCTCTCTCTCTCTGTCTCTCCGGTCGGCAGCCATGGACGTTGTGAGCCAGGAGCGGGGGGAGATGACAATGCTGTACGACCTCCTCTTCGCCTTCATACAGTTGGGCAAATACAGGGAGGCCCGCAAAATCATTGAGGTGGGACCAGGCCTATTGTGTCTAAAGCACACAGCTATTTAAAACCCTTAATTAGATTGCTGTAATAATTTCCACTTTTAAATTAGATTTTGGCTAAATCTGAACTAATGCAATTCTTGACACACAATAGGGAAAGCGGGTGGGAATGGAGGTGGAAATGTGGGTGAGTTGGGGGGGTTGGGTATTGTTGGGAAGGTGGCGGGAGGGGGGGGGGGACAGCGGCAGCAGCCGAGGGCTTTGGACTTGGCCAGCAGTTTTGAAAAGGGCCGTCTTTATTCTGAACATTTATAATTAATAGACGGAGCCCGGCTTCTCTTTTTATTGAATCCCCTTTTCTTTGCAGAGCGATGGGGTTAAGCTGCTGTACAGGAAAGTGTGTTTATATTTGCATATTTTGAGCTCGGGTGGTGGGTAGATGTAGCTGAAGAAAAAGGGCCTCAGCATTCCTGTACACATACCTACCTTCAAATCTTGCCCCAGTTGTTTTACGTTTTGGTGTTGGTATTTGATAAAGTGAAATTGAACTATGCAAAAAAAAAAAAAAAAAAAACAGTGTAGCAGGTGTGCCCCTGATTTTTTGATGCAGTTTGTTGGGGGACTGCTGGGACACCACTGTCCCAGTCTGGACTCCCAGTCAGATGGTGTTCTGATGGCTGTAGGTGACACATTGCAGTACTCCAGTGTCACACATAGGTTATACCATTTATCCCTGACATTGATAGCATGGTGGTTAATGAAAGAGATGTCATGTGGTTCAAGTCCAGTCATTGGTGGTGTGCAAAGAGGAACTGGGGGAGAGCTAAAGCAGGGTCTTTGTTCCTTTTGTTATCTTGGCCTCATTATCCCTGTCATATGATCCATATTCTTACTAAATCAAACGTTTCTCTCGCTGACTCAGTCATGCAGACACGCACACTCAGTTTCCATATAGACATTTCTCCTCATTGTCTCATACTCTGTTTGTTGTGAATTCTCTGGGGGCACATCTAACACACTCTGCAGTAGTGTAGTGTACACTGTGTGTGTGCTGTAAATGTGCGGCTGTGTTTTCTGAATGGAGTGCGACAGCGATAGCTCAGCACTGGCTCAGATGGCCGTTGTGACACTGGGCGGAGGGGGGGAGGGGGTTAGGGGTCAGCAGGTCAGCCAGTCACAGGACAGATGGAGGACTGCGCTCTTCAAAGTGCAGCGCCCACACGTCTTTTCCTGCTGCTAGATAAGTACTATCCTGGGAGCCAGGGGGGCAGATGTTTTAGCACCACTCAGCTGAAGTGGTACACAGCTCTCTTTTGCTTTGTGGCTCCCTCAGAACCTCGGTTCTGACTCTGTGATGTCCTGAGAGGGAACACTTAAGCTTTGTGAAGGTGCCCACAAACCCGAACATTTCTTCAGCTTTTCTGGTACACCCTTTATCATCCCTCATTGCACATATTCCAATGGGTATACAAAGAGCTTTTCACCCATGATTCCTTCCTTCATTTTTGGTGACTCAAAACATTCAGAAGTTTAATTATTGGAACTACTGCTTGTTTGAATTGAAATGTGTTTAACTGATCTGTGTGTGTGTGTGTGTGTGTGTGTGTGTGTGTGTGTGTGTGTGTGTGTGTGTGTGTGTGTGTGTGTGTGTGTGAGAGTACGTAGCCATGTGCGTTGGTGTGTCTGTGCATGCATGCGTGTATGTGTGCACATGTGCATTTGGGGTTTAGTTCATCGCAGACACACTGGATGTTCAGGATTACACAATTGCCATCTCCAGATTACTTTCCTCTTATTATCCTTATTAAAGTATGATTATTGTTGTTGTTATTGTTATTACCAGCGTGCGTAATCTCAGCCTCGTTATTAAAAAACTCATCAGATGACAGGCCTTCGCACAGGAGGATAAGATGATGTTCGTGAGTCGGGATCTGGAGCCGAGCGAATGTCAGTCGATATGTAACAGGCGATTTTCCCCCTTTTAATATGCCCTGGATGAGAATAATTCCGTCTGTGGGGCTCAGAGATTCTAGTTTACAAGATAAGCTATCATGGCCTCCTCAGGACACGACTAACATGTACTGAATCTCTTTTTTTTTTTTTGGGGGTCTGAGTGGGATTTGGGATGGGACGATGAAACCCTCTTAAACATCAACATGCTTTTGTTGTGTTCTTTTTGTCTTATGTTCTTTTTGGATGTTGGGCCTGTGCCCTGACTCTGTTGTGGTTTGCTTCAGGATGATAATTCTCTCCATTCCTGTAACACTCTGGAGCCGGTGTACTATTGTACAGCCTCACATTATAATTGATCTGTGAAGTGCCTTCCTTTTAGGTTTCAGTGGTGAGTTTTGCCTCCCACACAATTTTTAGCTGGATTGAAAACCTGATATACTCACACTCTCTCTGCTTTAGCCCAGCCTTTTGTGGTTTCTGAAACATTTTTTGCCAAATTCCACCGGCTCAGGGTGGATTTGGATGATCTGCATAGCTGTGCAGTGTTGGGAGATTTGGAGCTGTGCAAATTTGACCAGTGTAGGACCCCCTCAGACTTTTTCTTTGGTTCTGTGACAGGGCTGCCTCTATGCAGTGTTCACAGTCACTGTAGAAAAGTCACTGCTTGATGTTTAAATTTACCGAAAAAAAAAAACACAAAATCAAATGAGGGGAGAAAAGTTTGTTAAAAAATAAATAAAAATTTGTTTGAGGGGCTCCTTGTTCAGTGGTAGACAGGAGGGGGTTTTTCAACAGCACGCATTATGTTTGACTCCAGAGTCAAAAACAGCTCTTGTATCATGGGGATGCATTCACCTCTGAGTGTCCACTCCTGGAGCTAATCTGGTCTAATTAGAACAAGTGATATCCGGCAAGGGGCGCCCAAAAAAGCATCCATCATGTGCTGTTGTGTTGCAACGTGATGTGTTTCACTCTGAGTTACCCAGTGTGATTCACTCTGAGTTAGCCTGTGTGATTCGCTCTCCTTTGGCGTGTGTTTTGCAATTCCACACTGTTTTACAAGGTATGGTATTCGTGCCTTTGTGAGAACATATAACAGTACATTCACATGATTGTGCAGAACCCTGTATGTGTGTGTACACTCGCGTGTGTATGTACAAGATGAGCTTGTTTTGGCACCCGTGTCCAGTCTCCTCATAGACTCAGGGGTGAAATCGTAAGCCCCAAACCAACAGGCCTGAGATTGTCTTAATAATCTGACCTAGATGTCCTTTTGAGGATTGGAGACTGTTGTAAGTGAAAATGAGAGCGAGGGTTGGGGGGGTAATGGGACAGCTTTGGGCTCCGTCCCACTGCAGCACAATCAGGCGCCTCATCAACATGGATTTACGCCCGGAGAAGATTTGTCCTGGGGGGGCTTACACTGGTGGGTGCCACAAGAGATTGGGAAAGTGGTTACAACTTGCACTTGATCTTTTTTCAAAGCAGATTAGACGTGATGGAGACCAGAACAAATTTTAATTTGTCCGTTATAAGGGTTATATAAGACGATAATGCCACGGCCGTCTTTTTATGATAGTCTTACAGGAATTGCACATCATGAATCTAGCCGGGATAGAGTTGGGGGGGGTTGGGTATGACTCAATCAGAAGGATATGGATCGTAAGAATCCCTGGCAATTGACAGATTAACACAGTGAGAATTTAAGGATTGTCTTACTGTGCTCTGATTGACTGGAGCCCAGATGAAATGCGCAGCTTTAGGCTGATACTCCCCCACCCTACTTCCATTTTAACCCGTATGCTATCAGTGGTGAAAAGTGCAATTGAATCCTGCTTATGCTCGTGTGTGTGTGTGTGTGTGTATGTGGAGCAAGCACAGACACGCGCTGCTTCTCTGTTAACCTACCTGAGCTCCAGTGTGTGGGGGGTGTGGGGTGTTGTGGTATGGAGAGTTTCCTGATCCCTGCTGAAAAAAGCACCACCCCTGCCTTAAATGTGCATGAGTTACCATGGTCACATGACACACAAATAACGGTGTTTTTTTTTTTTTTTTTAAATATAGTTGTCTGACCAACACCAATTGTATTGTTTTTAATAAGTAGACAAGTATATCAAAACACTTTGTAATATTTCCTTACATATTCCTGATATTCATAACATAAGTATATCTGTATATATAATCTGAAAACAAATTAAGCAAAATTACTGAGTGCACCTTAACATTACAGATGCCTGTCTGCCTTCCGTTTAGACCTTATTCTACCTATCTGCTGTATTAACACTTGCTAGTTATTTCAGGCCTGCTAAAACAGTGGGTTGTACTAATGATTTATTAATTATGGGTTATTTTTTTTGGGCTTTCTCGGCAGACCCCTGGCCTGAGGGCACGACCTGGACGCTTGCAGTGGTATGCAGAGAAGTGCATTTTCAGCAACCAGGTGTGTTGCACAAATTCACACCTATACATAGGCGTACTTAAATACACATGTATGCATGCACACACACAGAAACACAGTCCTGTACAGTGATTAATGTATACACCTTGACATTCACACTGCTATTTCTCTGCCCTCAGATGGAGCCCCTAGAGAACCTTGTGGATATGACATCCAAACTGTTTGAGTGTGACCGTGATGAAATGTACCACTACATTCTCCGTCTGTGCAGTAAGTTCTCCTCCACCCTGAGGCCCACCTGTGTCTCCAGCCTGACCCCCTTTCCCCTCTCCCCTGCCCCATCCCCACTTCCTCATCCAATAAGATGCTTCTGCTCCACCTCTGTACCCAGGCCTTCCATCACTTCTGATCCTCTGACCTTTCACCCCCCCACCTCTGTTAACCAGACCAATCAGCAGGGAGTGACCTAACACCGCACATACCACAGATGCTGCTTGAGAGGGTGGAGGGGGGTGGCCAGCGTCTGAGAAATAAGGTCAACAAGCAAAAATCAGGCATCCTGATTAGATCTCTGATTGGGATCTGGTCAGAAGACGTTTGCCTTTTTCAATTTAGCTAAACCCTAGCTAAAACACAGCTGTTGCTTGTTCTCTAATAGACTTTAATTTGGATGGTTTGTTAGCTGGTCAGAGCTGGTCTGCGTTCTCCACTTCTGATTGCTCTCTCTCTGCAGGAGGTTGGTGCTCATTCCTTCTTCAAACACCCCCATCCCCATTCCCCTCCACCTCCCCCGACCCCTCTGCTTCTGGGTTACACGTTTAAGAGATAAAGACAACACTATGGGCAAAGTCAGTGGGGGGGGCATTAGATGCTACACACTGTGCAACTTGGCCTTCATTTTGGTGTTAAGTTGTGGCTGTTTTGTGTGAGGGTGATTTTGTTCCGTACACATGCTTGTCTGTGCGATTTGGGTTGTTATGGCACTAATCCTTTTATCGTGTCAATTTCAGGCGACACTAATGATTGGCACAAGGCTGACGCCACCTGGACCAAGATGCAGGAGGAGAACGTTATCCCCCGCGAGAGGACCCTGCGCCTGCTGGCCAACATCTTCAAGAAAAATGGCCAGGAGGTGCCCTTCGAGGTGCCTGAGGTAAAATCATGAAATCAGCCCCCTTCCTCCATCTCAAACAAATAGGGGTGTGTTTGCATGCGCCTGAGAGAAAGAACGGCACATGGCTGTGGTTTGCAGTAAGCTCAGAACCCCCAGTATGCTGGCACACGATAACACAATATCTGCACTGTTATTAAGACCGCCGTTACCATGGCAGCCTCTATGTTCCCACCGTGGGTTTTGTTGGTGCCAGTGGGTTTCCTGTGCCAGTGTGATCCACGATGGTTTCAGCTGGGCCGCTGCCAGTTTCTGACCCCCCTCTCCCCAACGCTCCCTCCCCCTCCTTTTTTTCTTTTCTACAATATTGGATTTTGGGATGATCGCAGCGAAATCCAGATGTTTAGCAGGAATTAACACACAGTCCCAAACCAACTAATTTAGAACCGTTAAATGCCACCATATGGGGGTGGTCTTCACCCACCAGCAGCTGAACCAAGCGTCTGGCAGCCCGGAGAGAAGGGGGTTAGACAATGTCATGAAATACCCATGAGCCTTTGTGCTCGAATGCTCTCATCCTCTGCATTGTTGAACTGGAACACTCTCATAGGCTTGTTTTTCTGTTTGCTCTGGTCATAATTCCTGCACTGAGATAAAAGCCAACGTGAATGGTGTTTCCCCAGGCAACGACCCAGGTGACCTTGAGTTGCCCTGGGTCCTGCTAGGCTTTATCAGTGCTTCCCCCTCCTGCGGCGGAGTTTAGCCCCAGTCTGTGCAGCTTAACCCTAGCTCTGGTGGCCAGTGTGGGTGACTGAGCAATGCACCCCTGCCTCTGTGGGTGTGGGGGGGTTGGGCTGATGCAGCCATGGAGGAGCGTAGCAGTATTGTCATGGCTGATGTATACACCATTTGTGTATATGTTGGGGGTGTGCATTACCTGTGTGCAAGTGTGCAGTTGGAAGGCTGACTTTCACATGAAAGTATTAGTTAAATTAGTTTGAGAAGGCAGACCGCGCATGTGCACTTGTGTGGAAAAAGAGGTGTATATGTTCTACCTGTGAAGACTGACCCCTGTGTGGTGTTTGCAGATATGGTATGAGGAGGCTGGCGCAGCACCGCAGGGAGGCCCCCCAGAGCCCAAAGCCAAGAGGCGAATCAACCAATCCGCCCCCGTGGAAACAGCCAACACCCTCCAGCTTCGTCTCCTGACCCTGTGCAAGAGGGGTCAGCCCGAAGGTAGGCATTCCCAGTGCCTCTCGCAAAAGGGGCCTACTCCCTCAAATTTACTGTGCAGTTCAGCACCACCAGCATAGACAGATTTCCACCCCATCCCATCCTGCCGAGCAGCATGCATCAAACAGCCCCTTAAATCTGGAGCACCAACAGCTAATAGTTTATCTGGCTCGTCATGGCACTGAAAGCTTGCAAGCTAAATTGATAGGTCTGGTTCTCAGTTTGAGAGGTGGTCCCTGCTGCAGCACTCGTCTGTTTTGCGCACAGTCGAGTGCGGCTTCGGATGGCCCGGCTGGCAGTGTTTTTCAGTGAAAGTTGCCAATATTGTTACTATCATCGCTCTTGTGTTTGTTTTCACTTTTTGTTGGCCAGAACCCGGCAGACGGAGGATAAAGTGGTACCCATTTAAACAGAGCACTTATAGAAAGCTGTGTTTATCTACGGTCACAGCTCCGTGCATCTGTGGTGGGCTCCGTTTTGCCTGCATGCTGGAGTGGTAGTTCTGACTGAAAGCAAATGCAGTCGTGATGTATTGATGATGGCCGGTTATTGTCTTTGGACGGTTTTTTTTTGGGTGTGAGCTCAGCAGAGGAGAGCAGAGTCACCTCCCCATTCACCCTTTAACCCTACCCACCCACAGAGGCCCTGAACGTGCTGAAGGAGGCAGAGAAGAGGAACTTTGCCTTGATCCCTGTCTGTTACGACAATCTGGTGAAAGCCCTGCTGGCCGAAGGCAACGTTAAGGACGCCTTGGCGGTCCGAGACATGTGAGCGCTCCCCCTCTCATACTCTCTCTCGTTCTGTGAATGTCTCTCCATCTTTATCTCTCCATTGTAACAATACTACTGTTCCTCGTATAACATACTAAATTCAATATAACAAATGTATATATCACCTGATATGGCTGATAATAGCAAGTTAAACATTATTATTTTAATATTGATTATTATAATCAACAGATCTGTAGGTCTACACACCGATTGTTGGGCGGATTGTTATATTGTCTTTACCTAATAATAGTAATTTATTAATGTTATTTCTGGCTGGTTGCTCATTGTCCCCCACACTGTGAAGGCCTGTTCATGATGAAAATTAAATTAATGGTGAATTGGGGAAAAAAAAAAAAAAAAAAAAAGAAATGTGTACTTCTTGTTTGGATTGTTTTTCACAATGTATGACTCTCTCTCTCTCTCTCTCTCGTTCTGTTTCTGTCTTGTGCTCTGGCGGTTTCTCTCTTCTTCTTTGTCTCTTATGGTTCTCCATCATGTATCCTTGTCCTCCCTCTCTTTCCGACTCTACCGTAATCATCTTCAGAGACGAGCTCCAAAACCTGTCTGAGTAACTAGCTACTGACAGAAAAAAGCCTGTTCCATGTAATCATCATGACAATGTGGATAATTCTGCTTACGTAAATCTGGGGGTTAAAAACTTGCCTGGCACCGATCCTTCTGAGACATGTGCAGCCCCAAGCTTGTCATTTCTCTGAGAGATCGGGAGCCTATTAAATGCAGAGAGGAAAGAGTCATCCGCCATCGTAACGAGACTGCTCTCAGAGCCTCAGAATCCGGCTGGCATCAAAAAGGTTTTACAGCTTTAGCAATCTGAGTCACAACGTTTAAGTCCATTTTCTTAGAAACGGCTGGCCATAGAGAACAAATGATAATCTTCTCCTGATTAGTAATGTATCAGTTTTTTTTTTTTTTTTTTTTTTTTTTTGGTTTAGCTTTCTTTTTTTTCCCCTGCCAAGGCACATTAGTAACCACAGAGAAAGGTTGCATTCATCCATAAACCGCTGTAAAAGCAACAGTGGATTTAGAACGCTCGGAGACTGTTGTAGAATATAATGCAACCGTGATTATCCCTCAACATGGAAGGCATCACACCAACATAATAATCACCCACCCTTCAACCTCCACTCCCCCTGCTCCTCTAGAACATTCAGTGAAAGTGTTCTTTGTTTTATGGTTGTGTTGTTTTTTTCTCATCCGTGTATCACAGATTGCATCTCTAAAGCAATTTATCTCCTTGTCATCCTCATTTGGTGTTTCTGAAGGCCTGAGAGATGACACCGGGTCAGGAGGGGGGTTGTTTTAATCATGCCGGACGATGACCAAGATTCAAGTGCAGCAATAATTCCCCAAGTGTGTGTATTACACAGTCTCATATCCAAACTGGTGATTTAGAGAGGCATTTGACAGATGGGTGCAGAACGCATCAGAACTGAGCAATGGGGTGCTTACGGAGAGATTAAGAGGATTGGGGCAAGAGGAAGGGCAGGCGGGGTGCGGGAGCGGCGGGGGCGCGTCGGGGAATCCAGCGGACTCGCTAAAGCCGTCTCGCAGTGCAGAACTCGAGGGGGCCTTACTAAGGGGGGGCAGGTGGTGGGATTTTCTTGGGATTGATAAGAATAATTCTGACCCTGGTTTCCACGGCAATCTGCCAGAGCGGCGGCTGGATGGTCACCACGGCGATAAGGATAAGGAGCAGCCGCCGATGCTCAATTCGGCAGCCAGATTAATCCGCTAGGAGAGCGCATTAGAAGAGACGGAGAGGGGGGAAAAAAGTTTGATTGAGGTTTAGTGCCTTATAAATTAAAAAAATAAGAAGAAATCTGTGGTGGTTTTTTTTCCTGCTTTTGTTGAAAGGACAGAGGGAAGTGGGAGAGGGAAGTGAAAGTCTAAGGTCACCCTTTCGCCGTCTTGTCTGCTTTGACTTCTGACTCTTCCCCTTTGCAATTTGGAGCTCCTGTGTATTAGTTCTTCTGGAGTTCACCCCACACACATGGCCATCTATTACTGTTCGTTTCTTTTGCCTTTTTCTCACTCTTCCACCTTTGTCCATTTTCATTCGTCATCCCCTCACTATCTTAGTCCATTTCTTCTATCCCTGTCTCCTGGTAGACCGAGGTGTTGTATATCTCTGTATGCATGTGTGGTTGTGTATTAGAAATGTAAATGTTGTGACGTTTTGTCCTCTCTCCTAAAACTCATCAGTGTTCTGAAAGCTAATCCAAAGACTAACTGGGAATTGATAGTTCAAAAAGGGTCAGTTAAAAAAAACATTAAGTTCTCCAAGTGTCCTAGTTTGACTGGATCTCATAGGCTCTGGGACATCTGCTCTCTCTCACGCTCTCCCCATCCTATTCTTTCTCCTTTTCTCCATCCACTCACCCAATAATCTCCCTCTCTCCCCTGTGCTTTGTTCATGTCTCTCTCTGTCTTCCCTCTGTCAGATCGCATCCCACTGCTTTGCCCCTTTATTATCAGTGCTGGTGGGGGTCAGTAATCGTTCTGCTAATGACTCTCTACTCTCCCCCTCTGCTCCAGTGCGGTCTCCCGCAACAGCACCTTCAGCTTGAGCGGAATAGCCAACAGCCGCCTGATCATCACACAGGTGAAGAACGACCAGATGGAAGGTAGGCCACCCTGGGCACTCATGGGCCTCAAACACCTTCAGTCCAAACTGAACCATGACCCCGCTTACACTGGCTTTATGATAACCTTGTTACTTTCCTGACATGAAAGTTGTGAACCATTTGATTGACCAACTGGATGTTTTAGTGTTACATCCAGCTTGATTGATGTTCAAGATGGCATCCAATGAAAATAAGTTAAATAGATAAATAGAGAGAAAATAAATAAAAATCAAATGGGGTTGTGGTTGTTACTCGTTGCCTTGAGGCCATAGTGTACCTCAGTGGTGAGAAACAAAGAGAGTCATTTTAAAAATATAATCCTTTTTCTAATACCTAGCAGAACTAGTGTCCTCCTTAGCGGCTCTTGCTTTTAGTTCCCAGAATAAATGGGGAAAATACTAAGCCCCCTCTGTCAGGTTATATGTCTCTGAAACACGGGGCAGGTGAGGAGTGATAAGATCAAGTGCTGAGCATTATTGTTTGCATTTATGACATGTACAGGGAGATGTGTGGAAAGAGAGCAACCTAAAAGGAAGTCCTTTCACAAACTGCAGTGCTGGATGTATTAAAATAACTGAACAATGCATTTCAAAAGGCAGCAATTTTCAGTATTTCAGTATTCAGTAATTCCGAGTTGACAGGGTGGAGAAAGTTATCACTGTGAACAGCTTCTGTTGACAGTAGTCCCTTTCTTTATGCCCTCTTTCTTGACTGTGGAGCATATACCTTGTCAGCACAAACCATGAAAATACAGTAAGCTGTTTTTAATAACTGAACAAGTAAGGAGTTTGAAATGTTGTGCCCACATATGTTAAGTCTTGCCACTCTCTCTCTCTCTTTCTCCTCCCCCCACCCTTCCTCATCCCAGACGCAAAGGCTACATTCAAGTCAATGGTGGACTCGGACCAGGCGCCCACTCAGCTGGCAGTGACCAGGCTGGTGCAGGGCCTCAGTTCCCATGGTGATCTGCAGGGCATACAGGAAGTGGAGAGTGTGATGAAGTCCTTGGGCTCCTCCTTAAACCTGTCCAGCATGCTGTTCATCAACAACATCGCCCTGGCACACATCAAGAAGTAAGTCAACTGATGGGGCTTCTCCACACTGGTGCTCTGACCACTGCTCCACACTGGTGCTCTGACCACTGCTCCATACTGCTGCTCTGACCACTGCTCCACACTGGTGCTGCTGCTGCTCTGACCACTGCTCCACACTGGTCCACCACTGGCTGCTCTGACCACTGCTCCACACTGGTGCTCTGACCACTGCTCCACACTGCTGCTCTGACCACTGCTCCACACTGGTGCTCTGACCACTGCTCCATACTGCTGCTCTGACCACTGCTCCACACTGGTGCTCTGACCACTGCTCCACACTGGTGCTCTGACCACTGCTCCACACTGGTGCTCTGACCACTGCTCCACACTGGTGCTCTGACCACTGCTCCATACTGCTGCTCTGACCACTGCTCCACACTGGTGCTCTGACCACTGCTCCATACTGCTGCTCTGACCACTGCTCCACACTGGTGCTCTGACCACTGCTCCATACTGCTGCTCTGACCACTGCTCCACACTGGTGCTCTGACCACTGCTCCATACTGCTGCTCTGACCACTGCTCCACACTGGTGCTCTGACCACTGCTCCAGACTGCCTGCCGACCCACTCTATTGCCAAAACCATAGTTCCTTATCATTGCTCTTAATCACTGAACTCTATTCTGCACTGCAGTGTTTGTGGCCTTGAAGGAAGACCCAGGCACAGAATCTCTGTAAACCAAACAAGTGAGCTTGCATTGCACACTAGCCCCTCTGTTCACGACAAACTAATCTCCATACAAGCAAAGTGTCCTCCTCCTCCTCCTCCTCTAGCCAGCATGAATATTTAAGGGGCGTAATCTGGAGTGATCGCTGTGACTGCGCAGTCTGAATAATTTACAGCCGGCCCCTCTAATGCTGCGCTGGCGTTCCGGCCCCGCGCCGCCTGGCCTCTTTAGCAGTCAGCTCCACTCAGCCGTCGCGCTCCACCCATGTCACTGCCGCTTAGGCCAGGGCCCGGGTCAGAGTTCGCCGCTGCCAGGCCTGCGCAAGCGCGCCTCTGCAACGACTGTTCAGCCGTGAGACACGCTTCGCTTCCGCTGTCCGCCCCCCGGACGCGTCCCCGGCCCTGCCCGGCCCAGAACGACACTTCGCGCATTAACCCGCCTCACAACATTAATGCGCCAAATGAAACTTTCATGCACTTTTTTTTTTTTTTTTGTTCTCTCCACGTCTTGAGCAAAATAAAGGAGACGCCCACTCCCCTCCCACTCTGTAAGATGGCATTGTTTTATTTTTATGCCTTTGCCTCATGGAGCAGACTTGCAGCGCTCACAGTTTTACAGTGTGAATGTTCAGTGGCCCCATTCGCACAGCTGGAGTGCGTTCGGGAGCAGCTGAGGTGAAGTGAACTTGTGTAAGGGGTCTTACCCTCAAATTGTACCAGAGACCCTCTGGGTCAGAGACCATTGTGCTACCCAACTTAATACTCTCTTTTTCTCAGTCTCTGTCTTCATATCAATGTCTCTTTCTTTCAGTGGTGATATTAACACTGCTATGGAGGGGTTGGAGGCCTTCTACACCCAGGGCCAGGAAGAGGCAGGCTCTCAGGTCAGCAGCATGACCTATGTCTTCCGGAGGCTGATTGAGGAAAAGAATGACCACGCACTAGACAGATGTAAGTATGAATCCCATTCTTCAGCATTTACTTGCCTAAAAAGCTGTGATGCATTGTGGGATTGATTAGGTCTTCAGGTTCCAGTGGAGCATTTCAGTGATAGGCTGTCAATCTGTCTGCCTGTGTTTCCACAGTGAGCGCGATGGCTGAGCGACTGGCCAATCATTTTGCCTCCTACAGACCATCCTTTGATCTCTTCCTTGCTTACCTGCAGTTAGGACAGAAAGAAGAGGCCAAGTTCCTGCTGCAGGTAACAGTTCATCCCTCAACTGGCTCAAGAGTTGCGCTTTTGTTTCCTTAAATATTATGACATCACTAGGAAATTTTATCAGTTTAAAACAGATAGCAATCACAGAACTGCTGAACAAAGAGTGGCTGAACACACCTGAATGAACAGTGATTTCAGTTACTTTTTTTTAAATTTAAGAAAATTTAAAATAATTCATTTGCGTTAAAGGTTGGACTTCCATTATCCCTCTCTGAATCTCGTTCTCAGAGTTCTGAATAATTATTTGTGTAAAATACTTGGACAGGGTAATATGTATATACACATTTTACATTTGTAGAAGTATTTACAGGAAGCCTTCCTAGGAAGCTTTCCTAGTAAGCATTAATTGTAACTGTGCTTGGTTAATGGTGTGGTTTCATAACAAGAACTGACAGCAGGTCCTCTGAGTTCCAAAGTTGTATTTTAACAATGGTTTAAACAAGTGCATAGCCATTTATTATTTTTTTTAATTAACCTGAAAAAAAACCTCAAAAAGGCTTCTCGCTAGGAAAATGACAGGTTTATTGAAGGGGTCTGATTGGGTAATTGAGAGCTGAGTTGGAAACAGAGCAGCGAGGATCGGGGAGTTCCCAGGGGTCCCTGCTCACAGAGAGCACGCCGTTGTTACCGTGACTTCCAAAGCTTTTAGGCGGACACAGAGGAGACGGCAGGATCGGGCGCGGGGGGCCACCGGGGAGCCCAGGGTACAGGGAGGCCTCGATTCTAGGAACCAGGTTCCAGGCAGGGCCGCGTCTATGTAATTGGCTCAGTTTGTACAAAGGCTGTTCTGCCGCTGAGTGCCCCATGTTCCCTTTAATACACAGCCCCGTTAAAAGCTTCTGACACGTCCATCTCATTCCGCTGTTAAAGAAAGAGAGAACAACAGACGCTGTTCACGAATGGATTGTAATGTGACCTCATTGTCACTGAACCCAGCATGAGCGGGAACACAGACTAGGGCAGGAGCAGGGTTATGATGGACGCCAGGGGGTTTCTGCTTTGCTCTAACATCATCTCCCTCTCACTAGTTTTATTGTTAACTGACTTTGTCCTGCTTTCAAGAGTCCTTTTTCTTTTAAAGAAATTAAATGCTTCACCTTAATGTCTCCTTGGACCTCAAAACCATATTTGAAGTCATCTAGAAAAAATTGTTTAAATGTTTGATCGTGTAACTCTGGGAATGAGTTTGGTTGCACCTCAAGGAGCTCCCATCGGGGCGAGAGTGGAGCTGGTCTGATTAAACCTC
The DNA here is from genome assembly GCA_022829145.1 of Albula goreensis. Taxonomy (NCBI): domain Eukaryota; kingdom Metazoa; phylum Chordata; class Actinopteri; order Albuliformes; family Albulidae; genus Albula; species Albula goreensis. The sequence continues at coordinate 15,516,948 of CM040750.1, forward strand.
ACTTTTTTGCGGCTTGCGCTCATTTGCACTCTCGCTCAAACTTCTTCCCCTCATTCCACTTTCATTGACTCTTTCCTTCACCATCATAGACTGACGCGGGTTCCAACTCCCATCTCCATGGTAACTGCAAAGTTGGAGCTTCAGCCCCGATGATACCGATATCATTTCTGCAGACTGGCGGTTTCTGTCCGCCATCGACGCTTCCTGTTTGATATTTAACGGACAGAAGATAAAAGAGGCACAGAGCAGAAAATAAGAAGGGCTGTCTCCATCTCAAAGAGCTTTCAGAAGGAGCAGAGAGATTGGAATCTCTCTTTTGTATGACTAAGTGTAGATAATTATACTTTAAAGAGAACAGGCGCTGTACATTTTAATTTTTATAAAGAAATGAGCAGTTATCTGGCTGACACCGTATTAGCTGCATAATTAACCTTCAACTGCAGAGCACACTTGCAAGTGCCTGGAGGTATAATGGAGGAACACAGTAGTTCACATACACACAGTTACAGTGCATACAGTGTCTGCACGCAGATCCACACGCGCACACACACACACACACACACACACACTAACATTTCATCTTCACGTACACTTGTTCTTATGTCTTCATATTTTTGTAAGCAATCATTTTTATACACATTATATACAAATATTTTTTCTTCTGGATTTCCCCCCTTTATCACACCTTGAATACAGCCTGTTTAGCCTCATGGAACAAACCTCCCACTGATCTGGGAGGAGGCGGCTGTGACGTGTTTCCTATGAGTTGTGTGACAACAACTGCTCACTTCTTTCCACACTGCAGGCACACCTCCAATTATATAATGCCTGTGTCTTCGGTGGGTGACAAAGTCAGCATACAATCAGTTCAAACAGGCGCCCCAACCACCAGGTGTGGCTGCTAGAGACCAATGAGATCATTGAACCTAACCAGCCTAACCCCTGTGTTGTCCCAGCAGGGCTGGGGAGAGTTTTACCTCACCACTGTGGACCTCTGGCCATAGCCAGTAACGGTATGACTGAGACTCAAATCCCCAGTGGTACGGCATAGGCCTGCTTTCCAAATGAACGTCTCACTGCATGAGCCACCTGGAGGTCCCAACACATACGTATTATCACTTTGCCACAAATGGGTCACATATTAGGCACACATACTCACATGCTTATGAACAGCAATACTCTATCTGCAATCAATACTGTCTCTCATGGGTCATGGGTAACCTGCTCTGCTCAGCCAGAGTTTGCTATTTTTAGGTAAGTCAGGCTAACAGGTTTTGTCTCATGAACCCCCCTTCTCTCCTTATGTAGCGATGTGCCTCCATTACTGAACAGAAGGCAGCCCTGATCTCATATGTTGCCAGGACAGCGCAGAAGCCTGGACAGGTGAGGTCACACTGCCCTTACCCCTGTGTGCTGGAATAGTGTAATGGGTGGGAAACTGGGTTTGTAATGCAGTGAAGGGATGTTCAAATCCGGTGTGGGGGAATGGGAATTGGCTCCTTAGCAAGGCACCTAGATTGAAGTGCTTCAGTACATATCCAACTTTATCAATGAATTGCATTTATTTAGATTTTCATCCATTTAAGTCTCTGTATGAAGAATGAAATGTCCTTTAGTTTAAATGTAAATGGAACTGTGTCAAAAGTGCCATAATTATAGGCAAGGTAGTGTGGTCTGGTTGTAAAGGGACCAAACCTGTAACTAGACTATGTCATGGGGGGCATTGTTGACTCATAACTATGGTGACTGAAGTATCAATTTTAAGATCATCTAAGCAAATGAATAGTACAACATACACATGTCACCAGTTGTTGGATTCTTTGAGAAATCGACACTGTTCCAGAACACTCTGCACTCTCAGCTGTGGCTATGTGACGTCATCTCACCAATGTATTTGCCCTGATCTGGGTTTTTGTTTGTTTTGTTTAAGGTCGACAAGATCAAGACCCTACTAGAACTCATCCCTGACTTTACTGAGAAGGAAGCCGTGTACCCCTACATAATGAAGTGTTACAGTGAGTACATGCCCCCCTTGCCTGGCCCCCTGCTGTTTGAACACTATTCTTCCCATAGGATATCCAGCATCTGCTCAATTTGCTCAGACACATACTAGACTGATGGTGTGACACTCTCGACCTCACGGGCAGAGCCATCTCCAGCAAGCCGTAGCACAGCTGCCGTTCACACGCTCGCATAATCGGAATTATTAATGGAGTTTCAATCTGCTGCACGGTTTTCATTTCCTGTGTAGATGCAGTCCTGTATATGGAAATGTATAACCGCATCCCTGTTGTTGAGGACGTACTGTCACGATCGCACACCTAGGCATTCTCTGGCATGGAGCTTTAATGGCAAGTCCGAGGCGAAGCGGTGGGATGACCAAGCCGAGGCTGATGGATTCGGAGCCCTCCGCTCCCTCCCAGGGTCCCTCCTAAGCTGTTATTAACAGGCAGATTAAAAATGCAATGCTGACGAGAGAGGCCGAGACATCCTGGCAAATCGCTGAGGCGTTTTTTTTTTTTTTTTATACACGCGTTCACTAATGAGTGCCTCCCGTACTCGGGCGTGGCGTGTGAGAGTTGACATGTTAAAGTACTTAAAGTCCTTCTGTTCCGCTTCCCGCCCAGGGACCATGATTATTTCATGCCCTGAGGCCCCGCCCCAGCCTTCCCCCATCGCTCGCTGGCGAGGGCTTAATTTGGGGCAAACTAAGAAAGTGGCACAACTTAACATGGCATTCCTCTTTTCTCTCTTCTCTACTCTGTCTTGATTTCCACTACCCCCCACCCACCCCACTGAATCCCCCTCTGTCCTGCGCTGTGGATAATCGATTTGTCACGATCCGCTGCTTGATCCCAACCCAGGCCAGGAAAACGACCTGACTTCTGCAAAGGCCCTGTACCAGAAGATGCAGGAGGAGGGGCTCGTCGCTGACAACCTGTTTCTGAAGAGGCTTGCTGTGCTGTACAAGAATGCTGGGGAGAGCGTCCCGTTCGAGGAACCCCCTGTGAGTATCTCCTCGTCATTCATCCCTCTCCTCCTGAAAGACGTCTCCACATTACCCCTCTGAACCGCTCACCCTTTCACCATCCCCTCTGTACCAGTACATCTGCCCTTCACTGTCCCCACACTACCAGGGACCCTTTCACTTGCGTCCTTCATCCCACTGAGTGCCTGTGTTTCTCCAATCACCTGCACACCTCCCATTCACTAATCCCCTACACACTTCTATGAAATCAGTCACCTGCACACCTCCCATTCACTAATCCCCTACACACTTCTATGAAATCAGTCACCTGCACACCTCCCATTCACTAATCCCCTACACACTTCTATGAAATCAGTCACCTGCACACCTCCCATTCACTAATCCCCTACACACTTCTATGAAATCAGTCACCTGCACACCTCCCATTCACTAATCCCCTACACACTTCTATGAAATCAGTCACCTGCACACCTCCCATTCACTAATCCCCTACACACTTCTATGAAATCAGTCACCTGCACACCTCCCATTCACTAATCCCTACCACTTCTATGAAATCAGTCACCTGCACACTTCTATGAAATCAGTCACCTGCACACCTCCCATTCACTAATCCCCTACACACTTCTATGAAATCAGTCACCTGCACACCTCCCATTCACTAATCCCCTACACACTTCTATGAAATCAGTCACCTGCACACCTCTCATTCACTAATCCCCTACACACTTCTATGAAATCAGTCACCTGCACACCTCCCATTCACTAATCCCCGACACACTTCTATGAAATCAGTCACCTGCACACCTCCCATTCACTAATCCCCTACACACTTCTATGAAATCAGTCACCTGCACACCTCCCATTCACTAATCCCCTACACACTTCTATGAAATCAGTCACCTGCACACCTCCCATTCACTAATCCCCTACACACTTCTATGAAATCAGTCACCTGCACACCTCCCCCATTCACTAATGCACACCCTCATTCACTAACTTCTATGAAATCAGTCACCTGCACACCTCCCATTCACTAATCCTCTACACACTTCTATGAAATTAGTCATCTACACACTTTCGGTACTACATTAGCTTTGCTGATGGTATATTTTAGGTGACTTTAAATGCTGACTTTAAATGAGGATATATTGCCCTATATTTCACGCACAGACGACAGCGGTTTCATCAAAACACGGTGGCATTAACAGAAAGGCATTTTTCTGACCACACGGTCCCTAAATACAGGATTTTCAGTGGGCCCAATGTGAGGGCTCACATGAGAGAAGACATCAACTGATGATGAAGTGATTAAGTAAGAAATGTATGAGCCGGAATGGTACATGGGCTCTGAGTGTCCCAGTTTTGGTGGGTGATGCTGCTTGACATAGGCGGAGATTAGCTGGCCAGGATAGCATGTCATTGGGTTCCAGTTTGAAGTGTTGCTGCTGCTGCCAGGTGGTGGGGTTGAGCCTGCAGCATACAGCAAACCAGTATGTGGAGTGGGCATCAGAACCACTAGGCCACCAAAGCGGTAACAAGTGATGATGTTAAGGGTCAGAGCTATTGTAGGGGGGTTTGACATTGCTTACCGGAACGGACGGGTCACTCGCCTAGAACCCGTCGCCAGATCCTCAGCTCCTCAGGGCTCTGCTTAAAATACACAAACTGCAGAGCTGTCAGAAACACAACACCAGGACCACACTAACTGCTCCTGAACACACAGAGAAACATCCTTTATTAGAGAGAAAATAAAGGAACAGCGCTCCCCTCGGGGGTGGAACTGCCTGAGGGAATGGAAAAGAGAAAAGTTTTCCTCCCTGAGAGAGCTGAGGGTTGAGAGAGGCAGGAACTCGATAAGAATGTGGTGGCAATGTGTGTGGTAAAGTGGAGAGCATTTTAGGATTTGGGGCAAGCATTTCAGTTGCAGGTGAGGTAAAAACCTTCCAAAACTTGGACTCCATAGCACAGGGGTGCTCTGCCCTTCCCATCATGCACTCACTCAGCAGTGCCCCTTACAGGGCAAAATGGATCTGCAGCTCATACTGGACTGGATATAAGTATACACACACACGCACGCTCAAGTGCTCTCTCACACGCACACACACACACACATGCGCTGAAGTGCTCTCTCTCACACACACACACACACACACGCTCAAGTGCCCTCACACACACACACATGCACACACGCCCTAACTCACACTGGCATGCCTTGCACTGCACCCATAATCTCTGCCACAGTGCGCATTGTTCGGTGTGAGGCACAGAGTAATACGACTGTACAGTCTGCCTGCTTAAAGAATCTCCTGGCCGAGCAGCTCTTCTGGAAATGTACATATGTGCACACGTGCGCACACACACACACACACTCTTTCAGACACACACACACATGCAGAAGAAAGCACCCACTTTTCCTCCGTCTCTGTTGAGGGTGAATAAGCCCTCTGTCCTTTCGAACACTATATTCCCCTTACCTGTCCCCACTCCTCGTCCATTCTGTTTCCTGTCTGTTTAGTCCCTGGCCCCATCTTCTCCCCCTCGCCATCCCTCACCCTCCTCCCCCGGAGCAGAGCTCATGTCCCACCAGCTCCCCTAAGGGGGGGCTGAACAGCAGGGCCCAAATGCGTCCACCCCCCATATCCAAAAAAGCATCCGAGTGGCCTGCATAATTCAGCACCTGTCGGAAAGGTATCGGAAAGCGTGTTTTGTAACCGCAGAGATGAGGTGGGGCTGGCAGCAAGTGCCACAGCAACAGCCACCCCCACCCCCACCTCCCCCAGCTCCCAAAGCCGTTCTACAAATCACCTCTAAAGTTTTCTACAAAGCAATCTCAGGTAGTGCTCCCAGGGGCCAGCCCGCTAATGCCGGAGCCAGCCACAGCCCCCTGAGAGCCCTGATAAGGAAAGATTTCCACAGCACCCGTGTTCAGCCCTCTCCCCTAACACTGCTACCACTATTTATCGAGTTTAATTACATTGTTAATAGGAGAATATACAATGTTAAGGCAGTGTTAATCCTCTGAATGCACTCACCTTCAAAAGCACGCTTTTGAGACAAAAGCTCGTTTAATTAACTGGACCTGATGGAGAAAAAATATTGAAGTACATTATTTGTGTATTAATCTGGTTTGGGAGATGAAACAGCAGGCTGTGATTGGCTGAAAGCTAGAAGAGAGCAGTGTGATTATGCAGAAGTAAGGTACCCTGATAATTGCATCCCACCTCCAATAAAAGATCTATTGGGACATGAGCATTTGGCGCAGGTGACACAGTCCGTTGTGTGACAGGAAGTAGTGTATATGATGGGTGACATGGTGTTTTGACATGTATGTGTAGTTCTCTTCCCCAGTCCACTGACTGTTGTTCCCTTCTCTGCTTCTTACAGGAGTCTGCCAAATTTTACGCCGAAGAGCTGAAGCAGAAGACAAATACTCAGAAATTGGCTAAAGATGACTAAAGAAATGTTCCCTGTCGTCCTGTGTTCTTTCTTTGTTTTCTTTTTTATATAAGTTGTTTCATTGATCATTGTGGAAGACTGTGATTTCCAGTGTTGAACTCTGTGAGCCCTGCATTGTAATTACATACAGAAGTATTTATCCTAACAATAAAAAATCTGGGAAATAGAGAAGGTGTGACTGTTCATGTTCTGGTCATTCTTGGTCATTGAGCCCCAGCCATTTTGACTGAAAGCTGAAAATAAGTGTGATGAAAAGGAGCTGGTCACCAAACTGAGACATGTAGCGTGCTTGACCCGTCCCTCCTCTGACCCTCCAGCCATAGGGGAGGTAGGCACACGAGGCAACACCTGATTGGGCCACGTTTAATGCTTGTGTGAGTGTGTGAGAACGTGTGCATGCTTGTGTGTGCATGTGTGCGAGACCATGTCATGTAGGGGTAGATGTTTGTACATATGTTAAAATGAAATCCTATGAACCCTACAAAATTTTGTCACACTTCACAAAATGACCTGGGGTATATGAGGTCCATCTCTCTTTGCAGTGGTCAGAATGTCCTCCACATAGAGGATTAGTTGAGTTTCAGCCCTGGTTCAGAGGCACAAATGGAAACAGGTCTGCATTGTAACGGTTTACCTCATTCTGTCTTATTCCTGAAGCTGATTGCTGTTGGACTGCTTGTGAAAACATTGCTCTTGCTTGAGAACCTTGTGCTGGTTGAAACGGTACATATGAGAGAAGTAGTGTACAGTGTAATTGTACTCTAATGATTAATGCTTGATACATCTGAAACATAATACTCACCAACAGATGGTATATGGCACAAATAAAGATTGAATTCGATTTCTGGAGTGTTTCATTCTGATTGATTTCATTGTCTGTTTTTTGCACCGTAACACTTTGTCTGTCTGCGTTTTGGGCATCCTGACACATAGTGTGTCTGTTTGGTGCACCCTAACACCTTTTGTTCACCCCTCCACTTAATCTGTCCATGGCTTATACCCCCAACACCTAGTCTGTCTGCGTCTCCCATACCCCAACCCTCCTAACACTTAGTTCATTTGATACACCCTTATAAGCAAGTTGAAATGTGGGTGAGGGTGCATAACAGCATTTTTGCTTCATATTTTTCATTTGTGGTTTTAAAATACAAATTGAAAGAAAACTATGCCACTTGGAGTCGTTCTCCATTTTCAGCCAGTTCCTGAATGACATTGTGTGTCACATTTCACTAAAGCAGTTGTCTCCTCTTTTGAGGTCACCAATCAAACTGTAGCAGGGACATTTTATAAACCCACATATGCAGTCTATGTTTGATACACCCTCGCTCAGTCATGTACTGTTATGTATGGTGTTGATATACACCTATGGCTAATAGTCATGCATTTTTGCATGTTTAACACATACTTGCAGCTAACAGGTACCTGTCTGACAGACTTTCTCTTTCGTGCATCCTCATTCCCAGTGTTTGATGCATCATTTTCCCAATAACACATTTATTACACCCTTAGTCCCAGTGGTGCCAATGTTTCAGATGGCATGCTTAATTTACCTCTGTCCCAATGGTACTCACACCTGATACATTAATAATCTCAAGAACTTGTTATTGCTCCCCTGTTCCACTGCATTGGGGACTGCGCAGCTGACGCAGGTAGACTGAAGGCTCCAGGCAGACCAGGAGCGCAGTCAGGGGGCTGTAAAGCAAGTGTTAACCTACTGGCTGAAGCCTGTCTCCAGTGAACATTGTGCCAATTCACTTCCCAGTCATAGATGTACTGCAGATTCAGCTCCCATGTGTTATACATATGTTTGATTCATCCTAACTCAGGGTCTACTCATATTACATTATTACACCCACTTGTCTCTGGTGGACATTTCTGTTCGATGTCAATCTTGGGTTCAGTCTGTTACTCCTCTCTTGCTGTTTGTAAATGTAGGCTATGTCTCGTTGGGTCCAGTTCTACATGTACACATATATACATACACTCAGCTGTGGTGACATAGCTGCTGAAACCCACTCCTCCTGTCACTCCACAGACAACCATGACAGATGCTCAAACATTTTCAGTCTGTCTTAGGAATGATGTAATGATTATAAATAAACATAACTGCCTGATGAAAGACTAGGAACGGTTTGTTTTTGTAATGTTGGTGTATATGGGTGTATGTTTGTATGGCAGGGGGAAGGGGGAGGGCTGGGGGTCAGTGAGGAGGTAAAAGAAATTGAAAATTTATCGTGTTAAATATTGAGTTTAGATGAAATTTTATTGCATTTTTGAACCATTTAATCCTGATAAGACATTGGAGTTTAATAGGTACACATGTGGTACAATGCAAAATGTTATTTATGTTACAGTTCCACAACAAATTTATCAAGGTTTTGCACCAGTGCAAAACTTGCATAATACAATGACACAAGAAAACCGCCAGTTACACTACAATTTATTAAACCCAGAAGCTTTTCACTGTAGCTTCTATTGGCACATATATTGTTAAGCTTTATAATCTTACATATACAGAAAAGATTAAGTAAAAAAAACGGATTGAAAACGAGCAAGCAAATGCCAACGATGGATATCTGCCCGACAAATACTCTAATCATCCGCCAAAAAAAAACCCTCATAGGAGAGTTCTGTGAGAGGGAGCATGCAGTACTTTGCTGCCATCCAGCGGCAGGAAGTTGTAGTGCAAAATTTAAGCGCAACGAGGGACATAACTAAATGCTAGTTGAATGAGCTAGTGGTAGATTTAGCTTCACCAATCTTGGCTTGACTTCTGTTTGATGAAACGCAGTGACAGATAGTACAGCAGCATAAAGGCAAGACATACTGCGAGCAGGACAAGGTAGCTTGAATAAAGAGGGTACTGATTCATGTCCATGGCCTCCACCACCTGTTCAAAACAAATACGGTATTTTATTTCAATATCAGAACAAACAATATTAATTTAAATGACAATTTAAAAGCAGCTACAGCCTTTGTTACTTACTAATTTAGTTTTAATAAATGCTGCACATTGGACAGTGAATATGAATATTAAATTTGCATAGAGATGGCAGCTTCAATTACTCACCTTCATCCCGTCTACTTTGATTGTGAAGTTTCCCAGGGTGACCTTGTACGTCTGATCACGAAACTGCACTTGTAGCATACCGTCGAAGCCCCAACGCATGAAGGATGCGTGCGAGAACCAGGAGGCCACTGCAAAACAAATACACACAAATGACCATAAGCATGTGGAAGTGTGGCTCTCAGGTTTGAGCCATGAGGCACATCATTCAACAGTTCAGTCCACAACTATTTCTCATATAGTTTTGTCAAGACATGGTTTAAACGGTTTTTGGCCAGTTTGTTGAAATTGTACATAAAAAAGGGATAATGATATGATTGAATATTGATCATTGAAAAAAGTGCATATTAAGAATGTCAGATGTTGCACAGATGATGGACAGGTAGGACATAACCCCTTGATTTCTCTGGGGACTGATGATGCCCTCACCCGTCCACATGTTCTCCAGGCTGATCACAAAGCCGCCGGTGAGGTAGAAGACGGTGAAGATGGCGTTTCCCATGAAGGCGGAGGTCTGTAGGGTGGGCAGGGCGGCGGCCACGAACAGGGCCATGGAGCGGCTGCAGTACACCATCAGCCAGACCAGCAGGAAGTTGAGCAGGAAGCGGTCAGGGGCCTCGTTTAGGCCTGCCAGCCAGTAAATGGGCACGCCGTAGACCAGCGTGAAGACGCAGTGCTCCGGAAGCTCCCCCAGGATCTGGCCATTGTGCACACATACGTCAGCTGACACCCGTGACAAGCAACCTGGTGATTATTTTAAATATTTTGCTGCACAGTGTACTCTGCCACTAATGTTCTTGATTCCTCACTCAGATGGTGCTGGCATAGACCAATGCTGACCCCTAGTGGTCAGTAAGAAATTGGTTGCCTTTTTACTGTAGGCAGAATACTGCCAATAGTTAAGAAACACTAAGTGGTAAACACTAAATGGTAATTTTGTGGTTACCTTGGCAAAGAAGTATGACGTAACTGAATACATGCCATCTTCTAGTTCATGATACAGCATTGCTCTTTCCGAGTGGCCTGTGGAAATCAAATTGAGAGCACATCAGTATCACAGCTCAGTATATGCTTCACAAGATGGTCACGGTGTGCCATCAGCACAAGGTGTGTGGAATGTGACTGTCTAATTATGACATTCTCATCACCACAGTTTGACCAATAGCAATGTTGCAATTATCAATTATTTGAAAGTGTGGACTTCGATCTCAGAATGGGTTGGTGACTGAAGACCTATCAATCACCAACCAATCAGGAAAATGTTCACGCCACATCAAAACTCTGTGATTATGTTCACTTAGCTGCTGTGCTGATAACATATGACAAACCCCACCCATTTCTGGTTACTGCCACCTTCTAAGTGCCCAGTTTACTAGAGATTACAGCTTCATCAGGAGCTTATTGGCTCACATGTGGATGTATTCAGAGGACAGACTGCATCACAGTAGGTGAGCAGGGCGGACACTCACACTTAGCGATGACGTCCAGGACGACTGCAAAGGGGGTCAGTGCCCCCATCATGTAGAGCAGAGCCACCGTATCCTGGATGGAGAGGCGCTCCTCACCCGCCCCAAAATACAGGAACCCGATGAGCAGGGACATCAGCAGCGCCTCCAGCCCATGCACCACCAGGGTGACCAGGTCCCGGAAGTCATTGTATACCTGTCTCCTAAGGGACCAGAGGTGACATGCAGGTGAGAGGAACCACTGACAAAGAGACAAATTTACTAAGAACATGCTGATGTGTGAAAGCTATGTGGTACACCGTGCATGAAAATCTTGATATGCCAATACTGAGAAGTGATATTGTGATATTATAAAATGGCTTTTTGCCATTTTAAGAGCAACTATGCAGTATACTTAAAGATCAATGCATACTTCTGAGATAGCAATTACCAATTGCATATACTCTGAAATGCACATTTAAACTAAATTCAGGTTAATTACAATGAACTTGTAACTTGAATGGTTAAGAGCAGCTGTACATCCTTCTGTGTGGAAACTTTAGGAAAGGTTGCCCCCTGCTGGCTCACCTGATCAGAATAGAGAACTGGTGTACAGGGCCTGGAAGACGGTCCCTGTGCTTGGATACATTGATCACTTCATCCTGGGTCCTGGTGGGGCACTAGACAAGAGGCATAGTGGATCCTGAGGCTCGAAAAAAGAACTCAAAAGACTTCCATGTTTCACTATCTCACATTAAGGGTCCTGGCTGGACTGTGGAGGTGGTAACACTACATAATCTAATTCAGGTTTGGGACTGGGGCAGGTTGGAATGGGGTGAGATGAGGATGGCTGGGGTGTGTTACCTGGAGCACTCAGGAAGGGCGCTGAGCTCAGCTGGCTTCCACATGAAATCCTCCGTCCCTTTCACTTTCTCCACAAACTGCTCCGCCAGCACCTTGGCACGCGCCAGACACTCTGCCTCACTCTCTGGGCTGCGGCGGTCAATACTTATCAGGTCCACTGTAAGGGATGAGGGTGGAGGAGAGAGGGACAGAGGGTCAGAAACAGCCAAGACGGGGAAACCTTAATGTCATGTAGCTGCCTCTATACAAAGTGCCAGTAAATAACGAGTCGTCCATAACATCAAACCCTGCGCTCACCGTAGAAATCAGAGGGGTTGCAGTAGCGGGGGCAGGGGTGCCCCAGCGCGGTGAAGTAAGACACCATGTCCCGGGCCGGACCGCAGTACACCGCCGACCCAGATGAGAGCAGGACCACCAGGTCGAACAGCTGGAAAATATCTGAGCGTGGCTGGTGGACAGAGAGCAGGACCAGACGGTTCCCCCTGGCCAGGCGGGACAACGTGATCACCAGGTTGTGAGCCGTGAAACTATCTAGCCCTGAGGTGGGCTCGTCCAGGATCAAAATCCCTGCATGAAGGTAACAGGTCATAGATTACATGAGGAGAACTGGCAAAACAGCATTCAGATAGTGTAAGGATCATGGGTACTACAGGACACCAGTAACATAGACAGTGGGTGAAAGAACACACAGGTAACTTTGACCACAGGTAACACAGCACACAGATAACATGAGCCTTAGTTAAGACAGCACAGGTAGTATGTACATCACAGGTAATACTGTAAAAATTGGAGAATTCAATGACATAAACAATGATTACAAAATAAATCTGTAGTTTGACAAAATATTTTCAATGAAAAATGTGGTAGAACTGTTTTAAACAGTTTCCATTAATCAAGCGATTGGTTTTAACCAAAATTAACATGCACATTGGGTCTTCACAACCATACTTGAAAACCACTGATATATCACAGGTAACATAAACTATGGGTAACCCAGCCCACAGTAACACTGAGTGCCATACAGCACACTAATAGTACACCACAGGTTATGTAACAAACTGCCCGTGGATGGGTAGCATACAGATTGGCAGCACCACATACAGATGACATTTCACACTGAAAACATGGCACAAAGGTACAGATCAACACACAGATGACATAACACACAGGAAACATGGCACATTCAGCAGAGCACAGCGATAACACAGAACAAATAACACAGACAATACACCTGCGGGTAGTACTCGCTCTCATGCGGCCACATGGATATAGGCTTATGGGGCATCTTTACTGTTCCGTTTACTATAGATCTGCTCCTGACGGACCTCTTTGGAGCTCTACATCCCAGGTTCTGGAGATGCTCCATCCAGTTTTCCAATTTCCTCTTAACTAAAAGGTTTCTGGGGGAGTGGGGCCACTAAACTACTGATAATCAGTCAGTCATCTGTTCACATTTCTACCAGGGAAGGTGGTGTCTCAGTGCTCTTCAGACATGGTGATTAAAATGCTCTGTCAGTAAAACCATGCCGCTCATCTATTTGCATACTACAACTCAGACGTGTCAAGATCCATTTCATGGCTGTGGGTGGTAGATCCCATTAAAGTACTGTTCCAGCATATGGACGGGCCCTGTGCCCCAGCTGGAGTACCATCACCCTGTGCCCCAGCCCATAACTCACCAGGGTTCCAGAGCAGCTGCACAGCAATGCTGACCCTCCTCCTCTCGCCTCCAGACACGCCCCGAACGTAGTCGTTCCCGACACGGGTGTGGGCACATTGACGCAGACGCAGCTCTGCAATCACGTCATCCACCTGCGCAGTCAGAGCAGCTTCAGTTACACGCCGGTGTAGACGACACTTCATACACATATGTAACGGTGATTACACGCAGTCAGTAGCTCCAGTCGCATGCACTGGGCTGGGGAGCGGGGGTGGCGCTTACCCTCTGGTCCCTCTGCGCGTCAGAGAAGTGTGTGGGCAGCCGCAGTCTGGCCACGAAGGCCAGCGTCTCGCGCACGGTGAGGTGGGGCAGGAGCCGGTCATCCTGGCGGACGTGGGCGATGCTCTTGCGGACCAGCTGAGGTGTACTGGGCTGCCCATTGATCAGCACCTGGCCCATATTTACCGTGCCGCCTTCGTCCCGGCACGTGATGATGTCCAAGAGGGACGTCTTTCCACAGCCTAGACAGGTGTGGGGAGGTTCAGGGTGGCAAAGTAGTAGGGCATAAAAGAGGGGCAGGAGTCAGGGTGACAATGAGAGATATTTACAAACACTGACAATCGTCTTGTCAAAGATGCTAGACCTGCCCCCTGCTGAGTGGGGTGGGACTGCATACCTGAGCTTCCAATGATTGCCAGCATCTGGCCACTGTGCACACGCAGGTTCAGGTTGTGGATGGCTGTCTGCTTAGTGCCCTGCATCTCCCAGGGCAATTTAAACTCTGATAGCTTCTCATACCAGGGGATCTGGGCAGCGGTGTCCACCTGCCAAGCACACACAGTAAGCGAAAGGCAGTAAACTTTAAGTTAAAGTTAAATTAAAGCAGATCCCAGCTAGAATGAATTAAAGCACTGGGTAAAACCGCTTCTTGATTAATCTGGAGAGATCTGATGTCAAAAAGTCAGGGAGGAGAGTCGGTGTTGTGTTTTTCACCTCATAGTGCAGGTCCCGGATCAGCAGCTCGTTGCGGCCCCCGCTGTAGGTGAAGTACAGACTACTGTCCTCTTCTGCTGAGGAAAAAAGCTGCTCCCTCCTTTTCTAAAGAGGAAACAGACAAAGAGGGAAATCAGAATGGCCTATCAGGACTTGGGGCATTGGCCCATTCATGAACATATACACACACAAACACACTCACAGACACAGACACATATGATAGACTCGCCATTCACAATAGGTAGATTCTAGTTATAGGAAAATTTGAAAAATAAATAAATTGCTGCCTGACAGGAATGCTGAAACTGAAGCCCAAATCCACAAAAGATAAGCCTCACCTGTTTATTTATGCATACGAGAACTGACCCTTCGCACGTTAACCATGAGACAGTTTAATTGTTATCTCAACAAATTACAATAATATACATATGGAGACATTGTGCCAGGTCTGATAACAAGAAGAAAGGAGTAAAGATAAAGTGTATAACAGGTCAGACGAGTTCTAACATAAACCACAAGGGAAATAAAATTCATTTGCTTGGCCTTGCCACCAAAGCTGCACTGCTCTGTGCTCATAAGTCCAAACTCAATGGTCTGACAGGACCAACACTCCCCCCATGCAGTCACTGCCATGATGTCACCATACGTTTTTTCTCCAGACACTCTTGGTTTACAGCCTTAAGTGAGATAAGACAAAAGCTGTTGGATAAGATGCTTTAGTGAGAGGGTGGAAGGCAGGGGTCGGGGTTGTTATCGGTCAGAGCAGAGTGTTCAGTGGCTTTACGGTAAGAAGAGCTCAAAACAGAGCGGCCGCTGTATCTAATTCTGTGGGATACGCATTAAGTCCAGATAGTGTCCTCATACAGTATACCCTGAGCAACCCATCGGCCTCTGCACAGAATTCCTTCATTAAAAATGATCATCTTTAATCCAGATCTAAATCGATCTGACCTTGAACGATGTGCCAAAACATCGGCTGTTAGTCCAGAGTTCAGATCACATCACCCAGCGCCATCCCAAATTATGTAATGTCAAATGCCAAGACTCCATTTTAAATCTCACTGAGCAGGAAGTGAAGAGATCACTGCAACATAAAGCCCAGGGTACAGCTAAACACCTATTTCGATGAACAACACAAGCAATACATGATAACAGCTGCCATGCTAGGTGAATAAAGTATGTATACGTATGCAGTAATGGTAGGCATAGTATGTATATTGCATGGTATAGTTTGTTACTGCACAAAGAGGAATGAAAGAGACAGGAAAGCTGACTTTGCCCCAATATCCCCCTGTCTGTGTGTCTGCCATTTGTTTGTCTCATGTTGTGGCAGTACCACAGGGGTCATGGGTATGTTGACTCACCGCCTGAGGGGCACTTGTGGGGACAGGGCCCCTTCCCGAATCGAGGCCACACTCGGTCGACATCACAGCTGGACTGTAGCAGCACAGAATCTCTGACCAGCACTCCTCATTCTTCACAAATTCTTCCCCCTCAGCCCCGGATTCCAAATCAGACCCCCTGCTCCTCTCTCCTCTCTCCGTTGTCCCAGGCAAGCAAAGGCCGGCTGCCTCCCAGGTGGTTTGTCTTTATAGAGAGGAGAGCAAAGTTCCCTGATAAGAGTGGCCATGGCACGCCTCAGATTTTATGGTGCCAGCCCCCCCGAGCTATCGCAATGCCCTGCCGGACAGGTGGAGATTCGCTCCCACCAGTCTGATCAGAGGGGTTCCAAGTCTCAGCAGGAACGGATGGCTCCCACCATGAACAAATCGTACTCGCTGTCGGGCGAGGGGAGCCAGGAGGATGCCCGATTCAAAGAGACCTTCAAGTTTGTACCCGAAAAGATGGCGCCTCCAAGCCCCTCACAACAAGGTGAAGTCCGACCCTCATGCAGCCTGAGTGTAAGCCAGGTGTCTTACACTGTCAGGTAAGAGTGAGTTTCTGATCCGTTTACACCAAGGTTAATGTAAGCTACACAGAAAGAGGTATAAATTCTAATGAGTCAGGTGCCAAGTAATGGTGAAATCCCAACCTGTTTACAATGTCAGCTGTGCAAATGGACATGCAGATTGTATGAGAGTCACCTTGGTGTCTTACACTGTCAGGTAAGACTGAGTTTCCTACTTACTACTAATCATGGCTATACATGATTACTATAAGACATTTAGATCCTGTTTGCGAGTAAGGAGGCTAACACTGTCAGGTAAGAGTGAATCTACCTGTTTATAATGTCAGTTATACAGTTGGAAATTCAGATTCTGTAAATGTCAGCCAGGTACCTTACCTCAGGTGAGAGTGAGCTTCCTCCACATTCATATAAAGGTAAATGTTGGACAATCTTTAATTTACTGGAAATGTAGATTCTGTAAGATTCTGTCAGTCCTACATTGTCTCAAACCAGTTACACTATCAGTTATGCTCCCAGACATGTGCTTGGGTTTCTCTTCATAATGCACAAATCTTTCGCCTTTTATTAAAGATTTCCATGGAGAGAGTTTCTGCTTTACACTGGTAATTGTATATTGCTTACAACTTATTATTTATCTATTTTATCTTACTTTTTTACTCTATGTTTATGTACGTATAGTTTCTAAGACACTTATTTTTTCCTGTATATAGCTTGTATATTTTTATTATATTTATTTTTGTTACTTACGTTTGCTATTTGCACAGTTATTGGAGTTGTTGCAACCCCATATCACTGCTGTTGTACATGTACAATTATGCATATGACAAATAAATCTAATCGAAATCTTGAATCAACCAGATGGTGACTCCTGTGCAAGCTTAAATCACTTATGTTAGTCTTAAGTCTCCATTACATGCTCTGTCTTTAAGTCAGGTAAAAGTCATCTAGGCTACACTATACAATCAAGCAAATACAATGGACAGAATACACAGTGAGGTAAAACCATACATTGACTGTGTTAAAGTCAGGTAGCAAAAACAAATTCTGTTACGCACCACATAGTAAATATTTAATTACATAAATTGTGTGACAGAGATAGAGTTACCTGGGCTCAGCTTCAGAGTTAATCAAAAGTCACTTATCCAGGTATTATCAGGTAAATACCAATAAATCACTTACACTCGGTCATAGAAACGAATGCAAAGGAAAAACACCATGTGTCAGTTTGTATGCATGCAGATGCAGATCTGATGTGCTTCTACTTTCCCCTTACTGTCTGTGAAACATGGGTCATACTGAATATACAAAGGAAATTGTGTGTCATGTGGCAAATAGCTCATAATTTAAGATGGATATTATTTGATGTACTAATATGTCAATATTGCTGAATACCAAGATAATCGTGTTAATGTCACCCTGCTGAATTTGTTGTTGTTGTTGTTGTGTGTGTTGTAGTGAACGTGTAGGACCATGGTGGGATCTCCCCTCCTATCGGAAGAAGTGGACACGGCAGATTCTCAGTGATGTGTCTTTTCATGTGGACAGCGGACAGATTATGGGAATTCTGGGAAATTCGGGTGGGTCCTCTTGTAGAGATGTTTTACAGTCTTCTTCAGTCGATTATCGTAATTACACTGATAATAGTGGCGATTTCAACATTTACGTGTGTGCTTGTGTGTATGGCAGGATCGGGAAAGACCACTCTCTTAGATGCGATCTCAGGGCGTATAGGAAATATGGGTAGCCTACTGGGTGAGGTTCATCTGAATGGCAGGAAGCTGAAACAAGAGCAGTTCCAGGACTGTTTCTCTTACGTGCTACAGGTGGGTATTTTGAAACAGATGGACACACATGCACACACAAACACAATCAAACACACATGCCAATCTACACATTAAATCTAGTGCCGAGAGTGGGGGGGTGAGAAGGGGGCAGGGCAGTACTGTCACTGCAGTCACTCTGTTTGCAGTAATGGCACTGCTGTGAACTTTGACCTGTGTGAAAGAGAGAAGAAAGTGAGAGTGGGTGAAAGGTCCAGCCATGGAGCAGTTACCAGCGTTCAAATCCATGAAGACGTCCAGGGAAGTTTGCACAGAGAGGCTAGTGTCAGAAGGGATGGGGGAAGTGGGGAGGCGGATTAGCTGGAGTACAGATAGGTTCCTCATAATCTTTCTGGGAGGTGTTCAAGTGTATCCACCGCTAAATTAAATAATCGAGGATAAACTGCAGTCATTTGAAATAATCTCTTATTTTACTTTAGAGGGCAGATAAAATCCACAGTCCTCGCCAGAGCAATAAACTAATCCAGTCATTTAATTTTCTTCATAAGCCTGGGATAAAACTGTGATATCAAATCTCAGACTCATTAATAGCGAACCGAAGAGGTTCAAAGTGTCTGAAACTCGAGGTGCTGAAGTGGCAGTATTAATAGTTGAAATATATGCATAGTTATGCAGGCACAGTAGTTTTACTCGTTGCGATAGCAAAGTATTTGCTAGAAATGCACTCATGAATGCGCACACACACACACGCACGCTCACATCACACACACACACACACACACACACACACACACACACACACACACACACACACACACACACACACACACAGCCTGTTCATTACAAAACCTCAAAGTCTGAAATGCCAGGGGAACAGCGACATTAATTATTAACTTTAATATCATGTGGCAGATAGCATGAGACCACAACAAACACATTCTCAAATCCAAAACACAACCAGAATGCACACTGATCACTGTAAATATCAATGAAGAATGCTGAGGTCGCTATTCAGTCCGATTGCTTTTTCCCATTCCTCATACATTTGCTGTTTTGTTCATTGATTGCTTGTATTGTAATTTTTTTTTCATGATATATTAACTGTAAGTATCTACACACTTGACAGATATATATGTCCTGCACATTTTTCCAAATTTAGTGCAAAGTTGTTTCTGAGTGAAGGCCTTAAATTAAATGTAAAATGTTTTCTTTAAACCACTAAATATATATGATCTTGAAATATATGCCTACATCCCTGCAAAAATGTTGATTTATGACAATGAAATTTATATTTTAGGCCTGGAAAAAAAAGTTTTATTTTATTTTATAATAGTTTGCTTTATTACATTTGACTTTATATGCCATGCATGTACAGTACCCATTATATTAATGGGTGCCTACTACAGTAAATTATCTCTATCTAAACCACGAAGAGGACAAATACTGAATTTGTTTCCATGTTATTGTTTTATTGTCGGACTCTTCTAGAGTGATAACCTGCTGAGCTACCTGACAGTGGAGGAAACTCTGACCTTCACTGCGCAGTTGGCCTTGAGGCGGCACTCCTCTGAAGCCATTCGTAAGAAAGTACGTTCACCTTTACCCCAGATATTCGAACCCGATCACACTCAGTTTTATAACTATACACGTAGATGTTCCAGTTGCTTTCATAGATGCCCTCCTAACCTCAACTGCAGCTACTGTAACACCTGGTAAAGATTTTATCCTAATTATCATAGATCCTGAGCTGCCATGCAAATGGTCTAAGGTATACAGTTTTAAGTTTTTTTGTTTTTAAGATAGGTAAAGAGGTAGGTAGAACTACAAGACATTTTTTAAAAGAAGAGAGAATAAGTACACAACAGAGTACTAACGTTAATTATTGTCTTCACTGTAAAACACATAAAGATGGAGTGAGATTTAGAAGAATGAGAAAAAGAGAAATGAGAAGAAACAAACTGGACCGTGGAGATTATCCAGTCAGAGAGATAGTCTGTTAAGAGACGATGATAGGATGAAGAGAAAGAGAGGGAAGAATGGAAAGGAGAAAGTAGTTACATTTAGGGAAAGACCTGATGAGCAGTGTTGAATGAGAGAGATGAACTCACAGTGGATTAAACTGAGGCTCTTGTGTTGCTCTCTGACCTTTGGCTTCCTGACCCTAAGGTGGGGATGGTGATGGCGGAGCTTAGCCTTAGCCATGTGGCTCACAGCGTCATTGGGGGGCGCATCTTCCCAGGGATCTCTGGTGGAGAAAGGAGGAGGGTGTCCATTGCCACCCAGCTGCTTCAGGACCCCAGTGAGTGTGAGAGGCTGCCCTTTCACTTGCCTGCAGAAATACACAGACACATACATACAGTACACATATAATGTTAGTGTCCATATGTGAGAAAAACATTTTCTTCAGTCAGGTATAGAAACACCATCCATGAGCCAAGTTTAGTTATCATTTGGAAGTCCCTTTTAAGTATGTCAACAAACAATAGAAAAGAGTGACACAATCTTTTGCCTTTCTTTTACAAGGCGCAATGTCTCAGAGATGGACAGACAGAGGGAGGGAGAGAAGGGGAGTGATATGTGGCGGGGTTATCACTCTTATGGTATTAAGCTGTGTGCTGCAGGGGCTCCCTGGTGTCGTTTATCAGAATTCAGGTTTGGGGGCAGTAAGGGGCGAGGGGCTTTGGACTCCTCTGGATTAGATGGCCAATTTCCCGCCGCACGAAGACCCGCAATTATGTGGAGCTCCCATCGGCTGGCTTTTCCAATCAAGCAGGAAATTAATTCATTAGAGAAACACAATTAAGTCCTTTCTTAATTTCCCCATCCTTAATAAAAACAGCAATCTTTTAATTGTTTTAATTGGAGAAATTAAAGGAAGTGAAAACAGACTTATCTTTGTAAGGGCTGATATTGTCCTCGAGAGAACTGGGACAATTGCATTTGCAGTTCTGTTTAAAGAAGTTCTTTAAACTTCACTTTGTGCTGTTTTGTTCGCGTTTGGTCTGCGTGACCTCAGTGTGTGATGCCCTTTTAATTTTTACAACCACAGAGGTCATCCTTTTAGATGAGCCAACCACAGGTCTGGACAGCATGACGGCCAATCAGATTGTGGTGCTGCTGGCCAATCTGGCCAAGAGGGACCGAATCGTCATAGTGACCATTCACCAACCACGCTCTGAACTATTCAGGGTGAGTGAGAAAAGGAGGTATCTGGACTTTCATTTGGTTGCTCATTCATTCCAGAAAATTTTTCAGTTTCTTAAACTTGTTTGGTGCATTGACCACAGAAATATTGCTCGGGTTTTATTTTGAAATGTCATTCCTGTTCCCGAACTATAAAGGTCTACGCTGTGTAAACCTGTGTGTGTGTGTTTGTGTCTATTTGTGTGTTGTCTACCCTGTTTTCTGTATATGTTTACGTGTGTGACCTCCATCCAAATTTCTCAGCTGTAAACCAGCCCTATCTTCTGCTCAGCTGTAACTGACCCTATGTCCACACAGGTGTTCAGTAGGATAGCCATCATGAGCCGGGGGGAGCTGGTGTTCTGTGGACAGCCTGAGGAGATGGTGAACTTCTTCAGCAACCAGGGCTACGAGTGTCCAGATTACTGCAATCCTTTTGACATCTATGGTGAGTTGTTCTTTCTCCATTTGAAATAAAATTCAAATTATGATTTATTAGCATGGTTGCAGGAAAGCATAGCAATACAGCACAATGACAGAACCAATTACTCCTCTCTCCCTCTTTGTCTCTCTCTCTCTCACATACACACACACACACACACACACACACACACACTTCCTCTCTGGACAGTAGCACACAATTCACAATGTTGAATTTTCATCCTATTCATGGGAAAAGACATCTGTTTCCTTCAGCTACTTTCAGACTGAAGAATGTTAAAATTATATAAACTCTCTTCACTGAGCCACCTCCCTTTGCCCCACATGCCTGGTCTGCAGTGGATCTAACGTCAGTGGACACACGGTGCAGCGAGAGAGAAGCCAGCACGTACGAGCGGATGCACGACATTGCCTCGGCCTACAGGAACTCCGAAATCCATCAGCAAATGCTGGGCAGGATCGAGGAGAGCTGCCAGCTCATGGACAAGCCCTACATCCCGTTCAAGAGCACAGAGTCCCCCAGTGGCCTGTCCAAACTAGGGGTCCTCCTCAGGTAGCCTCCCAAACTGTACTATACCACCCACCTGAAATCCCCCTGCAGTAGCAATATTTTTTTTCATTATAAACTCAGACTCATTCTATATAAGATAAGTCCCTATCAGAATGGGTTGTAAGTATACAAATATGAAACCCCACTGAACAGATGGCCTGTGATCTTATATGTCCCTCTGTTGATGGGCATCTCACAAACATGGTCCCTCTGGATCTGTGGGTCACTGCAGGAGGACGGTGAGGAACCTGTCCCGGGACCGGATGGGGGTCCTGATGCGCCTCTCCCAGAACCTGATCTATGGCCTCTTTGTGGCCTTCTTCGTGATGAAGTTGGACAAAGACATCACCAAGGGGGCAGTACAGGACCGAATCGGCATCATCTACCAATCCATGGGGGCATCACCTTACACAGGAATGCTGAATGCAGTGGCCTTGTGTGAGTAAAGTGGGGGGAGTAATGGGAGGGAATCAGACAATCCACAGAGTTGGTAGAAAGATGCAGAACAATGTACAGGGTGTTGTGGAAGATGATGAACCTCTGAGCTGAAGCTTTGGGTTTTTCATTCATTGGTTGATGTTTTGAAACAGTACAGTATTACCAATGGTTGTCCTGGTAGAGCTTTATAATGTGTTTGTTCAATCTAGTCAGCATATAATAGCTCTAAACAGGAAGACTGTTTCCTCCACAGAAAGACAAAAAAAGTTTGCCTGTGACTTTTATATTCAAAATGTAGAATCCTTCTAACATTGTTAGTTCTTGCCCTAATAGTATAACCAATCAGGCCTTTTGGTCATTCAGGAGGGTTTAAAAGATCAAAATATTATCATTACAGTGGACTATTTTTGCCGTGGCTTCCCAAACTGTGACATTTTGATGTTTTTAGGAGAATTATAAATAAAGTCCTTGGGCAGTGAGCCAAGAACCTGCTTACACATCATTGCCACACTTTGGTCATAAAACTTTGTCAAGTCACAACAGCAACTAACATGCTTCACACAACCTTTAAACTCTTAATAACAGAAGGATCCACCATTTGTTTCATTAGTGCGCTACCTCTACTTAATGGCTTTGACAGCGCATGGTGGCTAAAACTAGCTACATGCAATGAGCTGTGGCCATTCAGATGTTCCCATTATATAAGATTATAGAAGCCACAGCTAGTCATTTTCCCCTTAAAATAGTATGTTATACTGTCAACGACAGAAAGCCTGGCTCCCTCAGTATATATCTCTCTCTAGCTCAATTGTTATCGGTGCCTAGGCTTATCCCTGACGCACAGTCAAGGAGATAAGTGAGGAAAGGCCAGACTGAAGCTATTAAAGTTGTAAAAGGTGAACACTACCAATTTAAAGGCAATAACAAAAGAAACATTTTTACTTGTTTTTGGCCAAGTACAGCACTGGTGATTACCATTGCTGCTTTTGAAATCATCTAAAATTGAAAGGGGTTTTCAATCAGCTTAGGCTAGAAATACTGTGACTGTTAAATGACCGCGGTGACCCGTTCCTGAGACAATGGTGTTAATATTGTTTGTTTCTAAAATAAATACTAAGAATGAGTTCTTGCGCTTGTTCCTCCAGTTCCTGCACTGAGAGCCATCAGTGATCAGGAGAGTAAAGATGGTCTGTACCATAAATGGCAGATGTTCCTGGCCTACATCTTTCACATCCTCCCTTTCAGCATCATCAGCGTGTTCATCTTCACCTCCTTCATCTACTGGTAAAGAAATGGAAAGCACAACATGCTTAACTGGGTTTCATTTTCAGACAGAAGCACCACATGTGCCTTGTAAACATATGTACTGTATTTAAGTAGTGAAAAGGACCAAAGGGGATGGAAACATGCACCATGTACTGTAGACCTCTGTGTGACATTTGTTCTGTTTGTGTGTATGATCTTTAGGACGGTGGGGATGTACCCAGATGTATTCCGATTCCTCTGCTTCTCGGGGGTGATTCTCGTCCCCCATTTGGTGGGAGAGCTCCTTACCCTGGTGCTGATGGGCGTGGTCCAGGACCCTAACATGGTCAACACTGGGGTGGCCCTGCTCAACGTGGCTGGCCTCATGGTGGGGTCAGGCTTTCTCAGGTGAGTGGACACGTCCCGCTCCACTTACCATGGTTTTACACCAACGGTTTTCAGTTCTGAGTTCTTATTCTGTGAGATGGCTCATGAGTTTATCAGATGTTTTCCCTGCTGTTTCGTTTTTGAGAGTGAAACCTGATCTCGTGTACATCTCTCCAAATTCAGGAGCAATCAGCAAATGCCAACCGTATTCAAGATTCTAAGCTACCTCACCTTCCAGAAGTATGGCTGTGAGATCCTCATCGTGACTGAGTTCCATGGCCTCAATTTCACCTGTGGTAAGAGAACGCTCACTTGTGAAGTGAGGAGAAATGGCAAAGCTGAAACAGTTATGCAGTGTAAACAAGATGTCTACATTACACCATTAAGTCAAATTCGGAAACAAACACAAAGACCAGGCTCTCTGCTAAGGTAGAGCGGACTTCTGTGCAAATGTGCTATAGTGTATTATTAGTCCTATGTAGATCAGCCCAGTAATTTACGAGAGTAGGGGTTAGTGAAGTTGCTGTCCCTCAATGAAATCTGTTAAAAGCTCTTTGTCTGTTATGTACCCCCTCTGGCTGCTCAGTTGGCACTCCAGGACCTTGCATCATCAGCAATGGGAATGAAATTATCGAACAGGGTTACCCCGGCGCCACGACCCGCTACACTCAGGACTTCATCCTGCTGTACGCCTTCCTGCCTGCGCTGGTCCTGCTAGGCATCATCACCTTCAGAATTCGCGATCACCTCGTCCGTCGCTGACTGCTTCGCTCTGACAGCGGGAGTGAGGGGAAAACCTCCAAGACTCTGCCCTGTAGGACGAAAGACACAATGTATCTAGACACTGTGTCTTTCAGAGGGGGCAGGGTTGGACTAGACTGTGACCGGGAGCGTGACAAAAACAAGCGGAATTATTTAACAAAATATTACAGCCCCTCTTGTTTGGAATTCATGGGATCTTCTTAAAACCAAGTATGCTTCTTGAAACCAAGTTGATATGTTCAACACAAAAAGTTCCATTGTGTTAAATGCTTTGAGAGTATAATTTATTTTAAGAAAGGATTTTTATCATCAAATAATATATGTCAAATAAAACATGCTATGTGGATTATGCAAAAGGAGCAAGTCATGATTTTTGTATTTGCCATTTGACATTATATTTGACATTGAAATATTATACAGTAGGAAAAACACACATTCTTGCACACATTCATAAATGTCAGTCCCGTGGAAATACATAGCATAAACACAGAACACATTTTTTTAATAGTGTAAAATTGCAAACCATGTATGCACAAGGAATCCACATTAATATCATGTTAACATTTTTCTCTTTGTGGAGATGGCATGTTTGTGCTGGAGGGCTCACAACCCCTCTGTGCTTAAGTGAGTCTCTGCCGCTGGGGAAAGTCACATGACTCCTGTTTTCCAGTGTGAGAGACGAACATTAGCTCCTCTGGAACTCCAACTCCATGCCTTTCCAGGATTTTGATGCATTCCTTTTGTACTGTTCCAACTCCTACAAAGAAAGGAAACAAATTCATCTTATTCTTTAACATGCATTTGATAATTACACCTCTTCTACAGAAACATGATTTGAATTGGTCCCTATATGAACATCAAGCATAATGGCATTAATCTAATTTGGATTGAAAATTAGGATGGCTCTACCCCACAGTGGCTGCATCTGTATGGACATGCACTATGAGCGCAGGCCAGCACTATACTGTAGCAGGTTTGAGTCTGGACTATGAGATTCAACAGGTGAACTGATTCTTCCAAATTTTGGGATGTATGTGATACACAGGTTTATTATATATAGTTGCGTATTAATGTATAACAATGTTTGATGCTATTCTAAACCTGAGTGACTACACACAACTATGAGAGAGTTCAAGTGCATGTCCAAGTACATTACTCCACCTGTTATGAGGAGTGCGTTTCTCCATCATTAACGGATTATGGAAAATCTTAAATAACGACCCCCCCCATAACACCTCGGGGCACAGCATACAGTAAACGCGAAAAGACCCAACAAACGATCTCGTCTCACAGATGGCTCCCACGTGGTGTGACACGCGTACGCTGGGGGTGAGTCTAAACAACACCATGACAACAATGCCGTGAACAATGGTTACTGCAGTTCATCTGGTACGGTAGACAGACGTGTTCTTATCTCTCCCACGGGAATGCTTATTGCTGCTAATTACCTGAGTGTTACCAGTGGACACTGCAGGGGTTACTACAGTGCAGAAGGCTCTGACAGGAAGGCAGAGTATGTGTGAGATCTGGGTTAATAACCTGTGTATAACCCACCCCACCCCCCTCAGAGATATCATGAAATACAATGGTTATATGTAGGGTGACATTCTTCCATGGCAACCATTAGCCCCAAGGTGAACTTTATTGTCCTGAATGAAAAATTCCTTTGGTCATATACAGAAGGAGAAATCTTTTATACATGAAAATATCTCATTGACAATGACATTTTTTTCTAAATAAATGCATTTGTATAATCAAACATAATTTTGTACATTGTGGAGCATAGAATATGGCATATTACTGGTGTTTTTTAATCTTGCACAGCCTATTAGCTCATCTTTAACAATGTTGCCAATAGTCCTAGAGGTGACTGTAGATGTAATATTTAATACACTCACATAATGAGCTGGTATGACCTCAGTATATCAAAAATTTTGTCTGTCATCTTCAAATATATACATCGATCTGTGAAACCGATTGAAGGGTTTGAGGGTCACTATCTTTTGAAACCAGACTGGCTTGGGCACTATGAGTCTAGCACAGTGGATCTGGGGTTCTTTCTTACCTGGTCCTTCTGTGTCCTCATTGAGTCTATCTGTGCCTCACTGTACTGGGGGTCCTTTGCAGGATCCTTCAGGTCTTTTGGGTCACTAGTGCTCTGAGGAGAGTGAGAGATCAGCCATCAGCACCTGCAAGACATCTCTCAAAGTCGGCACACAACTTTGTGTGTGTGTGTGTGTGTATGTGTTTGTGTAGACGGCTCTACCTCAGGGGAAGACCCTCTCAAACACTTTCTTCCAAAGGTCCAGTGGGTTTCTGGCATGGAGACTCCCGATGTCAAAGTCTGTTGCTGGAGGAGACCCTACAGGAGACATTTAGTGTATAAATGAATTCAATTCAGAGTAGTGTATTTGATTTATTTGAGCAACTTATTTCCTGAAATATATAAAGATAAAACAAAAAATTTTATTTCCTATAACAGAAAATACTGTTCAATAAAGTAAAAAGGATGTATCTGTTGGCCTTTTTGAGGAACTTGTCAATTGTGCTATGAACTGCAACACACACTTTTACCACCAGGGTGTGCTAAGCACAGAGCACCTTACCTATCTGACTGAGAGAGTCCATCCCAGCTGGAATAATGAGGGGTTTGCTGGGGTCAGTGGACATAGTTTTCCTGATGGACAACAATGAGGACAAGGAGAAGTGTTAGAGTGGGGTTACTATCGTTCATGCATTAAGAATACTTCTGGGGTTGTGGGGTTTTCCGATCAGGGCCTGGCCTAGTTTTTTCCTGGCTGGATGAATTAAGATTACAGAAAACTGTGTTTTCAGTTCTTCCACATTTTTTTTCCTTAATTGTTTTTACAGAATGCTAGAGTAAGTCACAGCAGTTTGCTCTGTAATGAATATCCAGAGTTCAAAATTACAAGATCCAAATGATTTCACATGTTATTTTATCAGTTTTATCAGGATATTCAGTTTTAAAAATATAATTTCTCTGTAAAGCCATCGTTTTACATATAGAATAATACAAAAGAAAACAAAAGCATAGGTAAATAAGATATTCATTCTTTATAATGTATACCAGATCTAACTGTTTCTGATGTAGTGTGTCCTTAGAGGGTGAATCACCTCTCTTTAGGCAATAACAGTATCTAATTACACTTTTCCCTTATGGAGCATCCGTGACACTTTAGGAATTGTATTTATGCTTCTGATGTTAATGTAGCATAGCCAGGGAGGCCCCAAGACAGAGTCTGAGAACTCTTCCAGAGTGGGTGACCGAGGAGGGCAGAATGATCGTCTGTCTTCATGAACACATTCCACATGCTCTGTACTGGATCTGAGAAACATTGAGCACGGCGTGAACAGAACACCCTGAGAGTCCTCTCACCCCCTCTCAGTCCCAAACGCCAGGTGAGTGATGAAGCCCCTGGTCTTTGACATGAGGCCCTCAGACTTACTGCTGCTGAACTGCAGACAGAGAGACACACAAAGGGGTAAGACCACAGTGCACAAAGCTGTTACTTTCTCCCTCTTAGTCTGATGCCTCAGCACAAAGCAGCAGAGGAGGTTTCCTGGAATGCTTATGTAAGGGCTCACTGAGTGCTGGCATGGCTGATGTAATGATAACCTCATAATTAAGCTCCTCTTATGAGTGGACCCAGTTCTGCTATTACCCTGCCAGCTGCAACACAAGGTCTCTGTACAAAAAACGCAAACTAGACAGCATTCCTGCATGCATCTGAACCTCAACAGCAGCTAGAAAAAGGCTGTGTGACCACACAGAGGTCAGACTGCATTTAGTCATTCACAACCTCTATGTGATAATAGCTATAATTAAAAAAAAACAGAGGGTTTGCATCTGTATCTGAATTTCAGTGATTTTCTATTTGCTGGATATTCCTCATTCTTTAACTTTGACCACAAGAAGGTTAAGTGCTTTATGTGAAACACATCTGGGGTTCTAACAGAGGTTTAGAGGTTGAAAGTCAAGCTAAGCTTGGGAAGCAGGGTGGTATCTTTGAGCCTTACTATCAGAGATGCCCCATGATAGTGGGCAAGGAATCTGAGGGTCTTGCAGATCACCTTCCTCTTCTCTGAGTCAAAGTCCTTCACAACACAAAAAGAGAAGCCGTGTTACAAAGTGTCAATGTACATAAATGACTCCGGGAAAGCACAGATCATGTCGACCTATATGGCGCTCGTACATTTTCTGAAAAGAAGAAAAAAAAAACTGTGGCACTCGGCCAAGGCTGTCCTGTGCAAGCGTGTGAGTTTGGGTAAATGATTTGTTGAGCAATCTTCAGGAGATGCCGTAAAGATACGCATACACGTAAAGCTTTAGCAAAGTGCAGCACCTCACCTGGAAGATGTCATACTTGCTGCCGATGATGAGCAGTGGGACAGGGAGAGGGTTAATCAGCTCTCGGTCCTGTCAAAATATAAAGAGTTCAATGGTGAAACCAGGGGCTTGATACTGAGGGAAACCATGAATCCTTTCACAAACCTTCTTTATTCCTCACCGATGAAAAAATTAGCTGTTCTTCTTCGAAAAGAGACTCTTTTCTAGCTCTGAATCAGGGAATGCAGTTTACACTGTGGTTGAGGGAAATCCAAGGCGTGGTGACTCCAGACTCACCGGGTGGTCCTTGTGAAGTGTTCGTGGGGCTCTTTTTGGAGTGGATTGTTTGCTGGTCCTGGACTCCCTCGTGCCTTGGTCAGAAAATGCTCTGTCCACTTGTGTCCGGGCAGCCTGCAGTAGCCGATCTGTGGTTCCCCACAGAACGTTAGGTTTGGACAAGTCCACCACCAGAACCACAGACAGGGCCCTGCTGACACAGACCAGTCATGTCAGCACTGTCTCATAAAACAAAAGCAACTCCCCAGTTATACCCACTACCCAAGAATGGACCAAATACAGCATCTTAAGGTATGTCTCACCCATGTACCCAGCACTGGGTAAGGGCTTTTGATAAAGCAGCAATGGGCTGGAACCCTGAAAAGAGTTATGTCACATACTCACCTCACGTTTTGTTGGGTAATGGGGATCTGGATGAGGTCAGACAGGGACGTCCCGCCTCCTAACTCCCAAAAGTGAGCGATGTCTTTTGGCTGCCAGGAAAAAAGACACCAATGTCACAATACATGAGCCTGCATCCATTTCAATTATGCTGCTCCAATGACACAAAGCATCAACTACATATGACCACATCCGTTTGCAATGATCTATTCTTACCGTGTTGTGTCCACGTGCTCTTCTTCCAAAGGTGTACTCTAGAGCCAGAGTTGGCTTAGGTTGCTCATCCCTGCCAGACAGCGGTCAGTCACTCACAAACGCAAGCTTTTTTCACTTATTATTTTACAACAACCTTTAAAAAAATGATTATTTCATGTTTTCACACTCACCTGTCCAAGCATCTCAGCAAAATTGTGGTCTTCCCCTGAGAAAATATGTGAAAGTCTAAACGTTTTGACACACATTAACGCTAATATTTCCAATATGTTATAAGTCACAAAAGTGGGCTGTTCCTCAAATGTATTTTTTATTTTCCCCAAATGTAGGTAGAACTCATCCCTCTTTCACAGCAAAGGCCTGAGGAATGGAAGTGGGTGGGAATATTAAGAGATTGTGTATTCCAGTATTGGAATGATAAGGTGGGTGAGTGTCAGTCCTACATAAATTTTGCCAGTCTACTGGAACCTACTTGTCACAGTCCACAAGACATAAGCCTTTGACCTTAACTAATCTGTGACCTCATTCCTTATAATACAGTAATTCTAATTTGGCTAGCTCTCTATGATAGTTTAAAATGTAGAGGTTCAAACCTAAGATAGACAGAAAATCTTGAAGTTCTGTGAGTAAAGGCAGGCATGATGAGGGCAGGCACACTGGTGGCTTGAGAGACACAACTGGTGATTCAAAATATTGGGGGAAAAATGATGGGGATTTTTTGTTTGGGGAAAAATACCAGATGTACTCTCAGATATATTTACTGTATTCATCCTATACTCACATACCATGCTTCTTGATTTTCAAGAAATTAGCTAATTCACGCTCAGCTCCTTATCCCAAGCTCGATTAATTCACTAACTTTATTCGTCTGTTCTAACCCTGAGTAAATGAACACAGTGATGCAAAATTTCTCAAGCAAACAGAGAGGGGCACATTTTATGACTCAGTCTTTTCTCCACAGAGGATTGAATCAAGATAATCTGAAAGGACCCCCTGCCAAATCACGCCACAAGTACAGTGTACAATGAACGCAAAAAGACCCAAGAAATGGTCCATCCCATTGGGCAAATCCTGCACATGTCCAGAAGCTGACCTCTGACGACATCATCACTACACAACACTAGCACGTCAAGCGGTTACTACAGTTCACAATGAATCCACAGCAATGTACAGGCATGGCCTTATCTCTCCAAGAAGAACTGTTATGAATTGTGCTTCCAGTTAAGCAGGTGAATCAAAGTTAATTGGGCATACAAAGGATTGTACAGTCAGTTCAAGGATCATTAGTTTGCAGAGAGGTGCAGATAGCTGGTTTTGTGACAATATGCCCTGGTGTTACACTAGTGTCAACAACCTTACTCTTCTGAAAAGTGCTATGAAGTATTTAATCGACACAGTGAGTCAGAGCCTTGGTTTTGTGTCCCATCTAGAGGTAAACAGGGTATTTGGCAGTGGCAACAGGGAATACTACCATTAGAAATGGACGATTCCCATATATATAAGTTTCAAGGCTTTTTAGACTGTTTGCGCGTACCCCTGCCTTGTTCCCTATGAAGAATACAGTTTTCTCTCCGACTCCTGTTGGATTTCCAACTGTATCACCCTCTTCTTCGCAACCTCCATTCTCCCGGCTTTGCACCTCCGATGCGGCCAATTCCCACAGCGTGTCATTACTGCAAGACAAGTAAAGTTTGCAACGTTTAGGATAAGCAATGTCTTTTGAGCACTAACAAAATAGGGGCGAACTCGATGCGGTGCAGGAACGGGGTTCCCCCCAGCAAAAACGTAACTTGACGGATGGAATAACTCTGGGCATTACTGTTACCCAAGGCTAGCTATATCTATAACCTCTAATAAACTACAATTTTAGTTAGTTGGCGTTTCAAGATTTATTTGATGAGAAAAAGGATGGTTAACTGCTGAAACAAACATCCTTTCCAAATCGGTTTAGTGTCTAGCGAACGAATTTGCGCGTAGTCTGGAGGTCATGGTAACATAGATCATCATCATAACAATAAATTATGATCCTAACAATAAATACGCACACCCTCCTGCTAGCTGCAAAATTCTAGCTCTGTAGCTGATACAAAATATGTCACAGAGCTAAAGCAACTTAGTGTAGCTAACTGTATAGATAACTGTATACCTACCTTATTTTTGGCATTCCTTCTCTTCACTTCCTCTTCTCGCTTAGTAATCCGCGTTTTAAAACAGCTGAAATTCTCTTTAATCATGAATGTTTCTTTATTTTGCTGTTAACATTCCAGCTGAGAGAACACGAAAATTAATCCTTGGCTACGTGTAGCTGCTAGTAAACGTTGCGATGGGCAACGGCGCATAAAAATGACATAATTCCTGGCTAACGTCTACGGTTCTTCTGGGAAACGTGGTCCGGAGTTTTCGCATGATTACAGTAATAGTAGGCTTGGTTATGGGTTTTGATTATAGGTTATAAAGGATCTAATTTAAAACATTCATGAAAAAACTTTATTTTTTTTTTTTGTGCAAATATTGAGATGAAGGTTTTGAACAAAAATAACAAAACAGCAACAGCAACAAGAAATAATGACAGAATGCATTAAATATTGAAATATGAAAAATTACACATTTCATTAGATATTCTCAGGGCGGAAAACATTTGTAATAAGAGGGGCAGCGTTATAGTCTATGGATTTGACTGTTTGTAAAATGGATGTAATTTGTAATGTCGTAATTTAATTAGCTTGCATTTCATGTAATAATTTGTTGAAGTTTACATTTATTTCAGAGGGCCGAGAGTCTGATGAGAGGAATGGTGACCCTTAGATCTCAGCAAACATGGGGTGTAAGTGTCAACATGCACCGGAAATTTTAATAACAACGGGCACTAAGATGATTTAAAGTGCACAAACTACATTAACTGTAATTCAAATCGATGGTGTAATTCATAGCACCAATTCATACCAATATCAGGCTCGTTGGTCTAGGGGTATGATTCTCGCTTAGGGTGCGAGAGGTCCCGGGTTCAAATCCCGGACGAGCCCTACTCTTGTGTGTATTGCCAACCTAATCACAAGAAATTTCCTTCTGTAAAACTAGTCAGTTTGGTCAGCAGAAGCTGCTTGGTTGCAATGTGAATTTAAAACGCAGTGGTCTGGCTAATAACTACGCAGTACCTTGTATTTCACTTTGCCTTTTGCAAAACTGGTACCTTGTAGTCTTCTTAAATTTCGGTGGTTGCTTTGTAAAACTGGCAGCAGAGGGATTCAAATCCTCATGTCTGTAGAGACTGGAGCCTTAGACCATTCTGCAACACTATCCACATTCTTACAGGTCTTTTGGAAGAAATTATTCCAGTTCTGGCAGCAGATGATATACAGTGGTTATGCTCCATTATGCATACTTTTGTACTAGTTAGAGCCCATAGCAAGTATGATTGCCATTCTGTCTGTCATTAAATATGTTCCTTACCACAAGTCACAAAAGAGAGAGAATGTACTACACACCCCAGACATCTTCTCATGTAAAGCAGGTAGACATAATAATGGAAATACCAACATCTTTTTTGAATGAATAAGGCGTTGGGCTGTCCTTTGTTTTATTAGACTTCCACAAAATGGAAAGCCTCAAGTTCCTGAGAAATGAAGGAGGTGGGAATGCACTTCACACTCTGTGTTCCAGAACACCATCTTTTATCTGTGATTTAGTCATTTCAAAATACCATTTTGTGGTGTTCCCAGTATTTTATCCAACACCTGTACTTGACAGGACTACATTTGAAATACTCAATATACATATCATTGTTAACCAAATTTGCCTTAGCATTGACCAGTGAAAAAACTGAGGAAATTGTTTTCTTGTGTAAGTAATTTCTTTGTAGGATGTAGGTGATATTTATTATGTGTTCTCATTATGCGTAGGTAGAATAAGGGAGGAGAGAGTAGAAGTAACAATGTGAGGGGTAGTCAGGAAGGAGGGAGAGAAAAAAGGAGGGAGAAAGGGAAGAAGGCCTCATATTGTGTAATGGCTAAAGCTGAATTTGTTTAATGTACAGACTCTACACCATTATGACACCATCATATTTAAGCCAAAACATTAAAAATATCATGTTATAGATATGATCTGTGTTGTAGCTTCAATTTCTGTGGTACCAGTCTTTCTCTTGGTAGGTGAGGGTGAGTGCCCTTTCTGATGGTGACTAATTGTAGCATTGATTGGATGCACAGTTGACATTACTCTGAGCAACCACAAGAGGGAGCTAGGCTATAAAGTCATTCTCTTTATAATGATGTCCTAAATATGTGTTGCAAACTTTCATTTTTCCAGTGCTTAAGGTTTTGCCTAACTTCCATTGTAAACAGTATAGCATCCAAAGTTTTATAGAGAGCATGCTGCTTCCATTTAAACAATATCATAATCATCAAGGACTATTTTGATTTGATGTTCTCTTTCAGCGGTTAAAAAACCTAACAGCAAATTCACATCAACACTCACCACACACCCGCACTTACACACACATTTCTTCACTGTGAGAATACAAAAAATAATACTCTGAAAAACAGCATCCCACAGACACCTGATGTAATCAAATTTGTGTATTTAAATATTGCATTGTGACAATCAGAGTGACAATTTCTAGACATATATTCTGGCATATCAAAATAAATATTTAAGCAGATAATTCTTAAAATATTACTCTTCTGAAATGGCATTCATACAGTTTAAAAAATATATTTGGACCAGACGCAAAAGTGGGAAAATGTCTGGCCTAGGTTTATGGCACATCATCTATGGGGAAAGATCATGCTCACAACTGAGGTGGGTATGAGCATTAGCACACCAGCATACAGAGAGTTCACAGGTATATCACAGTATACGAAACAGACAGACAAACAGCAGTGAGGCTGAACATGATAGCCATGTGAAATACACATGTAAAAATGTGAAGATTAAAGATCAAATCACATGGGTCTACTTTAACCATAAGCCTCATCCACCAAATGATTAAATAAAAAGTTGTAATTGTGAAAGTAGACAGCTTCCAGTTTTGTTCTTTTCTTAACGTTTCCTGTTTTATACTTAAGTAATATGTGTGTATCTATGGTCATTGCATTAATTCAAGCTTTTATAAGTGTGTATATCATTATGTCAGTGTGTTTCAGTACTGTGGCCATGCAATGAATAAAGTAGTTGTGGATAAATAGAAAGCCAAACCAAATCACTCCTGTTCTTCCCTCTGCAGGTGCCAATATGCTTCATTTCCCATGATTCCACTAAACTCTCCTCCCTTCAAAGGTTTCAATATTTCTAAAAATTATATTTAAAACAAGAGTGGAGATATTTGGCAATTAAAATTTGGTAATTTATACAATGTATATTTGGCAATTAAGACAAAATATGGAAAAATTTTCCTTCTACTTGTTTTAAAATGGTGGAAAAACATAGGGACATGTTTGTAAAAATGTAATTATTTTGACTTTAAAAGTCCTTTGATAACTTTAGAGATTAACCCTTTAAAGCTCTGACTTTTAAAGTTGAAATGATACTTTTCAATGGTCCCATGAACATTACAAGGACACACCAAGAGAAGGATTCTAACATTCTTTTCTCAAATAATACTTTGATAGTCCTTGGTAGGTGTCTCAATGTAAGTACACTTAACAAACACTTTACTCTTCTAAAACACCCCAGGCCATTCAGAGAAGTATCATGTACTCTGAGGCCTGACTGTACCAATGAGGAAGACAGTACCCTGTCACATGACTGGGCCAACAAATAAGGCAGTGTCATATCACATGATCTGACAAAATTTGGTCACATGACAAAGAGGGCAGCACCTGGTCATATTGCTGATCAGAAGCCATATTCTCTCCTTTACTGAGAGTGTAAGATGGGTTGAGGGCACTGAAGTGCAATTTCACCCTACAAAGGTGTGCTCAAAGCAGAGTTGGCACCTTGCTAGGTCTGCTGGAGGCAAGAGGCGATTTGCCGTCAAGCTCCATGTTCTTGAGATCAGCTGGTTGAGCTGACAGAAGGGCTGGCGCAGAGAGGTGGTGGGCGGCCGCCTTCTGCTGGTGAGCACTGTTGATGTAGCTGGCAATGAGAAGAGTCATCTCCAAGATCTGTTTGGAAATGAAGAGAGAAGGATCATCACAACAATGGAACCATACATACACCATGCCCATCATTACACACACATAACATATGGATGTGCTGAAAAGTATTGGACACAACGTATGGACCAGAACTTCCATCATGTCCTTTCTTGTGAGAGACCTGTGCATCAGCAGCCCACCTTGGGTTTGGCCATGGAGAACAGGTGCTTCTCTGTGGGCTTATCTTTGCCTGTGCTGCTCCCAATGCTCTGCCCCACCACAAGCATGAAGTCGTCACGGCAACCACCGAAGGTCATGAGGTTCTTGTGCAGGTGAGAGACCAGCAGCCGCTGAAAGTTTAATCAGACAGGTGAATGACAAGTAACCAGGGAACGGCTCCTTCAGGTGTATTTACACATCAACAAGTTGGTGTCTTAAAGGGTTACTACACTCAATTTTCATGGCTTTTATTTGCTTTACTTACTACTGAGTTAGCATAAAGTAAAGTAGGGACATCATCTTTGCACTGGTATTTAGCATTGAATCATTTTAACAGGTGGGGATGTTCTAGTTTGTGGATATGCTGCAGGAGAGATAATTTTAGCATCTGGCTGTCAGAACAAAGCTAAGAACCAGGGCACGGATGATATTACTACTGTCTACTTCCTACAGACTCCTGAGGTTCATTATGTGATGCTGTGTCTTGAGTAAGGCCTGTTACCATAGAGTTGTACTCCAGCATGCTGATGCCGTCCTCATGCACTGCCAGCCACACGGGGGCGCCCTGCTGTGGAGAGGGCGTGATGGGCTGTACACGCACACAGAATTAACACAGACATGTCAGAGAGCATTAGAGTAGTGGCTGTCAGAGGTGCATCCTTCAGGTGGCTGCTTAGACCTTAACAGAATTCTGATTTGGTTCCCTATTCTGGAATCCTGTCAGAGCACAGAGTAGACTGTATTTTAATAGATTCATTTAGTTTAGTTTAATAGTTTAATTCTCATCTATTTGTGCATACTGTTTTCAGTATCCCTCTTTGTGTGACACTGTTTTCCAGGTGTTCAGCTGGATTACTGTCTAGACAAAATGCCATTGGGATATACTGTGTGAAATGGCACTATATAAAAATATTGATTGAATGACTGTCAAATGTTGGCACTCTGTGTTAACGAACAACAGATTTACCCACCTTGGCAGCAAATAGCTTGGCACCGAAGAAGGGCCACTTCCGGGCAACAGTCAGGTAGATACGGATGCAGTCTGAGGAGCTGCGCCCCCTGAGGGACCCCCAACAGGTAGACAGACGCTGTCGTAACTGCCTAAAGGAGCATGGACGGTGATAGAAAGAGCAACATGGCAGTGGAGTCGGGAGAGAGAAATTGAAGGAGAGGACAAGGGGATAAGTTGGCAAAATGAGTTGAGAAACATATACGACAAGTTTGCCAAACCTGTTCCAAGATTTTACTTTTTGCACCTGCAAAACTAAAGCTTACCTGAGCTGGTCCTCTGTACAGCCCCAGCGGTAGCATTTTGGGTAGAACCTCTCCAGGACCTGTTTGAGTGTCTGGTTGGACTTGGACTGGGCTGAACCCGGGCAGGCCGGGGTGGAGAACGGGCGTTCGAAATCTCCAAACTCTACCTAATGGAGAGAGGACACCAAAATTACAGCTCTGCTGGATCAACAGAAGCATCCATTGAAATGATTGCACGACAATCTACTGTCTTAAAAAAGTAGCTGACACAATGTGACAGCGTTGAATGTGGGGGTTGTATGTAAATACTCAGTGTTCAGTGAAGAGGTGTGATGGTGTTAAGGGAGAGTGTTGAGTGTAGGTGTTCAGGGTGAGTGTTGAGTGTAGGTGTTCAGGGAGAGTGTTGAGTGTAGGTGTTCAGGGT
Organism: Albula goreensis; assembly: GCA_022829145.1. Lineage (NCBI taxonomy): Eukaryota > Metazoa > Chordata > Actinopteri > Albuliformes > Albulidae > Albula > Albula goreensis. Next base: position 15,555,331 of record CM040750.1, read on the forward strand.
TCATACCTGAGCCATCAGAGCAGACATCTCCAGGGCCAGTTCCTTGTTAATGGGGAAATGCCCCTCGATGATTTCCTCATTAGTCTGATGGGCCAGTAGTAGCCTCTCCCGTTCTGTCTCCCCCCTCACCTGGAGAGAGAAGTACAGCCTGCAGGGGGTGGGGAAAGGACGTGGAATAAGCATAATTGTGTGGGTATCACAAGTGTCCAGCATATTTCTTCTTACAGAATTTTCTGACCTACAGCCGTAACTATGACGGAGCTGCAGATATCAATGTAACAGAGTCTTGGTATACCTGCTGCCTTGCGTCTAAACTCTATCTGGTCTTATAGCCAAGTTGATGGTTCACCTTCTTTCATAATGGGGTCTGAACTCTACCTGTTCTTGTAGGTGAAGCGGACTGTCCTGGTGTTCTCAGACTTGCCCGTTTGCTGCACTTTGGAAGCCTGCTCCCATTTTGAGATGATATCACAGATCTGGCAGTGGGGTCATTGGACAAAGTCATTCATCCATTCTTAGTCACTGTCCACAAAGGTTAATTTTCCAAAATGTACAAATACAGCCATGAGGGATATATTGAATATTTAATTGTGTCAGGAATCTTGTTTTGTCAATGTTAGTGTGTACGAATCAGGAGATCTGGCATGTCTGTAGGCCTGTGAGGGTGAAAGTCAGGCATTTTGAGATCACCAGCTTCCGTGACATAGTCAAAGACCCAGAAGTCTTTATGTGTCTTGGTCTGTGAATGTGTTGCCGAGTCTTTTGATTGGTCTATGCGTTACTATGCGTCCATGAGTCATGTCTGTGCTTGAAAGGCAGGCTCTCTAAATCTATGCTTGTGGGCTGGTTCGTGTGTCTGTTTCGTTGGGCTTGTCAAGGTGTCTTTAAGTCTGTCTGACCTTGATGCCGCCCTGCAGTCCATGTTCCAGGTCCCGTCCAGAGGGGTCGTCGGTGTAGAGACTGAAACCCGACTGTCCTGTTTTCCTCATCCCTGTTTCCTGGTTGAGACGTCCCAGAAACTCCTCCACTGTAGTTGAGGCATCAAAGCCCACAACCTGCAGTGCCCAAAAATACACCTGTCACACCTGATTGGTGGAGTGTGTGTGTGTGTATGTGTGTGAGTATGTGTGTGTTGTGCGTGTGTGTGAGTGTATGTGTGTATGTGTCTGTGGTAGGATGGGGGATACCTGGTAGGTGTTATTAAGGAAGTGCACAGGCACACTGAAAGGCAGGGAATGGTGATAGGGGTTGCGGAGCAGGATAGACAGGATCTCCATCCGGGACGGACGAGCTTGGCGCTCCCCCTTCTGTTGAGTGCGCTCTACTGACCGCTGACAGTAGATTGCGTATTTCCCAATCTCTGTCCTGCGATAAGAACAGGTTAATACGTTTGATGGGTAACTGACAGAGACTCCCAGCAGTAATTATGTAATGTCTATAATGTTAGTATGGGACTATATGTAGCACTATTGTATACACTGAGTAATGTGAGAGGTTGTGTAAGCATGTTTCAATGCACACATATGGTGCATGTGTGAGTGGTTCAAGCACATTATCTAGTGTGTATGCTCACCTAGAGTCTCCATGCTTCTTTAGGTGAACCTGTAGCAGCCAGAGGAATGGGTGCTGGGGCAGGAAGAGTCCCACACACAAGGCCAGGAGCTGCCAACCCTACAGCACACACACACACACACACACACACACACACACACACACACACACACACACACACACACACACACACACACACACACACAGTCAATATTGTTTACTTATAGATACTCAAAAATGCAAGCACATATAACATGAATTTTACACTGGCCCTGTGGTTACAAGGTGTACCTGCAGTGGCCCTGCTTGGCCTTGGGGCTGCCTCTTCCTGGTCTGTTTCACCAGCTGGCAGTAGATCTCATTTTGCAGCTCTGGGTGAGTCAGACATACTTGCAAAGCACTCTGGGCTAGAGACACGTGATAGTCAATTGCAGGAGCATCAATTGCCACATTGATGAAGAGCTGACAAGTCTGCAGAGAGAGAGAGAGGGAAAGAGACAAGGACAGAGAAAGACAGAGTGAGAGGGCATCTTCCCTGTCTAAGAGCTGTAAATCTGCCTGGCTGATTTTTGTCCTGTCTGTTAGCTGATGATGTAATGTGCAAGCGTGTTTATGTCCCACTGTCTGTGTTTGTACCTTGAAGAGCTTGATGGCCTCAGTCTGCAGGGCCTGGGAGGGCAGGGTGGTGAGGGGAGAGGAGAGACCCTCTTTACTGAAGCACAATGTGGGGTGTCTCCATATCTGTGACCCTGAGAGAGTTAGAGAGAGAGATAAAAAGACAGTGATGGATACATGGACAGATGACAGACAGATAGATCTCATCATGAGGTCTTCATCCAATCTGGGACACATACCTGGATCTCCCTCCACATGAAGCAGTTTGCCCACCAGTTGCTCAAACTCTGTGCCTACTTGGCCTGTGGTGGTACCTGCTGCCACGGACAGATGGTATAGCCACGCCTCCTGCATTTGACAGACAGGGAGGGTCAGGACATGATACCATCCCTCATGCACTACTGGCTCATTCTACTGGCCCTAAACCATACCTTCTCATGCTGAGAACCAATCAGCAGGTAGGTAGGGCCCTGCTCACAGGGATGGACTGCAATGGTGTAGTGCGTTGACAGCAGGCTCCTCCCACTTGACTCATAGTCCTCATCAGAGTCACATGACCTGTCCACCTCCTCCACTCGTGCTTCCCACAATCTGATCTGCCCAAGAGGGAACTAAGAACATACACACAAACACATAAAACAATGAGATTTATAAATTAATAAAGTACATTACTTAAGTATATCATAGACATACAAAAGCTGTTTGGCTTAATGTAACAATAACTACTGGATGTAATGGCCATGCTGCAAGGCCATGGTATATTTTTTCTCCTGACATGAAAGGACAGTTGGAGGGAGGAGAGGAAGGAGAGATTACAGTTTGTAGTTTTGGGCGCAGAAAAAAAAACAATGTAAAGCGTACAGTTTATGGAACAGGAAGTTAGATGGTTTTGCATGGAACCAGTATTAAAGTGTGTGTCTGTGCAAAAGTGTGTGAACTGTGAGTGTGAAGGTATGGGACAGTTTTTACCTTGTCCTCTTGACTGCGAAAATAGTAGAGGGTCTTCCCAATCAATGCACACCACACACGCTTGGAGTAACCATGTTTCACCTGAGAGTTACAGTTTCAATGTCAGCCATGTTATTGTCATCTCAGCTTCAGGTATGTGTCACCTCTGAGTCAGATTTACAACCACACATCACTTCAGTCACTGACAGTAACAGCACTGTCTCACTATCAGAGGGTCACAGTAACAGCTATGTGTCACCTCAGAGTCCCTCATGTTTAAATACTGAGGAGATACAAGTTACAGCCATTTGTTTCCTGAAAGGGTCAGAGAATCTGAGTGTTTCACTCAGTAGAGTATATGGCAGGAGACGGTTGATGATGAACAGTGGTGATGGAGACAGTGGGGCAGGGAAGGTGAAGTGGGACCTACCTTGGTCAGCAGCCCCTTCATGCCTGGCCGGATTTCAGGCTGAGCAAAGAGTGGGCTGGCCACCTGGACCCGCAGGACGTTCTGCAGAACCCGGATCCATTCTTCCAGCAGGTTGGGAGAATCAGCTGTCAGGTAGTACACACGCTTCTCTGTCACAATCTGAAGAGGAATCCGCATGTTACACACTCATGCACGAACACTTACATGCAGGGACATACACCAGTAAGACCACAGTGCTGACACACACACTCCACAAAATGTGCACACACATACAAGCTACACATAATTTATCTCTCTCTCTCCACTGTACTCACACACACACACACACACACACACACACACACACACACACACACACACACACACACCTGGAGTGTCTGCTTTCCATCGCCACGGGTGATACTGCTGGAAGCGCTGAGTTCAATCTGACCCTGAGGTCTTCTTATGACATCACTCTTGGGGGAAACAGAACACAATCAAATTAGCAAAATGCAAAAACACATTACCAGACACAGTGGTCCCCATACTCCACTGTCCAGGACACACATTGAAAGGCTTGTCAGCTCAGGGCTGGTGGAGTGTCTTTTCTGCCAATCCCATCCCAAGGTTGCTAAGGATATGAAAAGCCTAGCTCTACTGAGCCGAGGTGGGGATAATGCAAGTTAACTTTCCTCAAGTAGTAGTGCCGACGTTGCGTGTGTGTCTGAGTGTGTGTGGATGCGTGTGTGTTTCTGCGGTCACCTTGCCAAGACACACATGTGCATACACTCACACCTGTGTCTCCTGACACTGGACCAGCAACTGTTCCATTGTTAGGGCCTGTGAGTTGTCAGAGTCAGCCCCATTAGTCAGACCTGTCAGCTCTCTGCCCTGCTCCCTGGCCTCTCCTCTTCTTCATACATTCCTGAGAGACCCGACACTCATGCAGTAATGCCAGGAGTCATGAGAGCAATCAGTCACAGTGAGTTACTGGGAGCATACATCATCACCACAGGCCCCTACTACAGAAACATGCTCTGTGGGGAAAAACCTCAGTCCTATACTCAGACCTGAGCAATCACACTAAGACAGAAGCATTCACAACGGGTCAAAAGCTCAGTTCTACATTCAGATGTCAATGTATCAATTAAATTAAAGCCTGGCTTAACAGCTTAAACAACAACACAGTAGTGAAAGAATGAACCTCTGCATTTGTGAAGAAAATGTGTGCGTGTGTACATGCTTATGTCTGTGTGTGAGTGTGGGTGCTGTAATCACACTTCACTGTGCTAAGATTCTACAAGTGAGACTATCCCAAAATTGGTCAGGAGTGACTGCTACAATTGACAACAAATTATGTACAAATATAAAGTAATATGAAAACACAGGTTCATAGAGTAAATATGCATGGGAATCAACATGAAAACACGTGAAAACAACAAGTAAGACAGTCTGTGGATGTGAGCCTACATGCACATGTGTCCAAGTGTGTGTGAATGGCCTATAACTGACCGGTGACTTGTAGTAGAGCAGCTCCCCAGCCTTCAGGACGAACCAGCGTCTCTTCCAGGTCTTCACCCTGCCCCCCATTTTCAGCAGGTACCCTGACTTCTCCAGCGGCTCCTGCATAAGAGAGACAGACAATTTACTGCTGCCCAAGGGGTTCTGGGTCCAAACTGTTTAAACAGATTGCATGTTAGACATTGTGAATGCTCGGCATTCAATGGAGCAACCGTAGCACTCCATCAAGAACGTGTTCCACTTCCCAGAATGCACTGTGGCTGGAGTACCACTGTGTGTGAGCATGTACACGTACATGGAGAGGAAGCTGGTGGATAAGTTCAGGTAGGTGGGTATTTGATAACAATGGTTTTTGTCTAGTGTCTGTGGGCGTAACTCATAGAGCAGATAGGTCAGATTTGGAATGGAGGATGGTAATAGGGAGGGTGTATGGGTGCAGGTGGCAGTGGGTGAGGTGGAGGGACTCACATTCTTGCCGTTGTCGCTGGTTGAAGAGCAGGTCTTGGGCAGTTTCTGCTCCGGCTCAGAGCACTCAGTGTCAGTGGAATAAGCGTCTGGGGGAATGGCGTAGTCGCTCTCAGAGGTCATCGAGGACATGGAAACAGCTGAGACCACAAACGAAAACACAGACACGCAGTATTACAGTCAATCAGTTCATCAGTTCAACGGGTGACAACAATACATATGATAGTGTGTGTGGGAGTAGACCTCTCTTCAGTGCACGAGGACTCCCAGGACTGCTTCCTTTGCGTGAGTCGGAGCCCGAGGTGCGGGAGCTGCAGAGCGAGCTCTCCTCCTCCTCTGAGCCCGACGACTCATCTGAGAACGGACTGCTGCTTAGCTGGGTGGCTTTCTGTGTGATGGAAAAAACAACCCTTTCATTCACTGGTCCAGGTCCATACACACGCAAACACACTCACTCCTTGCTCACACACACACACACACACACACACACGCTCACCCCTTTCAGCATGGTGTATACAGGTGTGGTCATGCTCCTGTAGATCAGAGAGGTGTAAAGCGCTGACGCTGGGTAGGAGGATGGGGGGGTGGAGTCTACAAGCAACAGAAAAACTTGGTTAGCTAATGACAGTCCCTATAGTCCCACAAAATAACTTTGAATACATACAGATGTCACAGAAAACACATGTGAATGTGTATAAGCTCATTAGACTTTTTTTGTCTCTCCACTCCAAACGGTTGAGTCCAGGGGGTTAAATGCCATAGTAATACTAGAGATTCTCTACATTCAGTAGATACTTGGGTTTGTCTTCTGAACAATAAAAGTGCTGTCTCCCCAATGCTAAATATGAAAAATGTCAATTTGATGCATTGTCTCAAATTGGGTTAAGGCGAGTGATCAAGGTCAACACTGCAGCAAAGGAATGGAAAAACCTTTGACTAACAAAGATTTTGGGTCATTAAGAAGTAGAAAGGATGGCAGGAATCCTAGAGCTGAGCATCTGGTTAGGCTGTAGAATCTGTAATAATACCATTGTTGGGCCCAAACAGAGACAAAAGAGACTTACTCTTGCCGGTGGGGTCTGTGCATGTGGTCTCTGAAAGTCTGATGCCAGACTTGGCAACTGCGTATATCCGGCTTTCCTGTGAAGTGAATGATTGATGAAGGTTTAACACACAGAAAAATGCATTTCACCCCTCCAAACCCATAACCACCTAGCCGCTGCCTAAATTGTACTCCTGAATAAACACAAACATGCACTTTAGTATCTGCTCTGTCATGGTCAATGTTTTTTTACTTTTCCAACAACCACACCAACAGCTTGTTATTTAGTGCAAAGCCCATGTTTCTGCTTTCTCCCGCCGCTGACCAGTGCACCCCCAGGGCCTAGCATTTTAAGATCCTCTTAAGATAAGAGTACCTGGTAAATGTCTGAAAATGAATTTAATGTACTGTGAGGTAAAATAATACCCATAACCACCCCCCTGTCCTGTACTCACCCAGGAGGGGAACCTGTGTAGGGGTGGTGTGGGAGGCTTGCTGCTGGGGATCTTTCCAGGAGAGTCGAGCGACTCCAGGTCTTCCCCGATGGCGGAGGTCTCAGGGGGTCGATCTTGGCCCATGTCCATGTCCATATCCTGGTCCTGGTCCAGGTCGGTTTCCTGGGGCCGCAGAGGGCGGAGCATGCTGATGGCGTTGCGGTTGCGGCCGTGGGGGGACTCAGAACTCAGAGGGGGCTGGCTCAGGTGCTTTTTAGCCAGCGCCACGCTGATGCTGAAGACGTTGGGGGTGCGCAGCTTGGGAGGGGCCTGTTTGGCTGCAGAGGGCGAAGTAGGGGCATCCGGGTCCAAAGGGGGCGTGGGGTGTTTGGGGGTGAGGGCGGGGCTGGGGATGGTGGCCTCACTGGAGGAGGAGGAGGAGTCAAGACGCTGGGATTGGAAGCGCTTGTTGAGGTCATCTGAGAAGCTGTCGCTCTTCGCCCCTGCCTTCCCACGCACCCCTCCCACTTGCCCTGCCTCCTCGGAGCAGCCCTGGAGGCGGAGCTGGGGGCGCTCAGTGCGCTGCATGTCATCATCGAAGAGCGAGCTGCTGTCATCAGAGGCGGTGAGGTATGTCTCGCTCCCGGCGCGACTGTACCGCAGCCCCCCGCCGCTGCCCCCACCGTCCGATGCAGTGCTGGACAGAGCTGACGACACACAGCGTGACTCCGCCCCTCCTCTGACCCCACCCTCACCTTCCTCCTCTGAGCTGCCATTGTCCCGTAGCCCTCGTCTCGAGGACACGCCTTCATCAGCCCGCCCTGAGCCACACCCCTTTTCCAATCCCCCGTCGCCTGGGCTGGGCTGCCCTGACCTTTGACCCTTACTGTCCAACTCACCCCCTGGAGATACCGACCTCTTTTTGGTTTTGTCTTTGAGAATGAATAAAGAGAATCACATCCATTAGTGAGTTCACACCACCTTACTAACTTCTATTGTGTGTGAATGGCTGTAATTCATTACTGTGCTGTACATCTTACAAAATAGCTTTTACAATGTAAAGACATTTTGGCTATTTCAATAGGACTCACCCGATGTGGTAACCTCTGCTGCTTCTCCACCAGCCTGCTGGGTGCTGATGGTCCTGCGGGCAGGTTCTGGGCCTGTCAGAACCTGGGGGTTCTTGCCACGGACTTGGAAGCAGCCAAATGTGAGGCTGCTTAGGCGCTGGGCTTCGCCAGGTTTGGGCTGGGCAGCTGTTGCCCTCTTCTGCTCCATTGCTGGTACATAACACAAAGGAAGGAGGCACAACATGAGGGAATTCAGAAAGCAGCACTTTAATATGTACCCTTGTATCTAGCCCTGTTGCCCTGGCATGGTCTTTCCCTCTGTTTCCCCCAGCCATTTCCTGCTACGTTAGCTGTGTACCACTCGGCTGTGTGTGGACAGTGGCTTTCCCAGTAAGATGCTGTGTGTGACTGTGTTTCCAGTGTAGGAGGCTGTGTGTAAGTGTGTCCTCACCCTGCACCTGTCTCTGCAGGTCCTGGATCTGAGAGCTCTGCTGCTGGTTTGTGTCCCGCAGGCTGCTGTTCTCCACCTCCAACTGGAAACACCAAAAACACACTGCTGTTGATATACACAAGCACGAGAATCCACACATGCACCCACACACACACATACATGTGCACACACAAACACACACACACACATACACCCACACATATGTGCCCATAAAGACATATGCACACATGTATACACACACACGCACACACACTACCTCGTGTAGCTTCAGCATGACCCACTCCTTGATCTTGGCAGCTTTTTCCTCCACCGTCTTTGCCTCCTGGATTCTGATCTGCTTCTGTGACAAAAAAGACACAAGGGCAATTTGCACGGATATGGCAGCTTTCATTCTCTCTGACTAATCCTCTCTCCTCCGTCACACTCTCAAGCTTCCCTTTCACACATCCTTAGAATGGTATTTACTTTCTAACTATTTCCTACACACAATTTGTTGGACTAATGTCAGATTCTCTGCAGTTTATTTATTAGGTTAGGGAAGGTGACAGACTCAGACCTCAGACACACCCATTCACTCTGCTGCTCTCTATCGCCCCCTGGCAGCAAGGCGAGGTCATGGATCTACCTGCTCTTCCAGCTGCTGCTCCAGCAGACTGATGATGTCATCCTTCTCCTGAAGCAGAGTCTGCAGGTCCTGACAGCGGCGGAAGAGGCGTGTCTCAGACTCACTGGTCTGCACGTCCGCGGCCTTCAGCTTCTCCTCCATTACCTGGACCTGAGACACAAACACACACATACAGAATGTACACATGCTGGACCTGAAACACTGACACACACACACACACACACACACACACACACACACACACACACACACACACACACACACACACACACACCAGGATTAAGCAATTCAGCTCCTACCTGCTGGTGAGCTTTCTGGGCGCGTCTCTCAGCCTCCAACACTTGCCTCTCCAGCTGTTGCATCTAAAGAGAAACAAAGATGAGGATGAGGGGAGCAGGAGGACAGATGAAGGCCCATTCATTCTCCCCCAGCGGCAGTTTACACAGACAAACCATCCGCAAACATTTCATTTTTCTGTCGGCAACAAAAAGAATGCAAAAAGAATGTTTACTCAGATGGCTGCAAACAAAAACTGAACCTCAAATATTGAACCTCAATCAGACCCAGATGTTTAAAATAAACTACATGGTTTTTTGGAGATACAGCCATGACAAAGAGTATCTCTTCCAGAACATACATGAAATCTGCCTGAGGGAAGGTAATACTTCAGGTCATACACATAACATTCTCTCAACATTTCTGCCATTTTGCACAGCAGAGGAGAGAAAGTCTCTCTTCCTGTCTCTTGACAGTGGCACACTGGAGCGACTGAGAAAACATGTCGAGCTCTCCAGTGCCCCGTCCCACTGTCCCAGTTGATCATTTATGTGTTCAGTACAAGGCAGTGAGAGCTTTCGGGCAGATGTAAAACCACAGACAGAAAGTGCCATTAATTTGGGAGGTCAGAGTTCATGTGTCTGTGCTTGGCGCCTTGTGGCCTGATGGCTTCACTGCTTCTCGAACGGCTCTTTATCTCTCTCCCTCCCTCACACACACACACACACACAGCATTCATTGTTGGTGTGAGGATAGTTTATGAGTATCATTCTTCACAGATTCCTCAGTTCACAGTAGCGGAAATGGGGTGGAAGTTTGGCTGAGCCTTGTGGTCTGTAAATCTGGGGGTAGGAGAGTGGTTTTAGGACCTTAAGGGTTAGGATTGGCAGGGGGATGGGGGGTAGGGATAGGATGAGGAAGCCAGATGACCTCCAAGAATATCTAATCAAGAGGAGCTTTGACACCCCTAGGCCCTTGGGAGCTCCTCCACTCAATTTACCCACAATTCCCCAAATCCTCACCTCAATGCCACAGGACAAAACCCTAATTTCGCCATTACTCACTTCTGTAGTACTAAAGCTGAACACTTACCCTCGTAATAATCCAATAACTCCCAATGAAATCCCCTTTTGCTCACTTCCCCTGTGCGCTGCCAAACCCTCACTCTCTCCCACCCACGGGACAGCTGACACATCTGATTGCAGCCCTCATAAAAAATGATTATAAAAACACACCAAACGAGGAGCAGCTGGAGCGCATTCCTGTGAGGCTGTTTGTGCACAGGACTGCGTTTGATAAAGGGCACGTGGGGCCATCGCGCACAGGGATGAGGATTGTACCCATCATACCCTGGTCTCCCCTCTGCTACACAACCAGCCATGCATCTGATGAGGTCACATCCTCGCTTCAAAGGTGCTATATAAATAAATAAATAAATAAATACATAAATACACCATGTGTTTATCTAAGATAAGCATGCACAGACCTCTAGGAAGACTAATGGTCCTTACCCTCTGTGACTCGCTGTAATGAAATGTCCGCTAGGCATAGGCTGGGAGGCTGAAGTCTCTTTATTTCTCCACCATTGTGCTCATATTATCTCAGTCTCTCACAGGGCTGTCACCAGACAATTAGTACATGAGACTTATCAGCTTAACTTACGAAACATACAGGTACTTATTGCTCTCCAATCAAATTAGATGGCCATTTTAAGTGGACCCTCATCTCTCTTGTCCAGCATCCCACCTACTGTTCCCTCTGCTCTCCTCTCTTCTCCTCTCCAGTGGCCCTCCTCCATCACCCCTGCCTCAGCCTTTTTGTGTGTCCAATCAAGTGCCCACTCTGTTCCGGCCATGCCTTACTCCGCTGCCCCTTCCCTTTTCTCAAGCTACTTCCTCTCAGTTGATCGTGCTTGGCACCTGCTCCTTGTACCAGTCCACTAAGCTGGCAGTCTTTCTATGCTTCCATATGTTTTCCTTTATATCCAGCTGCTTCCCTCCCTTCAGAACTGAAGCCAGGATCGACCCACGCAGGTGAGATCTAAGTTTCCCTCCAGAATGAGAGAAGCAGCAGCGCCCAAACGAAAAACGTTTTATTGTACAATACAGCCTCTATGCTTTGGGCTTGTATTTTAAGATTACAGAGAAGAACAGGAAAAACAACACAGCACACAGAGGACTACCTCTAACTAATGCGATTACATTATGCCGTCACATTGGTTAGTCACGCTAATTTTCTTTGCGCATACGTAAGCATGTATATGTATATGCATGTATGTTTGCGAGTGAGTGAATGTACATGTGTTTGTTGGTTTGTTTGTGCATATGAATGTAAATCTGTGTATGCACAACAGCAGGGCCTTGCCTTACAGAAAGAGCAGTTGACCAAAGTAAATGACTATAAGTCAACGAAGAGGCATGAAATATATACTTCAGCTAAGGTAGAACCTGGGACCAATGTGGCATTAGACAAAGGAGTATGGGCCCATGTTGGCTCAAATCTGGCTCTTCTCCTCCTTCAGTTCAAGCAGTACAGCCATGGACATCATTCACACGCTTGCACACTCTCTCATATGAAGAGTGGGGACCCATGGACACGCTGCAGACGTGATGCATGCTGGGAGATGGTAAAAGGCTGCAGTTCTGGGGAGAGGAACCCAGATATAAATAGAGAGAACTCTCCTCCACCCTGACCAAAAGCGTGCCAGCTGGACCCAAAACCTCAATTTTCCCAAAAAAGCACACGTGTAAACTGCACATACGTCACCGCTTGCACACTGATGATCCTTAGCAACCTGTAGGTACGGCCTTTAATTTTATGATGTCAAAATGCGTGTGTCTTTACTGCTCTTAATGCTCTCACATTAAAATCATCTGGATACCACATTATCTAGTCATGTGTTCAAGTTCATGCAGAGTTGGACTGTTTCTACCTTTTTGCTGGACAAGAAATCCATAAAGTTGGTCAGGGTTTGCACAACCGCCAGTTTGATTTATGATAATTAATCAAGTTTTCTTTTCAGCTCCTTAATTTCTCCAAAATGTATTCTTTATGAGTAGTGCTAAGATATGTCTGTTTATCTAATTTTGATTGTATGTTTTGTATCGACAGAAATTGAGATTGCATTACATTTTAATTTTAGCCTTTTCAGATCTAAATTGTAAATTTGATCTGTAATTGTAGTTATTGTACTTCTGGACTTAAAATTGTTTGGGTCCCTGGAGCTCCCATCACTCTGTATTCAGTATCTATGAGGTTCTACTGCACTTACACAAAGGGTATTACAGCAGTTGTAAAACACACCAGAACACACACACACACACACACACACAAACACAGACAAACATACTCAAACATATGCGCACATTGACAGAGACACACAGAAACGTCGACAAACATACTCATACATATCCACACTGACAGACAGATACACACACACACACACACACACACACACATACAGCAACATCTGGTGAACAGAGATTCCTCAGTGCACCAGACCTTCCACAAATGACATGCCATGGCCTCCGTCACTACACAGATATAGCGACAGGCAGGGAATAACGTGGTAATTAGAGAGTGCAACTGGCTGGCAGTGCACAAGCCTCAAGCATCAGATCAGAATGGACGTGTGGGTGTTCGTGTATGCGCATGAGTGCATGTTTGTGTGTGTTTGTGTGTATGTGCGTGTGTGTGTGTGCATGTGTGAATGGGTGCATGCAACCATGGCTGGATGGAGTGGCTCGGTGCGTTTCAGCTCTTACGCACTTGTGTTATTTAGGTGAGGCTGCCCAGTTTAAGCTCACACTATCAGAATGGTAACTCATGCAGGAAATATGGGACATTTACCCATTTTAATGAGACTGAGCAGAACATTTTGTGTTTCGGTGCAGCATTACATTGACGACAGCACACTGCTCTCACGTTCATTTTTACTGGGTTTTAACTTTTGGGAAGGTAGCACTGCAGTAGATGAGGTACCAGAGCTTTAGAAAAGGCTCGCTTGAATCTCCAGGAAGAGGGGGAAGTGAGAAACCCACTTCAACCTCCTTATAACCCTTCTACAATCCTCCCTCAGCCCCTTCACAACCTCCTGAAAATCCCCCAGCAACACCTACACAACCTTTTTGCAACCTTCTCTCAGCCTCTCCACAACCCTTCCACAACACTTCCACAACCCTCCCGAAAATACCCCCTCTCAGCCCTCCCACCGCCTCTCCAAACCCTAGCTGGTCCTGATTCCTGCAGACTCCCCATTCCAGTCATTCCTGCCCCACCCCACCCCCCGCCGCGGCCAGCCTCCTGCCCCCCTCCATGGCCAGCGCACAAAGCTGCTCTGTGGCTGCCGGGGCCGGGGCACCCATCAAAGCCCCAGCCACATCTTACACACACGCCGCCTTCAAATTCCCATGTCTCACTCAGCAGCCCGCTCCACGCAGTACACCCATAACACTGTGTCCTCCAATACACAGGACCCCTCACATCCACGACACTAAAAAATACTGCACTGTACAACAAGGAGGAGAGGTACAGCAGCTCAACACACAGAAAGCTCCTTGATTTAAATCCAGAATGCACCCCTGCTGTTAGGCAAGAATTTATACATAAGCTATACATAACCGTACAAATATACTGCATATATTTTAGTATATATCTACATACGTCATTTACAATTATAATCACAACTGGTGGTTTTGACCTTGTAAGACCCTTTTGGTGCTCAGAATGCAGTCTCAAGCTGTTACCTACACTTCACCTGGTGGCAAATGTTTGTCTTGGTCATCAGCATTATTGACAGAGACAATGGAATTTATCTCTCCATTCTTTCTCTCTCACTTGTGTGTGCATGAATGATAAAGATAACTAAGTGTTGCATCCTGAGTCAGCGAGTAAATCTTGGTTTTCCTTTACGGTCCCTTACTTCTTTATCCCACCTCAGCTGAACTTATCAGCCCCACAAACTCTGGAAGGAGCAACTGATAAAGTTTCTTCCTCCAATTCATGCCTAAAAGATCTTGCCCTTTTTTCACAACACGTCAGCAATCACATATTGCCTATTTCGTTAGTGGGGCTGGAAGTCAGCATAGGCTACACTCACATACTTTCAGGTGTCTGGCTGGTCAGGAGGGGATGCTAGAGAGTGAAGGGCCTGATGATCACAACCGGCTGAACTCCTATCTTTCCCAGGTGGGACTGAGCCAATCGTGGCTTCACCATTGCAGACTACTAGCCATAGCTGGTAATGGTAGGACTGATAAAGGACCCCAAAAACATGTGACATGTATACTCCCCATGAACTCACTTATTCGAGCACACACACAAGCAGCACCAAACACACCTGTCTCAAGGGAATAGAAGAGGAGGTTACAGATCCTTGGATTTGCACTATAAGTTCTTCTTTACATGCCTTGCTGTGATCTTATCCCTCGCTCCAGGTGTAATTCTGCCAGTGCACATACAGGAAATACCAGAACACAGTAGGAATCTACCAGCTAACACAAAACATTTCAAGAATGCTGGAAACATTCTAATTAGATGTGGCTATAAGATAATGTTATGACAACAATTTTTCCCAGTCTTGGAAAATACTCTCAAAACCAATTTCAGGCAAAGTCACAGAAAACCAGTGCAGAAAAAAACATCCCTTGATGATTATCATGAGTCAGGAAAAAGCATCATGGATGCTAGATGTTCAAAACATTTAAAAATATATTCTGAATGAAAGCGTTGAAATGTCAGATTCATTAAACTTCACCACATTTCCTGACACAAAAAATAACATGAATTAATGTTTGTATGAACTTCTAAATCTTATTAGCTTGTGTAACAAAACTTACAAGCTATACTATTCCTTGAATTTTCTTTGTAGCTTGAAAACGATACTCAAGGAACTTCAAGAAGCTGGACAAATTCAATGCTGAAAATTGGGGGAGAATGCCCTTAAACACTTCAGCCAGTAAAGAGAACTCTCTCTCTCTATCTCAGTCTGAGTCACATTCAGTTCAGATTGGCTTTATTGCCTCGACAGGAATTATCCAGGGCTCTGAGACAAAAATGCTGGTCACACACCCACCTTTCCACTTATCCATTTCTGATTAGAAATATGCTAGAGAAAAAAAGCACTTCTGTCTTTCTCTCTCCCTGACTGAATCTCTTTCTGAAATATTTATGTTTCTTCATCTATATTTCTTTCTTGAACTGAGTTTTTCTTCAGATTCAAATCAGCTTTACTGGCACAAAAAACACAAGCTGTTGCACTGCCAAATTAAAACACCACAATAATGGAAAACAAAAAGGGAAAATAAATTCAAATAAATGAACGAATAAACAAAAAATAAACAGACTCTGTGTCTTCTGCTGCCCTCCTTCCTTTCTGCCCCACGGCTGCATCCCGCCAAAATGTGGAACCAATCACGCAGTGCCAGGCAGGAAGAGCAGTGGAACGCTAAATCAGAACACATTTCTCCACTCGAATGCCACTTTGGTCTTTCAACCTGGAGTCTTTTGGTGGGGAGTGGGGGCGGTTGGAGTGGGCTACTGTCTATTGTCCACTCAACCTAAACCACCCCCATAAAGTCCCAGCAATTGCTCCAGCCTAAGTTTAAAAATCATCTATCAACTGTAGCACATCTGTAGTTACCCGTATCCTGTACAAAGGGTCACTGAACAATAAGGATTTTCTGTTAAACGAGCAGTGAGTGGGGCTCTCTGTACCAAGGCCAGGCTCGCTGAGATGGAAAGAGAAGCCTGCTGGCAAGCTGTAAAAATGCATCACACATAGACTCTTTGTTTGAGGGAGTGACTGAGAAACGCCTGCTACAGACTGTGTAAGTGGTGTAGAGCACAGCATTCTGAGCTTGCTTGAGACCCCGCCCTGCTGTGAGAGCCAGGGGGGTGGGGGTGGGCACTGGAGTGAAAACGCCAAGGCATCTTTAAAAGTGAAACTGAAGCATCCCAATGGCTTGGAGATGACCAATGTCTCAACCCCCCCCCAAAAAAAAACAAATGCATCTTTATTTCATGTCCCAGATTTAGTATTCAAATTCAGTATGCTGCTGTTTGCCATATATGAGAAAGGGGAAGAGAGAGAGAGGGAAGGGGGAGAGAGAGAAGATGGAGAAAAAGAGAGAAGGAGGGAAGGAGTGGAAAAAAAGAATTATGACCCACTTTCTCCAACCGCTGCCAAACATGGAGAAGAGCGGAGAAATGCAGGCCACACTACGGCGGCTCCTCTGCTAGCTCACTTCCTGCATGGAGCGCTCACTGTTTACAAGCCCAAGAATTTACTCCCCTGGGCAGGGCCATGATTACAGTGGGGGTTATTTTCTGCGTGTTCCTCTTTTCCTCCTACACTCCCTCTCTCCTTCTCTTCTTCTTCGTGCTTTTCTTTTCTCCCCACAGTCTCTCCTTTTCTCTCTCTGACTCTTTGAGGGCCATCTCCAGATGTCATATGTCTTTTTTCATAGCTTCATCATGCATAATTTAACCAGTAACCAATGGAATTACATCTAAAATTACTGAGATTAACGATAACTAAATCAAGATATAGAGGGGACTTGTCAGTCATGTCAAGATGTCACGTGATACATGCTGCTAGCTAGTTAAATGATATATCACAATATGAATTATTATTTCCTTGGGTTGCACAGCACCTACACACCCCCCACTTTGACCCCGCTGTGTCTCATAACTGTTCGATGTCAGCGGGCTTTCTACATCCAGTCCACAGGAAAAAAGGGCCTTTTTCATGAGCACTGACACACAGTGCTCACTCTGTTCAGAGAAAAACCAGCAGCACAGAGTCCTGTTGAAAAAACACTCCACACTGAAGCAAGAATGCTCTCTAGTGAGCTACAAGTAATTTCCTTCAAATGTGGAAAAATACAATGCTGCCATAAAAGTCAGAAATAGCTTATTTAAATCTTTTTCCAACATACGTGCACCCACGCACTTCTACACATTTTAAAACAACAAGTCTGACGTGCTTGCAGCCCAGGAAAGGGTAGCAAAATATCATAAGACTGGATATTTGTTTGATGAACTCATATCAGTGGGAGGTCCTGCAAGCAGGGGGTCAAAGGTCAACATCATGCAGTGGAGGGATTTTGGCTCTCTTGCCTCATTCTGTTCTGGACCCAGCTGAGAGGATTAACATTCCCTCATGCAGAGAGACTGGGACTGACAGACGCTAATGAAGTCACAGCCACCTGGAGAGACTGCCAGAACTCCCTGACCTCTGACCTCCTGAACCCTGACTACAGGGTTACTGTGCTACACGGAAACAGGGCAGCTAGGACTGGCTTCGTTGGAAAGGAAGTGGATCAGCCTGCATGCACATGCTCACAAAATACACAAACAAAAACAAATACCTATACACATACATACATGTACATACACACTCCAAGCCTAATTTTTCTATTTAACATTATGGCCTGACTGGGCTGTGTGAAACCAAAGTTTGCCCCATCCCAGAATGCTCTGCTCTGAAGACCCGCAGTCACCCTGCTGTTTGTATTAACCTCTAATCAGCTCTCCCTGGAGACTGGGCTGCAGAGCTAGGCCAAGACACTAAAGGGGCCGGCCCAGCCATGGAGGCACGAGCTGGGGGCATCTCACAGTGTCTCATTCTCCTCTCTGCCCCTGTTGAACTCTCCTTGTCCCCTGTCCCCCTTTCCCAGATCACTGACCCTCTATCACTCCCCTTACATCATACCTGTTTTCCCTCCACTATTACTCTCCACCATTAACTTTCTCGTGTTTATCCCTCTCTCACCATGTGGGTTCTGTTCCCCCTTTCTGAATTTCATGATCACGAGACCACTTCCCTGTCCTGGTGAGTTTGTCTACTGCATGTCCACGCTAACGTTCATATGCACATCTTGACTCAATTCACTCTCACCATTTTTTCCATGCTTTCAACAGAATGTCAAAATACAGCATTAGACACGCATCAATGCAGCACAACATGAAACCATGACAGAACTATCAGCTCTATTGTTAAATGATTTCTATGTAAGAATCAGCGCTACACCAGAGAATGAGCAGGATCTAATTAACCCTGCTTTAACTTTAGCAGATGCTTCAAAGACCATTTGACTGACAGTAATGCAGATACAACATAATTCTAGATAAACCCAAAATTGCAGCATAGGGGTAGGAATTAAGTGTGAAAGAAACCAAATAGAAACCAAAGAAATCAAAACAAATCTGTTTTGTTGAAGACCAGATGGACCAAAGAGAGGCAATAAAACAATTGTGATAGGATCACTTGAATATCCCGTGTGATAAAATGACACTGGCTACAACAAATCCACACACAGCAGTAGATGATAAAGGGAAATATATCCATATCCAGTAGTATATATAAGCGTACGGTAAAAAAGGAATTCAAAGGGTTGGAAAAAGAATGTACCTGCATACAGTTTCAGAATTCCCAGATTTATGAAGACCTGACTGCAGGTCAAAATGTTGGTGGTACGTCACTGGGAACTACTGGGATTATTGAGATATTGTGACTTTACATTCTTCTTCTTCCAGTTACATGCCATGGCCATTAAATTTTAGAACTCTGTGCATGTGTGTGTATGTTTAGAAATACCTTCTCAGCCAGCAGTTCCCGGATTTTACTGGCCTGCACCCGAAACTTGAGGAGCTGGGTCTCCAGAGCAATGCATCTCTCCTTCCAGTCACCCTGTCCCACGCAATCCTCACCTTCTGCCATGGCTCCGTCTACCCCCTGAGAGAGACACAAACACAAAAAGGACAAAGACAGAGATCTGGTTACATGCAGTTGTCATTACCAAAACAAAAACCTGCAATAATGCAATCAGACACCAGGTGGTGCTCTACTAAGCAGTTTGTTTAAAAAGTCTCCTGTCCTGTAGGACTGATATGGGTGAGTTGTGGATTCCCACTCACAAGTACGAGATGGTAGCAGGGGGTACAAGTGATGGAGTGGGATGCCAGTAAAGCATGCATTGACGCAGAAGGGTCAGCATGGGAGGCAAAGCTATTGGCTCTTCCAGAGCATAGGACCTTATTTTATCACACATTCTGTGGTGGCACAGTTACTGAGAGAGTTTGACATTCCATACATATTTACAGTTTTAGAGAAAGGGGAGACAAGAGGCCCCATGTGGGGATGGGGTGGGGTCGGGGACAGTGGTTAGATTGGGAAAACCACAGACTCTCCTCCCCCTCTGCCAGACGCATGCCAGGATGGCTGTGGGTGGGGAGGTAGGCGCCACGTGGGCCAAAATCACTCCCTCAGCAGCTGGTCCGACTACAGCTGTTTTCAAAACAAAATGCAGGTGTGTGAAGTGCATCACGGGGAACGTACGCATGCAGTCTTCAAGCATGCTACCTATTCTGTTGGAGACTTGGAAGGTGTAGTCAACAAAAAATAACATAAAATCACAGAAGATGAGGAAAGAAAGTACGAGAGACAGAGAGAACGAGAGAGAGAGAGTGAGAGAACACGAGAGAGAGAGAGTGAGAGTGAGAGAGAGATGGAGAGCAAGAGCAAGGGAGAGAGATGTTATTGTAACAGCCTCTCATTAGGAACTTGGCTTCTTCACAAAGGCAGAACAAACATGTGTAGAGTGTAATTACATATTTACCAAAGGTTGTTTTTTGGATGGTGATGAATGTAAACAACACCAGGATTTCAAGTCTGGATAAATCTTAATAAAAATAACATTTGTAGTTGAAATTGTCCTTGTCAGGGAAAAGTGATTGAGGACCTAGCTGGACTGGAGTGGTCATGATGACAAAATAAAATAAATTTATTTTAAAAATCAGTGAGATTTTTTTGGTTGTATGGGCTTAGCATGGCTGTGCTATAAAATGTCCTGGGCATCAGTTGAGTTTGGTATCATGTAGTATATTTAACCAATATTGCAATAATTATATAACTGGGCTGGTAAAGGTAAAAAGGGTTCATAAGGTATCAGTATAAGTTGTATGGCATGCTAAGAGATAATAAAGTGATATGATACACTATGGTAAAGTTTAATAGTGTCAGTATTTTGTTTGTATATGTGTATGTGTATATGTATGTGTGAGCATGGCTTGTGACTGACTGTATAGCAAGAAGTTTGGCTGCTAAAAATTCCACAACACAATTTTACTTCTTTGAAGGGTTGTAAATCAACTTGACTTTTAGAGGCAACAGCCATTGTGTAGGACAGAATGCGTAGCTAAAAATAGGTATAACTTATTCTATTCCCAAAAGAGAGAACTAACCCAAAAGAGAGAAAAAGGCAACAGAACTCCTTAAATTCTCAAAAGCACAATGAACAGTAATAAAGTATTTCTGACTTTTAAAAAAAAAACTCCTCAGCCCCGAATGATCCCAAAACACATTCTAATGCTCCCCCCAAACCCCCACTGCCACTCTGCCTCAATTCTCCAGTGGTGTGGCCACACTTCACCTTTCATATATCAAAGCCATTGCAAATAGCAGTAATTCTCTCACACACTGGAGACTTCAACAGGTTATCAATCAAGTCCCTGAACTTTAAAACACTTAGTCTGCTTCATGCACATGCACTGACAAAGCAGTTAATGAGGCTTACTTGAAACGGAAAACAGCATTTTCAGCAACCTCTTCTCCTGATGACAATGACGCTGATACAGCAGAATGTATTCTATGCAGTAAAGTCTTATACTTTGATTTTCTCCTTTTTAATTGACCTATTTTTCTTTTGTCTCCCAGTTTGGAACACCTGGATATATATTCACAAGTATTCATGTGATTTGTATTCACAGTTATGCAAACTCCATACCACTTTCATGACTGATAGTGTGCCTACTGTAGGCACCCAGTGGGGGTGGCTGGCTAACAGTGAGGCACTGACATTACTGCCAACTATTTCCCTCCCTCCCTGGGTGAAACTACGACCACAATCGCCTGTCACAGTCAGCAATGATAAGGTCAGGTCCATCCACTCAGCGAAACAATGCCTTTACAGACTGAACCACCCAGAAACACAGATTTTACTGGGTATAAAGAAGAAATTACATCAAAAAGAAACACTGCATAACATATTTTTACTCTTATAGGCAAGTGATTTGTCAAGTGTACTGGCATCTATGAACTTTCCATTTCTATGAACTTATGTGTTTATTTGTGTTTATTTGCTTCAGAGTATTGCCTTATGGTTGTGACTATGCTGTCTGCGAATCTGCAAGTGACTATAATTTGTTGAAATGAGAAACAAAACAACCATGTGTTGTACTGTCGAATGTTTAATATTGAATTTAAAAAGAAGCTTGAATCAGGCAGGGCTGTGATAAGGAGTGGAAGCTGTTCTCAGTCTGCACCCCAGGTATCTGATCAGATGTTTGAATCAGGCAGGTGTCTATGGTACACACAGTAATTAGCACAAAACAGCCAGAGCCTTTGGGGTGACATATGGACATTGTTCAGTCCCCAAATTTGGAAGGTGTCCCTCTTTCCAAAACCTCCCAACTCACCCCTGGAGTAATAAACTGTCCCCCCTTTATACTTCCATTCCATCCTCTCTCTCTCTCTCTCTCTCTCTCACACACACACACACACACTCGTGCCACAGTTTGTATGAGGTGATGCCGTTAGGGATGACATCAAAGAGCAGGCCGATCCTGAACCCCAGGGAGGAGCGATGAGCACTGCCTCTTTATCTCTCTGGTGTTTCCTGTGAGTTTAACCAGATCCTCAGAGTACAACAGACAGGATAGTGTGTATTTCTCACCAATTTATGCCATTCATAGTTTGAATATTCATGTACTTTATATACTTTTACAGGCTAACATTAAACATGTGTATTAATAATAACTCTGACACAAAATGAATGGCAATATTCGTGATATGGGATAGGCAGCCTTCACAATTTTTAGATTAAAAGTAATTCGAAAAGTATCATTCTTGTTATTTTGCTGTCCTCAGTAGGGCCATTCTGTCAATTTAAGATCTAAGTTCGCAGATGTTGCCAGCAAGTTACCATTGGTGGGACTCCAAGAGCCGGGCCATTACTCAATATATCATACTGTATTACAGAATCCTTTCATCAAGACAGAGTATGTACATCCATTTGGCCTGACCTCCTAATTTCCTACGCTGGTAGGAATTTTTAGGCCTCATAACGTCAGAAACCAAACTTTCCATTCGACTTTCTACCCTAAATCACCTTTTGAATTCACCCAGGCAAAATAAATCACTAAATTCTTAAATAAGCGACTGACATGAAATGAACGATGACGCCTAAATTCTTAACTACTGGCCAGAGACTGTCAGCGTAACTGCCAATTTACAAAACAGTAAAGCAAATAACTGTCAGGCGGACGAAACACAGGCAATTATATTACGATTTAATTTTCTATCTGTGTCAGAAAGTACGCAGAGTGTACGTTATAGTATGTTTGCGTGCCGCAATGAATGAGCGACAACAGAGGTTATAAAAATGTAGACATACCGGTAGCCTGTGTGATCCAGTCATTTGTCATTAGTAAAACAGATAATCAAAAACGGTATTGACAAAACAGATTTTTGTATCTTGAAATCCAAGCAAAGCCTAGAAATAAACCTCCATAAGACTCGAGTTTTGCTATCCCCGCCCCTAATAAACTACAACATCAACACTTCAGATGTTTCAGATATCTTGCTGTTTGGTTGCTTTCTATTGGGTTAATAATAGTATGACAGGAAATATTAGTATGACAATTTCTTTTCAGTCATAGCGCAATCTTAAGTGGAAAAGGTTTACCCCCTCTAAAAAAATAAAAACAGATACAATCACGTCAAATATAAACAAAATACAAAATAATTCTTACCTTGCAAATGGCATATATAAAGACTTTAGTTAACACAGGTCCTATTTCATTTCAATCATTTCTTCCATGTTGCTTAGTTACCCTCGTCCTATTAACCTCATTGTGAAATAAAATCGAGGAATTCCTCGCTTTTCCCAAAGTTTCTTATTTCAGCAGAATGCCCCACTTTGGAAATGGGCGGGTGAAAGGAGGTGTGTTTGTCTCAACCCCTTGTCCTATCGCAGAGCACTAAGGCACATCCATGTAAATTTTGAAGAAGAATTTCGTCAAATGACTGACACCTCAGTGATCAAATTAAACACAGGAAACATAGCGGTACTGTATTACTGTCCAATCATTCTATTGCGGAGGAGGGCATATTGTAGATCCGGAATTGACGTCCCACACGTGTCATTCCCTCCTGTGAAAGGAAAACCTGTAGTTGAATGTTGTGTATAACATTGTAAATGTCTCAAACTGTAACCTACATTTGTGAAGTTATATTATTTCTTTAGTAATCGTGGTGAGTGGCCAAATTCTTTAGTATTCGCGCTAACAATGCAATTTACTGCATGTATACTTTACAAAGTTCATTCAGGTTTTTTATTTGTAGCCTGCAGGCTAGCCAGTTTGTCTTATTGTGTAGCTAGTTTAGCTTACTATCAAGCTGGTTTTCAGTTATACTTCTGTATCTGCAATGTATTGATCTAGCCGTTTTCTGATAATTGCAACTGCAGTTCGTGCGTTTTGCTCGCTGCTTAGGTCCCTGTCCAGACATGTAAAGCAACGTGCCTTGTGGTTAAATCAGACTCAGCAAAATCAAGCTTACTCTAGGAAAGCACGTTGTTAGTACTAGCAGTTGAAGTGTCTGACGATGGAAACATCTGTAACTAGTTGTTGGGTGGCGGCTAACTTGGCACTGTATTGCCATTTAGGTCCGCTCACTCCAGACCACTTGCTTCCTGTGAGGAACGCATGTGGAACGCGACCACAACGGGGCAGGAAGCTGGTCATCTCTTGCTGTAGCTAATTAACAAGAGATTCAAGCATTACTCATAATGTCAGATCGTAACATAGATTGACGGCCAGCTCGCAAACGTGCATTCACTCCAAAGGATACAATTACTTTGTGGTCATCTGCTTCGTAAGCGGAACACATCGAAATCTGTGGTTGCTTTTAAGTTAGAGGTAAAAACTGACCGTTATTTTCCCTGTGCTTGCTGTTGTTGCTCAGTCGTAACCATGGTAGTCAAGAAGAAGACAGCGAAAGTGGAGAGCTTTGCTTTGGACGATGCGACGCTGGAGAAAATGACAGGCAGGTGTATTACTCCAGCTGTGGTCTCCCTTTGTAGCAGAACGATGGACCCACATTTGCATGTTAAAATACACACTCTTCTGAGGGATGGAATCTGTCAGCTTCTTGTGTAATCTCATGCCAGTGTGTATCCTATACTTTCTTTGTTAAATGTGTCTGTGTTCTGGTATTTCCATGTTTCAGCCTCACTCTCTGTCGATGGAGACAGTGGGGTTCAGAAGCTTGCCCAGAACCTGCTGAACTGTCTCCGTCTCACTGACCCGGTCCTACAGATCCAACAGGTAAAGAAGGTGAGTATCCACTCCACACTGACTGACCTCTGACCTCAGGATGCTGAGCTCTGTCCTCCAGCACCTGTCATCTTTGAAAACCACACAGGCAAGTTTCTGCTCAGACGTGTCATGGAGGAAGTAACGATTCGGCCGAACTAAACATTTGCGAGAGATCATTCCATTATAGTTCAGGTGTATGGCGGGCTTATGTCTGTGAGTTCATTCCCATTTCATTAAAATGTCTTACACCTTTCAGCATCACCCACTGCAGGCTACAGTGCAGTTGATTTTTAATGCACAACTCTGAATAAAGTTTAATTGGTAGTGTAATTATTATTACATTTTGCAGTTTGCATCACATTCTGCATTGGGTGATGATAATTAGAATGACTTAAAGAATAAACTAATGAAAGCCAAGGGCATGCCTGTACATCAGGTCCAAAGATGTAACAGCCGTGAAATGGTCTCTGTCCTTCCAGTCAACGCACCATTTTTCTCTCCTCTTTGCATCGCCCAGCTGTAACTGTAGACCCAAAGACATCGCTACTCTGTCTTCCTTTAACCTGGTAGCATTCCTGAATCCTCCTCACAGCAGTGCGCCATCAGCTGCTGCTACAGCTCTCAGCTAGCAGTGAACCAGAACAGCACTGTTACTGCTCTGTGAGGGAACAGCTGGTACAGGTGGATTGCAGGTGGCTGGTCTGGAGTGGTCTCCTGGTCTGGCATGGTCCAAACTGGATGGCATATCATTGCATTGAACACACCTCATTCTCCCTCCTATAAGCACAATGAGCTAATGTTACTTTCCATTTGTTGTTATGTTGTAATTAAACACTCAACTTTCCTCGCTTGGAATTTATCCCATGCACTTTGAGCGGTGTTGTCTGGGCATATACAGTGACTTGTGTTGTGTGCCCGTTTAGGTGCAAATAGCCGCTGACGGTTTTCTGAAGTGGCGACATGTTGATTCGTGATTTGGAAGCACCCTGTTGGATGGCGTCCTGTTAGTTGACCGTTGCTGTCCATTCTCTGCCTCCAGGTGGCGACCCTGTTGGAGGAGCTCAGCGAGGAGTCCTCTTCCCCGGACAAGCTCCTCCACTCTTGCCTGCACACGCTGGCAGTCATGTACACGTCTCTGCAGGCCAAAAACCCCCTTAAGAGGGCTGTCGCCAGGTAGACATAATGTACTCTCTTTCTCCTACCCTCACTTTTCCAGAAATTGCTCTTTCTCTTCCGCTCTTGTCACTGCCTTTAGTCTTTTCCTGTAGTGCTCCTCACTCCCTCTCTCCCCTCTTTCTCTCTCTGTCCTGCAGCACATTGGGTTCAGTGCCAGCGTGGCTGCAGGGTGAGGCGGTCGGCTGTCTGTCGGCATATCTGTCTGACTGTTTGTCCACAGCGGATTGTGACCGTTACCCTCTCCTCACTGACACGGTCTCAGCTTGCTTGGAAGGTTTCCCTTTGGGTACGTCCCTCTCTCATGCCAGAAGGTCAATATGTATATCACCTTCATGTGTGCATACAATACAACAACTCTAACTGACTTCCCTGAACTACTGGTTCCCAAATATTTTAAGTCTATAGCATGTGTAGTGTGTGTATATAGACACAGTGATCTAACCTTTATTGACAGGTTGTCAGAAAGATGATTAAAATATAGAATTAAATTGCAAAAAGAAAAGCAATATGTTAATGTCTTTTGTTGACTTATTCTGGTGAAGTCCTCTCTAACATAAACCTTCTATTTTCACTGCAAGGTGATAGTGCAAAATATTTCTATATTCCATTAAATGGTTAATCCTAATGATAATGCCATTTGGATGTTGAAAATAGTCATGCAAGGCACCCTGCTCCTTTTTTGAATTAAGTTCTTTTTTATATGCATCAAAACAACAGGACCTACCTTGGCTTGCATGGTGAAATTTCATTTTAGAGTGAAATCAAGTTTCATTTTGCTATGTATTATCATGTGGCCTGATTCAACCCCTCCAATGAAACCTCTTCCCTGAACAACTGTGAGCATTCTTTGCACACCCTGAAGAGTTATACTGACCCCTAGTGGCAGAAAAATTATCTTTATTTTGTCACAGAGACACCTGATTGTGTTTGTCACTGCATTCATACCAATTAATACATTTTTTCCCACTAATGATATTTTTGTGTAGACTTGCATGTGTAATTAAACATTCTCTCTCCTCTTGCAGGTGAAATGTGCATTCACAGGCTGCTAATAGAAGGTGAGTGAGGATGTGTGTTTGGCTGTTATATTTGGATATATTTAAGTACCAATGATATGTAATTCGGATAATGGTTCTCATCCCTTAATCTTTTCACACATGGGGAAATGGCACTAAGACATTTAAAATGTTACAAATGCGCCATTTTATCTTTTATTTTTTTTTTTTTATCACAGCCATCTTTTGTCATTTATTGAGTATCAGAATTTCAAATGGTATCTTACTCAGAAATGTATGTTCCAACCTGCAATTGCTGCAAGACAGTACATAGAGAGGTTTAATTAATACAGCAAGATTAGACCCATAACATTGCACGTCTATATTTTTTGCTGTGGTTTCTGATAAGATTGATCCCTCTGCTCTGTCTGTTTTCAGTGCTGCAGTTTTTTCATAAAGCCTTATGTGAATATCTCCGACAAAACAGGTAAAAAAGCAACAAAGTCATTGTTTTCTCTTGGAGATTCCTCAAAATGAAAATGAGAACGTTCCTTTAATAATGTGGTGATGGTAGTTTGTTAACCAAAACATTGAGACATTGTTGGCCACTGGTTTGTGGTAGACAAAACCACCAGTCCTCTTTTGGGATTGGCTGTCATTCTAAAGGGTGTGATTTAGTGTCGTTATGATTGGCTTGCGCTGAGCTGCATGTAGAGTATGTATCTGTTCCTGTATTGGTGACCTATGTTAACCTTCGCTCTCCTCCAGCGGGCTCGCTGGTCGCCATGTTGCCCAGGCCCAAGTCATGCAGGCCTGCCTGGCCGCGGTCAAGACGTCCATGCTGGTGGTGCAGAGATCCCAGGAGCTCATCAACGCTTCCGTGCTGGCAGAACCCTCAGCCTGCCTCCTGCGGGACACACTGGAGGCACTACTGACCTGCTATGCTCAGATCCTTACTGATGGTAAAGTGCATGCCCTCCTGGCTTCCTCTCAGACTGTACTGTGCATATAGACATTTACAGACCCACTTTAGTAAAATTTACTCCATGATTTTACAGGAAGAAATTATCATAAAATGTAAGTAGTGTTGATGATGCAATGTGTCATGAGTGTTGAAATGTAAGTAATGATGATGTAGGAGTTCATGGAACCAGTTATAATACACCCTCAATTGTGCAGTAACTTTATGAACAGGATAGCTATGTGACTTCTGTGATATATGCATATGTCATGGCTTGTAGGAAATATTTCTTTGGAGGAAGATTTTGATTTTTGTGGGCAAAATATTACCACTAACTTTTCAATTCTCTGACCTGAATTGTACAACACGATTCTCAAGCTACAGGATGTGATACAGAGCTGAAACATTTTTAATGGGGAGCCTTCATCTCTGTATTGATTTTTCATTGTTATTTGACATACAGGAGACCTCTGAATTTAGTTATCTGACCATTGCTCTTGCTTTTGTTGTTGCTGTTCCAGATGAATTTGTGCAGACAGTCCAAAGCACAGCAGGAATGGCGGTGGTCCTCCTAAGCCGCAGCATAATGGGAAATGGGCACAACGTGGCTGAAGTGGTGAGTGACCATTACACTGGGTCCAGGGTTTGTTCTTGATTGGATGCTGACTTACTCACTGAGCAAAAATTAACAATGCTGATTGGCTTTTCTCTCATACACAGAAGTACTGCTTGACACTACCTTTTTCTGTGGGGTGTAATTTGTCCATGTGTATTTGATTTGGAAAAAGGTTAAATGATTGTGTGTGTATGTGTGTGTGTGTGTGCTTATGCTGTTAGGTGGCCGGTCTGTTACTTGGCACAGAACAGGGAGTTGACAGTGTCCCCAGATGGCTGAGGGATAGCTGTGCAGGGCTGTACTGCAGTGATCGGCCACCAGCAGTGTCTCTGTTCCTGAGCCATGGTGCCCTGGCCATGCTGAACTGGCGTGGGGGGTCTCTGGGGCCGGCGGGAGAGAAACTCTTACTTCTGATCCCCACAACACTGCTCTCACTGGACACCAGGTCAGTGACCACTGCTCACTATCCTCTGTCAACACAATCCATATGCTTTCACATAGTGAATGCTTCCCAGAGACACCCATTAAAACCCATACAAGACCACATGCCACACTACACTCACCTTGTCCCTATTTGTGTTTGTAGTGTGAAAGAGTCCAGCACAGCAATGGTCGTGGCGCGTGTGCTGACGCTCTGGAGCGGTGCTGCCTTGGATAGCCTGCAGGGGGAGCTCTCCTCGCCTCGTCTGCGGGAGGCCTTGCAAGGCGGTGCTGAGCTCTCAGGGAGGCTTCAAGAGCACATCCAGGCCCACTGGGAACACCCCCTCGACGGGGTGCGACACCAGACTCGCACCCTGTTCCGGAACCTTCTCCTCCTGCACCAGGTGAGCACAGGGGCTCCTGACCTCAGCTCCGACCCCTTTGTGATGGAGCTGACGCGTCGCCTACTCGCGCTGGAGTGGCATGCCAGGGGGAAGTATGCCTCACTGGCCTGCCTGGTGGAGCACCTGGGGGCTGAACACCTGCTCGCCCTCGACCCCGCCCTGCCCACCCGCCTGCTCTCCCTAATGGGTGACCAGACTCTGGCCCCCCATGCTGCAGACCTCCTGGAGAAGCTGTTTGTCAGCCACAAGACCCAGCTGAGTGGGCGGGAGGGGGCGGGGACAGAGGCCGGCCTGGCATGGACTGAGGAGTGGAACCGCACCTGGGTTACACCCTTGCTGGACGTTCTGTGCCGCGCACGGCTGGACCAGACAACCTACATCCTGGACTATTTCCTGCCCAAGCTACTACGCTGCTGTCCATCCAGCCTGAGTCACATGGTACAGGCCCTTCAGAACTCCCAGCTAGCCTCAACAGGTATACTTGCGCAATCTTGTGCATTTATTTCCTGACCAGACTACTGTATGTTTAGGTATAGCCTTATTCACATTGTGGTGTGTAGTCTTTCATGCCAACTGCTGTCTTAATCCAGGAGAACAGGGAAAAAGGCTACACTGTGGCTGTTTTGAACCAAGATCTGGCCTGATTTATTGGAGACATGTGTACACTGCTGTCTATATTTATAATTCATATTTATAACAAATCTGTTTGCAACTCATGTGTGCCTCTCCCTACAGTATACAGTATTGGTCTCAGTTGACAGCCTGTATGTACACCAGTTTGTTACACGTCTATAAATGATGGGTGTGTTGCATGTTTGTTCATCAGTATATTTATGCACACTTATTTACAGTATTTGTGCAGACCTGTTTAGAACTGTGTATAAATCAGTGATTACATAATGCATAATACAACACTGTTTACAGCATGTTTATACAACACTTCTGAATTTTATAGTGTGTTTATGTCTATGGAATGTTAACTGGCTTATTAAGCCAGCACTGTGTTTAAAACTAAGTCAACACATTTAGGTTTGAGTTGTGGCCTTGCTGAATAGAATTCTGTGTCCCTGTATTGCATTTGTTCCTATTTTGTTTCCTGTGTGTCACCATGGCTCCTTTATTTCACCTGGTATGACATTGGCTCTTACATTACCCTGCTTTCATTTTAGCTCCTGTGCTATTGTGGTGTCCATGCTGGCTCCTTTGTTGCCATAGGCTCTCATGTTTCTTGTTGACCCCATGTTGTTGTAGGTACTGCAGGCAGTAGGGGTGCACTTGGGGCTTTGATGACATGTTTGCGTGCAGCACGGGCCCATGGAGTGGAACACCCCAGCCAGGATGGGCTATGGGGCGGGCTGGTCCCCCTCTCTCTGCTCCGACAGGCCCTTGTGCACAAACACGACCAGGTGGGTGGAGTTCACCTGCTGTATTGCTGGTCAGACAGCTGTGCTTCCAAACTGCAGGGCGACTTCTAAATACAGCACTGCTTTGTGGTCAAGGATATGCAAATAATGGGTAGTAACGTCAGTTTGACCGTTTTGGTATATTTTGTGAACCTTTAAAATCGACGTGTTGGTGGCAGTATTTTTGTGGTAAAAAGCAATTGAATTCCTCCTGACCTGTGTAGGGAACTGTGTATGAATGTATGAGCATGTGTGTAATCCCTGTTACTGTCATGTCAGGTGCGAATGGATGCACTCGGCCTGGTGTGTGAGAGCCACCGCAGCACAGAGACTCTGTCCACAGAGGAGATGGATTTGATCCGTCACTTCCTGCCCTGTAACCTGAACAGCCAATCACCTGGGGTCAGGCAGCAGACTGTCAGCTTGCTGAAGAAGGTCAGTCTCTCCTGGCGCCCCCAAGTGGAGAGCACAAACATAACGACATAACTGAGAACTTTAAAACATAGTCTTATAGTCTCATCTATTCTGGTCTTCTTCGATCGTAATAATATGTGCATTTTTACACTGGTTAATGTCCAGTCGATTGTATAAAGCGAACAGAGAGATGATGTACTGGTCATTTCTCATTCCTCATGTCCTCAGCTCCTGTGTCGGATCAAAGACAGCACCCAGCTGCTGCAAAGGAGACAGGGGCAGAGGAGAGCGGGGGAGAAGAGGGAGGAGGAGGCGGATCGGGGCACTCTGGAGATGTATCAAGTACAGTGGGGCTGTAGAATCCTGAATTTTAGTTGTAAAATTGTATTCTAGCTTGGTAGGTGTTTAGTCCTTAGGTGAGCAACAGGTACAGTAGATGTATCATGAGTTGTTGTTAATAAGGATGCTGAAGAATTGACTTGTGATTTTGTGTTTGTTTGTGTGGTGGGAAGGACTTCCTGCATTGGTTTTGTGAGACCCTCTTCAAGGTGCTGCTTCCAGGTGCGTCCTTTCCCACCTGCCTGATGTCTCTTCACCTGCTGGGACTGGTGGCCGACCTCTTCACCTTCTCCACAGGTACTGCACCGCCCCCCTCCTTCTCATGGGACTTTCCTACTGGAAAGGTTTGGTGATAATGTCATAGACTCTATCTGCATGCAGAATGTTTAAGGACCCCCAGAGGTCAAGTCTGCTTTGAAGCTGATGGTTTGTAAGTTAAGCAGTTATGAAGTCTTCCTCTCTGTTCCTCATCCTCAGGACCTGGGGGCTTTGCTCTGGGAAACGCAGTGAGCCACGCCCATGCCCAGGCTGTCCTGTACTGCCTCGCCAGCAACTTCTTGGAGGTGAAGCAGCTGGCCTCCACTCTGCTGAAAAAACTGCCACCTCTGACTGTTGGGCTGCAGGTTAGAGTTGGCTTCACTCTCATGTTACACACTCACATGCACAGGCAAACACAAGCATGTGTACAAAAACATAAACACACATGCATACTCGCCAACACACGTATATAAATATATACCTATTTATAAGATAATGTGTGTCCATGCTATGGTCTCAGTACATTGTGGGGTAAGAGTTGTTTGGGCATTAAGGTTAAGGGATTAGTTTTTTGTCTGGTCCAGGTGCCTGTTCCGCTGTAGGTTTTCACCATGTGTCTGGGTTCACAGGAGCCAGACAGGCTGAGGTCACTGCTCCGTGGTGCTCTGGACCTCAGCACCAGCACCAAACCCTTCGACAGCGTCACCGCTGCCCATCTGCTGGGCCTGCTAGCTCACCAGCGCGGGATGCTGAAGGCGCTGGCTCACTGTGCCCAGGAACAAGACCTTCCCTTCCAGCCACCTGCTCCAGGCGAGCTTCAGGATTCTGAGGCCTTGATCCTGGAAAGGAACACACTTGGAGGTATAGGCAGATGGAGACTTAAGTTTTAATGTTGGATGTTTTTTTAGACATTCATGTTCAGTGGTCAAGGCCTATGAGTCTCAGGTCTTTCATATCCTCTGCTGTTAGTTTTGCAGGCACAGGGATAACTGTGCAGGAGGGAGGATCAGGTCTGGTATCTAAAAGCAGCTGGAAACATCTGTCAGTATCTGCTCCAGACTGCATAGCACAGTCCTTAAGTTTGCTTCCACTAGAGCCGCCTGCGCCAGCAGCCTCATGAGAGTTCACCTCACAGAGGACAGTTGCAACATCTCTCCCTCAGACTGTTATGGGGGAAGTAATGAATCTAAACTCTAGAACTGGCCATAGACTCTCTATTGTAATTCATTTGGACAAATCCAGCTTAAAATGTATTATGTTCCTGTGGAAACTTGGGGTGGGATCAGAACGCAGAGTAGATCATTCTCTCTTTGATTTCCCATCTTGGTATTTAAACCTCTCCAAGCCTCCTTTGCTTTTGTAGAAGTGACTTCAGCTTTCAGTGTTTGGTTTAATTTGGGAGTTATATGTGGGGGCGTTAACTTTTTGTGCATCTCCTTGTATGGAAGTTGGCTTTATTGAAGTGTGACAGTCCCTTAGGTCTTTATTGATCCAGGGATTGTTGTTGGGGTAAGTTTAGGGATTTATTTATTGTTGACTAGTAGGATTGATATGTGTTGCAAAATGCGTGTGGCCCTTTGAGAAAAACACCATATTAATCAATAATGATAATGATTATCTGATTACAGCACCATTTCATCTGATGCCGTGGAGCTAATATCTTGGATCAGGTTTTTCAACCAACCCAAAGCCAAATCTTAACCATATGTCGAACCAAACTGATCCGGGATCTGCATCGATGGGTGTAAATCATTGGTCCAATGTCCAGGACTATCCCCTGGTGTTTTGTAGTCTTCTTTTCTGCCCTTTGGTAGCACAGTTTCCATAGTCCTGGCCTTAATGTCGGTCGAGGTCTCATGATGCAGCCCTCTGAATTGTAAAGGTAGTTGCTCGGCTCTTTCTGCCCCTGGAGATCATTATGCAGTTATTAAAGAACATTAATGGAAAGCACTAAAATATTTGGCTACGTTTCAAAGGGAACTCATCATACACTTCCAGGAATAAAAAAATCTTTTAAAAAATAACCAGATTTTTTTTTTTTTTTTTTTAAGAGCCATATCAATCCCAGATGCCTGACGGTATTGTTTAGATGTGGCATTTTACTTTATTTCCAGTTAAATCTCACTGTAACAACCCAACGATGAACAGTCCGGGGGTCTGAGACCGCGATCAGATTTAAGGGAGTGTCTGGGGAATGCGTGAAAAAGGGGAGACTGGATTATGTACTGCAGTTTGATAATCACAAGCAGTTTCCTAATGTAAAAACAGTTCTGCCTATGTGCTCAGGAGCTCCACTAAAAGTACCCAGAGATGACCTGCAGGTCACCGTACTCCAGTGCAGCTATGCCTGAGCTCAGTGCAGATCACATGTTGGCCCGGGATAGGCTGAAATCACAAAAATATGTAGGAAATTAATGAAAATGTCTACAGATGTCACAGCATATTAATGCGTGTAGAATCAAACCAGGATGTTTATGGGTTGTGTAAGGATGTTGTTCATACATGTAATCACATCCTGCTGTAATTCAGACACATACAATACGCGCACATACATGCGAGCGCAGACTGTTTACTACCCAACTCTGTTTTCCCGACCTCGATCGACACACGGCTGTGCTGAACATCCGCTTGTTAACCTTATAGGGCCCTCTGCTTGAGCACAGCGCGGCCAGTTTAGGAACCACCTTGCCTTTATTTAGAATCTGGAGCAGATATTTATGATATAAAGAGAACGTGCTTGACCTTTGAAAAACTTGTTTAGAATTTTTAAGGAAGATGTTTAGAGAGGTAACGGAGACGAACAGCTGGTGGCGTCTCAGTTGAGTCAGACTGCGGAAACGTCTTGCGTAGCTGTAGCACTGAGGAAAAGGGCACTCAGGTATTCTGGGAGCGTGATCATACTTTTACCCGTTTATAAGCAAACACAATGAAATGAATGATATTTTTCAAGCTTTTATCCATGTTGAATTGTATTGGTCTTTACACGGTACATTGTGAAGGTGTGGCTGACCGTGTGTGATATATGTGCACTTTGGCTGTCATTGGAGTGACATGTGAACTTTGTCTCTGAAACGTTGATAATGTGTTGTTTATATGTTTGTGCTGCAGTGGTGCAGTTCCTGCTGCTGTGCCTGAAGAATGAGGTGACCCGTGCTGAGGGCTCTCTCCTGCAGGCCGCCGCCTCTTTCCCGCTGTACGGCAGAGCTCACTGCATTACTGCTGCGCTTCAGCAACTACGCACAGGGTGAGAATCTGCACTCACTCACTCACTCACTCACTCACTCACTCACTCACTCACTCACTCACTCACTCACTCACTCACTCATATGCAAACATTTGCCTTATGTCAGAAATATTTGGATAGTGCTTGGGAGGGGAGACATCCTGAGAAAACTAAGCTCTTGCTGGTGTTGGCGAGACAGTAGGGGGCAGTCTTCCCCCTGGACCATAGAGAACTCTAATGCCCCTGGACAGTCATGGGATCTTGTGCTGTAAAAGGTGCTGCTGTTTCAGAAAAGATGTTGAGACAAGGTCTCACAGTGGTCATTAAAAATCCCATGGCACTTTTTGGAAGAGGAGAGGTTTTTTCCCTGTTGCTCTGGCCAAGTTCCTTTAAAGTTGTCTCTCCACTTTGGCCATGTAATGTATCCCTGTATCTGATTGGCTATAAAATGCCTTGCAATGCCTTCCCACTTTGACTCACCAGGATGTTACTGCAAATGAGAACTCGTGTCTCTTTTCAGCTACCTGTTTAAATAAATAAAAATGAATAAAACAAACAAATGGATTCAGAGGTACTCAGAGAGAGATATATACATGCACCCATGTGAATCCACACACACACACACACACACACACACACACACACACACACACACACACACACACACATTTACACAGATAGAAATACATGCACATTCACTATCCAATGTGTACCCACACGCTACACAAACAGACTCACTTGAACAGAACCTTCCCCATGGTGCTCCATGAGAGATATGTCTTAACATCCGCTCCTTTGGTCTGTCAGTTCCCTGGCTCTGACGGCTGAATGGAGACGTGTAGTGGCGGACCTCATCGCCACTTCCTACAGAATGTCTGACGTCGTGTCACCTGTCGTCCAGAGCTCCTCACCTGAAGGACTCATCCCTATGGATACAGATTCTGGTGAGTGCTTTTGACTGGCCCTCTGCAGTGAAAAAGAGGGTGGGGTCATAGCCCTGGTGTTCTGAGTGACCTGTTGTTTGTGCTGTAAACATGCCTGTGTTCTGGGGCTCCACCTCTCAGAGACATCGGCTGGTCTACAGCAAATCCTGCTGGAAATCCAGCCGCGTGACACCAACGACTTCTTTACTGATGCCCGTGAGCTCGAGGCACAGGCTGGGACTGGGAGTCAGACTGGACACACACCTTGGTCTGAGAGCACAGGTCAGCACACTCAGTCTCTCTTTCTGTTCCTTTCTGTCTATGTCTCTCTCTAACAATTATCTTTCTCTCTTGCACATGCAAATACACATACAAACTATTCACAAATTGTGACTGCGCTCTGCTGTAGTGTTCTGCAGACATCCTCTGCACTGTGTGTGATCACTGTGAGCACTGGAGGGCAGTGTTTCCCCATATTTACAAATGTAACCTGACTCAGTCACTCTCCCTGAAAAGCACTTTGTAGCTCTTTTACTGTAGCTGTAGAGGAGGATTAAAGTAGATAGATAGATAGATAGATCGATAGTTGACTTTATTAATCCCCAGAGGAAAATTGAATCATCATAGCAGCCAGATACATTAAATCACAGATCACAAAAGGTACAAAAATACAAATATTCAAACCCTCAATATAATAAAGTATCAATGTGCAAAGAGCGAAGTGATCAGAACAGTAAGTAAAAAAAAAAAACAACAAAGAAAACCCAATAACAGTCCAGATATGCTGAGTGCTGTGCTCAGATATACTCAGTGCTCTGGTAGTCATGATGTTCAAAGAGCAGAATGTTAAAAACAAATGATGAAAACAAGTTTAGTCCATGAACAGTTCAATGTCAACAGACCTGGCAAAAGCAGATGAATTGTAGAGTCTGTATGTAGTGGTGTTATAGTTAAGCACTGTTGGATGAGGTCTGGAGTGCCCTCTATCTCCCTGCAGAGGAATTTATGGCCTTTGCTGTACCAACAGGGCAGGGAATATTAAAAAGGTTCTCACCGTTAAGGTTTGTAAGTCATTAGGAAGGCTAGAATTTTCCAACATTTGTTTGTGTCTGTTATTGAGTCTGTTTATTAGTGATTGCTAAAGTTGGTTGTTATTTGTTTGAAAGAAATACACAAAGATTCCAATTGACAATTTTAGATGTAAAGTCATAACAAAAGTACATGACTGACAAACAAGGCATGAACTTGGCATTCCAGCTTTGGTATGGTGCTAAACAAAGTCAATAAACTTGCTCTTGCTGAAAGTCTGAGTCTCGGATAATATTGGATTTTTTTGAGTATACGGTCATTTTTCATATTTGGTGTCCTATGCATCACACATCAGTAAGAACCGCAACGGATAATTGTTTAAGCTACTGTTACATTTAATTACATTGAAATGTTTTTATTCTTTACGATTTTGCACTTATGACTGTCTCATTTGAAAGGAAAAGGAAAAATAACCTTCAGATATACTCACATACAAACAAGGGCCCAGAATAATTGTCAGGTTTCTTTGTCCCTCAAAATCTGGCAGAACACCACCAAAATGTAGCAAGGTGGAGGTGCTTATCAAAGGAACAACATGTGGTTGCTCAGCCCTGAGTTTTAATCCTCTGTAAATAGCTGAAATGAAGTAGTAATGACAGTGGTTTTTTTTTAGCACCCATAGGGTATGTCATGCAATTTGACATGAATCTTACAGGTTGAGCTTATAGGAAAGTCAGTCATTTTATGAATGAAAACATTCTGGAAGATCAGAATCCAGGAGTTGCATTTTATTCCCATCTTTCGGAATTATTCTCCTGGGCTCCACATTCAGGGGTGGATTGGCAGAATGCGTGTTTACCTTTTTCTTCAGCCCATACTGTTGACAAAATATTGCAGAGACCTTCCAAATGAACATAGATCCATGTCTGTCTGGTCATCATGAAATTAAAGTTCACGGTGCTTATTTGAAATGCTCTTCCTTGTTGTGCCCTAATTTCTTTCTCCACTTGAAGAAGATTAAATGACAATCAAAATGGGGTTGTTTTTCCGTCTGCCACCTTCATGAAATATTTGATTCTTAGAACTGTAGAGGTGTAGTGCATTAGCAGAGACTGTTTCTACTTTTACTCAATTCAGTATTGGCTAATGGGATTTTACCATGCTAACTAGTTTTCACTATTTTCACTATTAAATCCTTGTGCAGCAACCAATGTGTCAGGACTAGAGTAGCAAATGCAATGCTTTAACTAAAGAAATGTGCTTCAGGCCTTGCTGCTAGTCTTGTTAAAGCACTGCTCTAGTTTGTGGATGGGCCTCATAGACTGGTATCAAACCTGGACTGTGTCCATTCCAGCTGTGTGTGAAATGTGACTGCGAGGGGGGCTGTACTGGCTGGGGACTTTCATCTCCCATCACTCTCCAGTCTGCTGACTCAAAGCTCCATGTCTATCATACTCTGTTTTTACTGGTATTTACTTCTGGAGTTAAGGAATCCTTGATTTGGAATTCAGTTCAGTCACTGAAATGTATTCAGCAGCATTCTTTGCAGTGTGGTAGTAATGCACTTGTAGTTACAACACCATTGGTTGCAACAAGCAGTCTTTGTTGTGTTATAAGATACAATGCCTTGTGTGAGCTGTAGGTGGCAGCGGGGAGGGGTACCGTGTCACGGCTCAGATGGTGCTGGTGTGCTGCTGGCGGAGCATGAAGGAGGTGTCCATGCTGCTGGGACAGGTGTGTCAGGACATGAGCCTGCAGACCAGAGAGGACCAGGAGGACTGGATCATCACTGAGGAGCAGGTAACAGACTATCACTCCTCTCTCTCTCTCTCTATCTCTCTCTCTCTCACTCACACACACACACACACACTCACACAGAGCCATAGAAATGCACACCCTCAGTCTCTCTCACACACACACACACACACACACAGAGTCATAGAAATGCACACCCTCAATCTCACACACGCACGCACACACACACGGTCATAGAAATGCACACTCTCCGTCTCACACACACACACATGCTGAGACACACGCATACCCGCCGTGTCTAAGCCAGAACAGGCTTTAATGACATTCCCACAGTCTGGCTGCCAGTCAGACACATTGATGAGGTGATGTTTACAGTGTGTTTACTGTGTAAGAGCGTGTGTGCGTGTGTGCCGCGCAGGGCAGGGGGGCATCCTGTGAGAATCCAAGCACAGGAGCGTCTCCTCGGCCCCATGCTGCGGACGCCTTCAATTAACATCCGCCCTCGTTAGCGGAATGCTTTCATTTCGGGCCGGCCTGGTGTTTAACTGTTTTGACTGCTCCCATTCACACACATTCTTTCCAAATTGTTTCCAACGTCCCCCATAAACAACAGCCTGTTCCTGTCACCCCCTCGCACCCCTCTACTCCATCCTCCGTTTGCTTTCTCCCCAGCCCCTGAGACTATACCTCCGGTCCCGCTACCTGGGACCTCTCCCTTCAGACCCCAGCAAACAAAACCCCCTTCATTGTCAGCAGATAATGCTTGCTCTGTTAACTGTGGAGAAAGCACAGGGAGGCTAGCCCACAGAGGAGGAAGAGCAGTTGGACAGGAAACAGGAAGTTCCTCTAAGCTGGATAGGGCTCTGGTCCCAGACGCGCCGTCTGTCTGTCTCTCACGCCGGGGAGCTGCTGACTTGGGGCGGACATCTGTTAGCGAACCTGATAGTCACTGAGCGTGCTCATTTGGAGTCAGACTTTAGCGTAAGAGAGACCCGCTCCCTTTAGGTCTGAGCTGCATGGAACCAGACAGGATGTGAGCAGAGCAGGTGTGAGAGGTCTCCAGTTTAATCTGGAGGAACGCATTTTACTCTCTGGAAAAGACGTTGTTTTTCCTTAATCCCACCCTCCCGTCCTCCTCTTTTCCAGTCCTGTCACGCTTATTATTTTGCCCTTTGACCTTTCTTGCTTTCCTGCGCTCCCACTACTTTCATCTTTCCTTTTCTTATCTCTCTCTTGCTCTCTCTCTTTTTACTGCTATTTTACTCCTCCCCCTCTTCCTCTTCCTCTCTCCATCTTTCTTTCACTTTGATTTGATTTCTTTCCACAAGACCGTTTTCCACCCTGCCTTGCTAACACAAAATGCACCTCCCTCCCAATTCCTTTCTCCTGCCCTCTCCCTTTCTCGCTCCTTCTGCTTATCTCTCTCTCTTTCTCTCCCTCTCTTTCCTTTCATTCCCTTTACCTTTCTCTCCCCTGCTTCCTCCCCTCCTCTCAATGACCCTCATTTGCCTGTCAGTTCTCTCTGCCTTTCTGTCCTCCTCATTCTCCCGTCTTTCTCTTTCTCCCTCGCTCCCCATCTGTCAGTCCCTCATTGATTCGTGCGGCCCTCTCTGGTTCCCTCTCAGGAGAGGGTAGGCGGAGTGTCTTGGTGCTTGGCCCCTACCCCGGAGCGCAGGAGCAGGTCCTGGTTGATTGGGACTTGGCTGGAGTTCCGCTGAGTCTGAAGTTATACCACTGGGGATTAAATACTTTTTGTTTTTCTTGAGCACGGAGCAGATCAGTGTGGAAGTGATCCTGACAGAGAGCAGCCGTCTCTTACACACGCGCACACACACATACACACACACACATGCTCGCACACATTCATATTTTATGCATACTGTACACGCTCATAGGCATTCTGTGTGTCACTCACTCTGAAAGACACGCGCACAGACACTGAGTGGTCCCGCTGGCCTCCATATGTGGGTCTGCAGCTGGGGGGCTTGTTTCTGCCTCTGGCCTGTTCCTGTTGCTTGATTAGGGAAGGTGGTGGTGGTGGGGGGGAATATTTGACTCCATGGAGCCGAGTTTCCATTAGAAATGCGAGAGTAATTTTTCAAGGATTTACTTGAGGGGGAAAAAACGCTGTGACTGGGACTGAGGCCGTAATTTAAATTTGGCTGTTGTCACGGCACTGGGCTCTGGCGGAGTGGAAAGCCCACAGCTGCAGTGAGGGTGCTGAATCGGTACGGTGCGGTTGCTCCGTCGCGATAATCTCCCCCGGCCCCACGGGTGACGACATGCGTGCGAATGGGCGGTGATGTCACACTTGCGGTTACGGCGATGGTCCAGTGCGTTGTATAACCGCCAAACCCCCAATGATGAGAATTCAAGAGAGTCCAGCCTGTCAGCTGGATTCAGGTCCTCAAGGACTCATGTGCGTTGGATCAACTCCCCTTCTCTCGTTCCTCCTACACCAGTACCTCATGGTGTCCAGACCTGAAACTCACTCGCTCATCTTGTCTCCCACTTGCTCTGTTAGGCCTGCCTTAGCTTAGTTTCCACACTGGCAGATGGCCTTCGCAGTATGATTTTGCCATCCCTACCTTTCATCTTAACCACTACATTTCAGGACAGTCTGTGCTGTCATCTGCTGGAACTCATGGCTGTAGGCTTGCTTCTGGTCCCGCCTACCTTCTCTCATCTCCATTTCCCTTGTCACTTCAGTCTCCATGTCTCTCCCTTTCTCTTTTTTTCCTCTGCCGCTCCAATCCTATAGGCGTACTGTAGCTCTAGCGTGATCGCTGTGGTCGCCAGACTGGTGAGAGTTGAACTTAATGGCAAGACCAAGGCTCAATCCCCTCCATGATGCTATATTTGGGGAATGTTGCGTGCATGTTTATGACAGAGAGGACATCTTCCAAACGTGCGGCGTCAACCGCTCCTTGCCTTTTGCCTGCGCCTGTTTGCTACCGCGTCACCCCGGCAACCCTGCAGATGTTTACTCTCTCTGGGGGCACCATGGCAACAGAAACAGTTAGTCACTCCAGTGATTGTTTTTAATTTTTAATTTTCATCACCATTCCCCTTCACTGGGGAAAGACAGAGACAGAGAGCAGGCGTGCAAACAGGGCTTGGTAGGGTGATGCCAGTGATGTCATCGGATGTCAGGCAGACTATTGGAGGTCATTAAGGATTCAGGGAAGCCTCCCTCGGCTCCATGAATGGTCCAGTGAGACTCCTCTGCTCGGAAAGTTGGGCGTGAGTGTGGCTTTTCCAGTCAGAGCGTGTGCGGCTGCATTGTTCTTCGTTCTGTTAGACCAGCTTCCGTTACCCAGGAGTGTTCTACCGCACATCCCAATATGTTCTCACAACCAGCTGTACTTCTATATGACCATATTGAAAACTTTTTGTGACCCAGTCTAAAGCATATTTCATAGCATTACCAGGGCTAACTGTCCTCGTTTCACTGTGGAAGCTGCCAGCACAAGAAGTGTGTTGCCCAACTCAGGGCTCGGGTGGCACGACCGTCTGCCCCAGGTACCTGTAGCATGAAGCATAGTCCCTGGTTGGCTGACACTGCAAAGGGGAGATGCTTGGCATGATAGCCCCATTCTCTCGGGTCTTTGATACTGCAGATTGTACAGCCCCTAGGCCTGTAATCACTAGTTTTTCCAAGAGTTCAGCACCCCTCGTTCCCCGCCACTCTCCATGCTTGCCTGTATTTGTTTAGTGTGGAAAGCCTTAAAACAGTTCTGCGGGATCTGGTTGCACGTGGTGATTAATTGCTTGTCTTGGTCTTTGGGTAAGCTGGGGG
This sequence comes from Albula goreensis, assembly GCA_022829145.1. Lineage (NCBI taxonomy): Eukaryota > Metazoa > Chordata > Actinopteri > Albuliformes > Albulidae > Albula > Albula goreensis. Next base: position 15,597,831 of record CM040750.1, read on the forward strand.
GCACTCTCGTTGAGCTGGCCAGGAGGGATGTGGGCGACAGGGGGTACAGGGGTCACATCCAGGCTCGGCAGCCCGATTAGGCCTCACTGTTTTTGCAAGAGCTTAGCCTGGTTTTCAGTGCAAACACACGGAGGAGAGGGAGGGGGCCACAGAGGGATATCTGTTTCCCGGAATCCCTTCACAACCACCCCCCCCCCCAGCATGCTGGGATCTCCACATATTTGAACTCTCTTTTTACGCATTAACCTCTGCTGCACAACCCACATGCCCGCAACCCCCCAAAAACACCCCTCACCCACCTCCCCTAGTTCCCCTCCGTGAAACGGTCTCCCTGTTGTGGCAGAGTGTGGGTTCAGCAATGGGGAACGGCCAAGAATTTGATTGTGGGTTCGACCGTGTCTTGCCCTCGGGCTGTCGCGCAGGGAACGTGACTCTGCCCGTTTCCTCTCCTCCTCCTCTTCATTTCTGGGCCAGGCTGGTCCCAGGGCAGCATTTGGCTAAAATTGCATAATTCTCACCAACCCTAACCCCCCTAACCTCCCCCCATTCCCTTCATCCCAGACCTGAGTCAAAGAAATCAAAACAACAACAAGAACAACAACAGGGACAGGGAGAGGTTTTAACTCCTAAGTCTCTTTTGCGGAAAGCGGAGGAAAGCTGCTATTTGGGTCACTAACACAGAGTGTGTAATTATCCAACTGTGGGGTTGGGAAATTCTGGGCACGTGGAAGTTCTGGGAAAGGCTTGTTGCAAACAGGAAGTGCGGGCTAAATAAAGGCCCCAGGAATCTGAGGCTTTCATAATTACACAAATTGCACAGCAAATGGATGCACCAGAGGGCCGCGCGACTGCGAATCAATCTCTGAGCTGCTGTCCCTGGAGCCCGGTGCAAAGGAACCTCAGCATCTATTTAGGAAAGAAAAGTCATTTTGGGGGGAGTGGGAAAGGGATGGGAAAGTAAAGGCTTCAGTGTTCCTCTAATCTCTCCTGAAAGGGTCTTCGCTGCTCCCTCTCCAGCCTGCCCCCCACACTCACTCAGAGACCCCAGCCACAGTAGCAGTACTGTGAGGCCATGTGACCGACCCTCAGCAGCTGTGTTACATGGGATTAGAATAGCCCGACCTAGCCTCTGATGTCATGCTAATTGGAAGAGGGGCAAGAGCTCATGGTTAAGTCTCTCAGAATTAACTCAGAATGCCTCCATATGACTGTTTCCACTCATGGGAGAAGGGACCAGCTGTCTGTCAGTTACCGCTGTCTGCCAAACTTACTTGGGCTACACAGTCATCTCCATCCCAGCCCTGGTTCTGACAAGTCACAGTTAATGAATGTGTCTTTCACACACGGTATGTGCTCTGTTGCCTCTGAAAGGTTGGCAGATGAGCTGTCCGTCTTAATCGTCCTCTTCCCAGTCTCCTTTCACCTAACCCACTCTGCCCCCCTCTCCTAATTTCTGTCTCCCCCAGGTGGAAGGGGTGGGACAGTACTTTCGGCAGCAGCTCCTGCAGTCTCGCCACAGGGGTGCCTTTGAGCTGGCCTACGTGGGGTTTGTGCGTCTCACAGACATGCTGTGCAGGTGAGTCTGGGAAAAGGGGGAAGGAGAGTACAAGGCATGGGGTAGAACATGCTTATGCTTTTGCAAACAAATTTGGCAAGGTGACCCAGGATATAGGGGGGAACTGCTGGGTCATGAGCAGTGGTTGGGGACACATAAACCAACATATGAGGAACAGGTAGGCAAATGACGGCTTTCTGAATCTGTCTGTATGTATTCATTCAATGAGATGGTGATCTAAATGTTAGGATCAGAATCAGGTAAATGTTAAAATGATTGCTGCCTTTGTGCTCACTGTTACTGAGTGTGTGTGTGTGTGTGTACGTGTATACGGTCATTACTGCAACAGAGCTGAAATCTCCTTGGTCACCCTACCCTGGTTGGTGCTCCCAGCTGCAGACTAAAGAGAAATTATGACTGAATCACTTATTAACGGCGTGGTTATTGTGTGACTGAGTCCTCGCTGTGCAAATATTTACTGATCCCTGATTAAAGTCTGTGCTCTCTGTGCTGGTGGAGCTGGCCTGCTCAGCTGGTCTGCCGGACTGAAGCAACCATGGGCCACAGGAATGTTTCGCTATGGTCTGAAGTGTTGTCCTTGGCAACAGAGCCTCATACCTGAGCTAGGAAAAGCACCACCCCCGCCTTAACCCCCTCCCCTCCCCCAACCAATTGCGAGCGCATTGGGAAGGAATGAGAATAGATCCTTCAGGAGAAGATTCCGGATTCATAACGATAGGACCCTCTGGAGCGGTTGACGTCAGTGCCCGAGAATTGTGCTGCATTAAGTTTACAGCATGGAAATATTCCCTGAGTGCGTCTGGAGAGTGGAACAAAATGATCGCTTCGGCCGATGGTGTTGGCCCATTTTTGGTACTTTCTGGGTGAAGCGGTGGCGCTTGGACAAGGCTTTCGTGACGCATGGCGCCAAAAGCCACATGAATCCACACGCCTTTGCTGCGGCCCAAGAGTGCTTAGCACGCTCGGTCACCCAAGCCGTTCTGTGCCCACCACTTTGGGGTCATGACCTGCTGCCGCTTTCGGCTGTCTTTCGGTCACTTTGTCTCAGGCCGTGTAGGCCTCGCACACATGCATGTACACACATTAGCACATGCATTAGCACACAGGCAACATAGTTGCATTCTATGTTGGAGGAGGAAGTGAAGCAGTGTGAGAGGAACACTGGCGGGGGGGGGGCATGTAAGACTTGGGCATTATGGGGGATGGAAAGGAGCAAGCAGGTACATGGGGAGCTGCACTGTTTGTAAACAGAGCAGGACAGAGTGGAAGAGCACTGCAGCCCTTATACAGGCACGGCGTTGGAGGGCTAAACTGTAGGACTTTTTAGCTTTGCTTTGCATTTGGGAGTGGTTTATAACTGAGTGTGTGCGTGTGCGTGAGGTGGGAGGATAGGTGCAGATAGCGTGTTGGTTGACTGTGCCCCTCCCCTCTCTGTTTGATCTGCTCTCCTTTACTGTGGTCTGCTGCACCATGTAAAACAACAGCCCTTTTCAGAGCAGGAGACTGCATTCCTCAGAGTCTGTCACCCACAAGTGCATGGCTGCATACGAGTGTGTGTCTGTGTCTAAGCATGTGTGCACATGAGTGTGTATACAGTGTGCTTGGTTTTCAGTGTACCCAGAAAGCACATGAATGACAGAATGTGTATTTGAGTGTGTGTGTGACTGAGACCAAGATAGACTAGGATATGATTGCCGTACTTCTCAGTTTTTTGAGTATAAGCTCTCCTTTTTAGTGTATCCCTGAGTTTGAGTTTATAGCAGATTAATTTTGTCCTGTTTGAGTGAAGTCTCTCCACGCTACCCTGTCGGTCTGGTCCCCACCCTCCCTCCACTGATCCTCAGAATGCACTCAGTCTTGGTTAAATACTCTCTCTTTGTTGTGTCTGGGAAGTGGATTGTATTCTCACTGCAAAGGATTAAACCTTCAGGGAAATTGCAGTCACAATGAGTGCAGTGTTCATGGATTTACCTCTTAAGGATTTGGAATGAGTATGTGTGTGGGCTCACGTGTGTGTGTGTGTGTGTGTGTGTGTGTGTGTGTGTGTGTGTGTGTGTGTGTGTGTGTGTGTGTGTGTGTATTTATGTATATGTATGTCCTTCCCCTCACTCCTTTCTCTGTGCTTTATACAAGTAAAGTTGCAAGCACAGACATGTTAATAGCATGATAGAAAAGGTTTCTGTGTGGTGTATATGAGTACTGGGTGTCACTGGTGATGTCACTGGTGGTGTGTCCTTTTGTACTTATGTAATTTGAGGGAGAACACTAAAAAGTGGAAAAGCTCTCTGCAGTAGATGTTGACGTTTGATCCATCACCCCTGACCCTCTTTTCTGCTGTGTGACAGAAGCGGGAGCCGGAAGCTGCAGCAGCTGCCCTCCCATTGGCTGAAGGAGGTTCTGGAGGAAGTGAAGTCCAGCGATCCCTCGTCAAAACTGTGTGCCACCCGCCGCAGTGCGGGCATCCCATTTTACATACAGGTACGCTTTCCACTCTATCCTATTCACCTACAGGTGTGTCTCCTTCCCCCTGAGTGGTTGGCTCTGTGCTCTCCCCCTCCTCATATTACCATGCTTTCCTGGATCGATGCAGAGATACCATTTGGCTGTGAATTCCTCGGCAGCTCCACTGCCACGGGAACACACTGCCTCTCCCCTGTCCCTGACCTTTAACCCCCGGCTCATGTGTACCAGCCCCAGACGATTCCAGAATGCACAGCCTCACCCCTCACCTCGCAATTTGCGATCGCAAGCGGAATCAAAATCGCAGGCTCCGTTCGTCCTCTGTCTCCATGGAAATTAAGCAGACATGGCAGACGCCCTGGGTGTTGTGTAACACTGAGACCAGGAGCATCTGACTCTCTGAGACGGGAGAGAGCCGCAAAAACCCAACACCTTGGCACGGGCTAGCATTCCTCTGGTGAAAATCCGGAAAGGCCGGGCGGGAATGTAAAGTCACTGGTGGAGAAGTGCTTCCTGCTGGCACTGGATCGGCTTGGAATGGAATCGCAGGGAACGGAATGGCAGCTTTCAGACCTATCACAGCTGTCTGGAAGGAAGGGGAGACTAGTCCCACTCCGATTCTGCCCAAGAACCTTGTCATTCTGGTTCTGACAGAGGGGTCTTTTCTCACACTGATTCTCTCTCGCATGCACATTAATTTGGTCACAGAGGCCTTGACACACTGCCTGGAAGAATAGCTTGGTCGCATTACATCTATAACTTTCTCCATTGGTATTGCAATGGTTTTCTGAATGATTATCAAAGAGAGAACACAAGCTTGGCCAGTCTTTGAGTGATTTTTTCTCTGTGCTTTAATATAAAACACATTGCAATGATTTTTAGAGCTGAGATGTAAACAAACTTTTAATATAGAATGTCAAAGATGGATGTTATCTGGTCAAGTTTCTGTCATTTTAAATAGTTTAATAGAATACTTGGAGTTTTCTACCACAGTGACAGGAAAGGGTTCTGAGCTGAGATGGGTAGGTCCCTTACGGCCTCTTACATGTTCCCCCCCCCCAGGCCCTGTTATCCTCAGAGCCCAAGTCCTCCAGCTGCAGCCTGCTGAAGATGACCATGAAGGAGCTGACCAGCCTAGCCATGCCTGATACCAGCGCCCCTACTGACCGCAGCACCGTCCCCCAGGTACAGACCAGCTCACATCCTCCTTGTTAGACACTGTACCTTTCCCCCAGGTATGGACCAGCTTACATTCTGTATGTACGCCAGTGTGTGCTCCGCGTTGTATGAAACTCAAACACATGACAGAGCTCTTCATCCGCCAAGCCCCCTGACCTATGCCCCCCCTTGCATGACAGCTTTGACTGCATATCCCCACCGCAGTACAAACGTGCTCCCCTCCTCTCCCCAGTCTTGGTCCCATGGCAATACAGACGACCTGTTTTGTCCCTTCACACAGGTGCCCCTATCTCAATGCAGAACTGTCTTATCCCAGAACATATGAAGGCAGCCACAGGCCCCAGACCAGTAGCTGTGAGCAATGACCACAACTATGAGTGTCTGTAAGGAGAGTCAGCAGTCAGCGTTGCTTTTCTTGCGCAATGTCTTGTGTGGAGGAGTTTTTTTTTTTCTAAAATGGCGGCTCTGGTGAGAAGCGCATGATGCGATATGACAGTAGCGCTCTCTACACATTCCCAGGCATTGGGGGTGGGAATAGTGGGGAGTGGGCGGGTCGTCTCCCCGAGTGTCAGTCCGCACTCCAGCTCATCTGCGCAGTCATGCTGTAATGGTAGTCCTCACAGCTAAAATTAAACCCAGCGCCACCTGATGTTTCCCATTAACTAGGTTGCGTAAGAGCCAGGCACCCGCCCAAAACTGCGGGACCGTGGCACTGCAGCCCTCCAAAGCTCCCCCACTTATGTATCCCCTACCCCCTTTTGCCCCCCCATCCGTCCGGGGAGTCCAGAACACTCCTGGCTCGTCTCACGCTTTTGGATCGAGAGTTTTCCTCCGGTGGTTGGCACTGTCCCTGGCTTATACGGCTACACATGTGCCTGTATGTTTACACATGATAATACAACTCAGCGGTGTGCTCTGTTTGTTTAATTAATTTATGTATACAGCCCTTTTCTGACAAAGTGCCTACAATAACAACAAGCAAAAGAAAAATTAGGATCTACAATAAAGTAATAATACAGTATAATAAAACAGGCATACAACAGAGCTGAGAGGTATGATCTTACAAGGTTGTCATGTAGAGTTTGAAAATAAATCTGTCTTCCCTCACAGATGTCTCCAATGCAGTTGATTAAAAGTTGTGGTACTTTTTCCAAAGACACTTTTTGTATTTGAAACTGCATTAGCCTCTCCTCTGCCCCCCTCTCGTCTCTGACAGTTCTGTTTCTGACTCACTCCCTTTCTGTCACTGACTCTTTCCCTCAAATTTGAACAAGCTTTATTTGCACATCATGAGAACATGTTGCTAAAGTTCAAAATAAATAGATGACATAACAGAGAAAAGGAAAAAAGCCTGCAGTTATTAACCCCGTCTGCCAGCTCCCCAACACACACACACACACACACACACACACACACACACACACACACACACACACACACACACACACACACACACACACACACACACACACACACAAGCCCTCACATGCACACATGTACAATACATACACAGCACCCCCACCACTTTTGAAAAAAACTGAATTTGAATAAACAAAAACAAACCCAAGTCTCATAATTTATTTATTTAGAGAACTGAAAAACCAATGTTACGACTTTGTTTAGCTTAAGCCCACACAGTCTTTTAAGCAATGCAGGCTATTGCAAGCAGAGACATACTGAACCACCAAAACTTTGGATGCATTCTCCTCATTGCGATTGATTTTTTTTTCCAGAATGCAGGACATATTGAAACTAGTTTATTTGTCCAGAGTTTAAGATATTGCATGTCTTCAGGCGGTAAATAAGACCATGGGCTCCTAAACCTTAGTTGTCATAAAGTTGTCTAGCTGGCCAGGTAGATCTGTAGCCTGTAGCCTAAGTCTGTAAATCATTAGGTAAAGTTTCCATTTCATTTAGGATCAGAGTAGATGAAGGCTGATATATTCTCATCTCATACTCTCTCTGGCTCTATTTCTGCCCTCAGGTCCACGCTCTCAACATCCTCAGGGCCCTTTATCGGGACACGCGGCTGGGGGAGAACATTGTCCCATTTGTATCAGACGGAGTGCAAGCAGCGGTACTGGGGTTCACCTCTCCCGTTTGGGCTGTGAGTTCTCCTAACCCCGTTCACCCCCCTCTCACAATAAGCCTTAGAGCTGCTCTCCCACTCTCCCTGTAAACCCTCTCTGTGTCTCTTCTCATCCCCACACAACCATAAACACAAATGTGTGTCGGTATGCATGTACACACAAATGCACATACAAATCAATGAAAATGGTGTGTTCGGCATCTCCTCCTTTACTCATGCTATTGCAAGCTTTTTCTCTCTTCTGTCTCTGTTTTTTTCATACATGTCTTTCATACATTTTCATACATCTTACTCTCCCTCCCTCTGTCATTCCCTCCTCACTTCACAAGTACATTGCTCATTTGAACACTTCCCGCCCTGCTGGCTAACCCGTAACGGGAGTTACAGTGCATACGAGCGTGTTTTTGGAAGAGGAGATGGGAACACACACTATCCATCCCACAAGTTCAGCTGTCCCTGCGTCAGGGGGATGGGGGGGGTGTCACTGCTCACCTTTCTGTTGCCCTTTAGTGGGGAGGGGGGTGTCGGGGAGTGGGGACTGTATTTAGTTGCTTCTGTTTGGGGTAAGGAAAGATGGGGGCGGACGCTGAGGGTGCTGTACGTGACGAATGGCACATGAGCTTTCATTCATACGTGGTGTGATCCTGCCAGTCTGGCACTCGGGACACTTTGATCTGCTGCTGTCTCTATAGGGGCGTTCTGCTCAGCTGTGGGCATTCCCTCTACTACCAGAGCCAGACCAGGATGAGTGCACCAAGTCCCCGCCCCGCCGCCCCTGCCCCCCCCATTCCCTTCCTCACCACTGTAACCCCCCAAAACACACACACACACACACACACACACTCCTCCTCCAACAGCACAGCTCTGCCCACATTCACCCTGCTGATAAAGAACAGTTCAGGGGCTTTACAGTTGGAAGGTGCAGACTCCTGGGGTCAGATTTATTATGGAAAACAGTGCTGACACCGGGGGGCCTGCAGTTTTCTGAGTGCAGGTTGGGACACCGTCATACAGGGCTGGCTGTTTAATCACCAGCTCTCGCACAGGAACGTGGCATGATCAATGTGCTTAAGCCCCACAGTACGCCTCCTAAGCTTCCCGCCTGGCATGGAAGGTTATTTTTTAAGCTCCTCCAGGGGCTCGGTCATGCTTCAGCCCCTGGGTCGAGCCTGAGGTCACAGCCACTCAAGGTGCGCTTTAACGGCCCCTTGGTACAGTACTGCAGGCATGTGAGAAAGTTGTTGAGCGACCAATGAAATAGCAAGGCAATAGTGCTGCCATTGTAATTTCCATAAAACAAAATACATGGTGACCAGAAGTGCTTGCAACCAAACTTGCTGGAGTAGAAACCCAATATTATAGGTATGTGAATTATATTCAGCAAGTCTGGAACTTCATATTTTGGGTTCATAACTATGAACGAGTTTGTCACTCCAGTGTGGTGCAACTCTAAATGAATTCCAGGGATGTGTTGCACTACAAAACAAATGAATGTATTGTTGTCTTTCTGTCATTACTTTTCTGTGCATGATAGGGCTGGCTAGTAAAATAATGTGTGATGTTTGGCCTCAGCCTCTGTCAACTACGTTTGAGTGGTGAAGAAGTGCTTATCACCAGCTCTCTGCCTCCTCAGCCACTCAGAGCGTGATAGAGAGCTGGCAACGATGCACTGGCTGCTGATTTGCCTGTCATGTAGCGATTGTTTCTGATTTCTGTCACACGCTCCCAGCTTGCAGTCCTCTACTGGAACCTGATTGGACAGGGGAGGTTTTGCTTTGATCACACTGACTGGGTCAGGTTTCAACTGAGAGGGTGAGGGTCTATCCCAGGTGGGTGGCGCTTTGGGGGATTGGAGATTTTCCGTTATCAGAAATAAGATCTCCGCTTTCCAAACATCTGTGCAGCGAGGGATTGTGGGAAAAATACAAGCCTCTGCCAAAAATGCCATTAGAGATGGATTACGAGAGCAGGGACATATCGAACACATCCAGGATTCCTGAAGGAGAGGGTAAATAAATAGCTACATGCCTGTGTTTCAGACTGGTATGAAACCTTGAGAACACATGGGGAAGGGCTAACCGGACACAAGCAATGGCAGCAGGGAGTCGTTTTAAAGGCCACCCCAATTCAAGAGGGGAAATGTTTTTTTTTTTTTAATTTCAGTTTTTTTCTTAGACACTGAACTGCAGCTTGCCTGTGTCTGCTCTTACCTCATCATCACAGTCTGTGTCCAGCTGTGTATCTGGCTGTTGAGGCCATTTCCATGTAATGCTGGAGCGAAGCCTGTGCAGGGATGTGGGAGTGACCTCTCTGTTCTTCCTCTCTCCTAACTCAGGTGCGGAATTCCTCCACCCTGCTCTTCAGTACACTGATCACCAGGATCTTTGGGGTGAAGAAGGGCAAAGATGAGCATTCAAAAAAGAACAGGTCGGTTAGCCCTAACAAGACTCTCCCCTACCGCCGCATGTGACTCTGCCTCCATGCTCCTGTCCCATGCTCTGCTGTGGTCTCTCGGCAGTTCCTGGAAGTACATGCTGTGCTACAAAAGCACCCAAAAATCATTCTCCGAAGGCTTGTCCTGGATGATTTTCAGGCTTTGAGAGTAACCCCCTCGGTACTACAAAAGAATGCTAACATCTCAGCAGAACCCTATGAGATTGAGTCTGGGGAACCAGAGCGAGTCAAACTCGCATTCATGACCAGCTGCCACCAGGGGGCACTGTAGTCTCACTGCCTCACCCTGTCTGGCTGGGCTCAGGGCCCAAGCCTCGTCAGGGTAATCAATCACAGCTCCTCAGTTTATTTACAGCAGATGTAAATGATACATACAGTTTCCAACTTTAAATGTTGTTTATTTAAAGAACGCTGCCTTTTTACAAGATTGGCAAACACACTTTTTTTATATTCTCTCTCTCCATCCAGTTGTTCTACATCTGTAAAGTTCTCTCCCACTGTCTAGTGGTCTGTCTCTCTTTCTTTCTTGTTCTCACGGTGGTTCTCATTAGGGTATTTCTAAAGCGCAAGGAAAGTCTTTCTTTCTGTACTTGTCAGGTTCACCTTATTCAAGTATCTTAAGACTCACGCACACAAGCACGCACGCACACGCACATGCACATGCACAAACACTCTCACATACATGCATACCCAGTATGTATGTAAGGAAAATGGCTGAGCTGTGTATAATTTTTGCACATCAATAGGCTGAATGTGCCTGTTGCTGTATGGCGACTGTGTTTATCGTCCAATTCCCCCGGCAGTCTGTGAGAAATGCAAATGTTTTCCCGGTGCGGGCAGCCGGGCCGTGGAGCTGTGAGCCCTGAGCGGCGTGGAGTGTCCCTTAGCCGGTTCTAAATAACTCCACAGTGGCAGTCGGGAAGGGGCCGGGACGGCAGAGGAGAGCTGTACTTTCTGTGACCTTGGGCTTGAGTTTCGAAAAGCTGAGGGTTTCGCAGCACGGTCACTCTGCTCGAACCCTCTTTTCCACCAGCTGCTAGGTGTAACTTTCCAGAGTAATCTCACGCCATCTGAGCTCACGCACGCCGAGGGCTGCAGGGCGGCCCGAAACTGCAACCTTTGACCTGGGAAGGGGTGATTACGATGTGGCAGGCTGCTAGCAGGACTGCTTGCTCCTCTGATGCATTCAAGGGGCAGCGATCTGTCCCACCTCTGAGCTGTGTGGCCCCCCATAGCTGGAGGTGACATGATTGTCCCAGAGCATGCTGGGATTGGACAGGTTTCACAAAGTGTTAAAGGAATCGGGTTAGAGTGTATTGGTGATAGTAAAGAGTTTGTTTTTTTTTTTTTAATCTATGTGTATGTACATCTGCATGACTTCATGTTTTTGTGTTCGTGTGTGTGTGTGTGTGTGTGTGTGTGTGTGTGTTGTGTGTGTGTGTTCGTGTGTGCGTGTGCGTGCGCGTGTATGTGAGGGAGAAAGGATGCAGTGCAGCCCCAAAACCTCTGTGTTTGACACAAACAGGATGATGTTCTCCTCAGGGCCCTGAGAATGTTGGGAGCATCGACCTGAGGGAGAGTATGAGATAAGAGTCAGAAGCATAAACAAAATATATTGGGCAACAGTTACTATGACCCAAAATTAAATTAAAACCTGACCTAATGATTTACAGACTCCGTGACCACAGCTTTCCCGTTTTTACTGGCTGCAGATCTACCTGGCCAGCTTATCAAAACAGACTTTATGACAACTGAGGTTTAGGAGTCCATGGTCTTATTTCATTCCTCAACATATGTAATATCGTATACTCTGCACAGATAAACTAGTTTCCATATGTACTGGATTCTCAAAAAATCCATCTCAGTGAAGAGAATGCATCCAAAGTTTTGGTGGTTTAGTATGTCTCTGCTTGCAATAGCCTGCATTGCTTGAGCGAGTGTGTGGGCTAAAGCTAAACATGGTTTTTGTGTGTGTGTGTTTATGTTTATGTATTGAGAGAAAGAATACAATGGAACCTCAATGCAATGGAAACACTACCCAAACAAATGCAGTATAACCCACTGGGTGTAGGGGTATACTAAATAGTAGACACAGAACCATCATC